>OZ020305.1:48031079-48607798 GCA_963971305.1 Arcuatula senhousia | reverse complement strand
AGTCACGGTTTCCCTTTTGTTTCAAAGTGTAATTTATTGCTGTGAACTAAATCAACTCGTATGGTTTATCTGCTTTTAATAATATTTCAATTTTTTCCTTTATTTATTATGTGTAGAGTGCCAAGCAACACGCGCGTAAAAGATCCCTTAGTGGGTCACCAAGTAGTGTACTATAAAGGCTACAGTTTCTACACTTACCCACCTTTCCTCTTTCCAGTGGTCTTCAAAAAAGATTTCTTCTACCGGACCCCCAGGTTGCAGTTGAAGAGAGAGGCTTAAAGTGCCATAAAACCCTGTTTAACCTATCATTGCTTATGAATGGCCATTGGAAGTCACGACCATTGCGATCTTTAATTTCTCTGATATGTCTTTGTCTTGTTTTGTTTTTGTTTTCGTCTAGCTTTGGCATATGAGATTGATCGTCTCAGTTTGATAGTTTTTTATGTAACTTTTATTAATCGTTTATTGCTTGGAAATATGCAAAATGTCATTTTCCAGTTGGCTGTTAGTGTCAGATGTAGAAATCTGTATAAAATTTCTGGCCACCACATCTGTACCCTGAAATACTTGGAGTTACCCCCCTCCCCCGTGGATCATAATGAAATACCCCTTGACAAAATTAACAAGAGGCTCGCAGGAGCCTGAATCGCTCACCTGGTCTTGATGTCGACCATATAAATTTAAGCAAGCAACAGATTTTCTCTATCTGCTATAGTTTTCTAGTTTTCATTCTGTAGGCCCAAAACATGAAAAACCGTTATTTAGGGACCATAACCCCTATAAGGGGTATCTGAAAACGTCAATCCTATGAAGACTTTTGTAGAGCTAAATGAGCTTAATGTTTAAGCAAGTAACAGCTTTTCTCTATCAGCTATAGGCCAAAAATATGAAAAACGTTATTTTTAGGGACGCAACCCCAATTTGGGGTCATGTGACAACTTCAACCCTATGGAGACTTTTGTAGAGCTAAATGAACTGAACATTTAAGCAAGCAACATATTTTCTCTAACTGCTATAGTTTTCATTCTATAAGCCAAAAACATGAAAAAAAATGCTATTTTTTATGCCTTTAAGGGGCCGTAACACCTATAAGGGGTCATCTGACAACTTCAACTCATTGGAGAATTTTGTAGAGCTTTTGATGCTGAAGCAGCAGCGCAGCATCAGATTCCACCTTTCTTTTATACCTTTTGATTTACAAGCCTTTTACGACCCTTTCGGTCCAGGTGAGCTAATTAAAAGGGCATGTTTTGTACATCTAGTTTTTAAAATAAATAATAAAAACATAAAATAAAGGAAAACATTATGGGTTATTGCCGTACACTCGGTCTCGATCAGAAATATACACCCGATTTTGTAAGGATGTGACGTAACGCCACTATCTTCACTTTGCGGTAAAAAAATGTCTAAATTTTCTTTAATATAATTGTTACACTGGGCTTCTGTTTAAATTTGTTTCTGTGTGTATTAAAACTGTATGGAGGGGATTTGTGGTCCAAACTTTTTATTTATAGATAATGAAAAACATATTTTACAACCAACAAATTTAAATAAAACTTTCGAAAAAGAAATTAAACATTACAAAATTTACTTTGATATATGCAGATATTAAAATAACTACGTTACATGCATTTGAAATTATTACTTAAAAAAGATGAAACCAGAAACACAATAGGCAGATTTTGATACATTTCAATAAAAAATAAACATAAAGTACTTTTGATATCATGAATTTTCAAAACCAACTTGAGCATTTACATTTATACATCAACATTTCCAGCTCAACATATACATCATAATATCATTGCAAGGTTGCGTCAATGACTGTATCAACTAAACAGAGAAAACTTAAGAGCTGTAAAGGAAAATAAAGAGAAGTCAATAAAAATGGGTTTCTACCTGTAATATTTAAGGTTTCAAAATTATGTATACTCGTCGCATAGATAGAAAATTTCCCGTACGTTTAATGCAAATCGAAACAATTTCAAAACATTATTGCCGAGCTGTTCTGCAACCGATTTTCACGAAATAAAATCCAGTAAAAAGAAAACAAAATAGAGATTGTTTGTGTAATTTTGAGTGAAATCGTAACATCGCTGCTTTTTAAGATATTGCAAGTAGAACTCAAGTGTACATTTTACGATTCAATTTCCCGTTTAAATCAATGCAAAATGTTTCGTGAAAAACAATAGTCGTGTTCTACTCACAATCTCTTAAAAACCTTTGAAGTAAGGAGTTTTGTCATAATTAATCAAACAATCTTTATTTTGTTTTCTTTTTACTGGATTTTATTTCGTGAAAATCGGTTGCAGAACAGCTCGGCAATAATGTTTTGAAATTGTTTCGATTTGCATTAAACGTACGGGGAATTTTCTATCTATGCGTAACTTTTTTTGAAGAGTATATTAGTTTTGTCTTTCCGTCAAGCTTTTTGCAGAAACCGTACACGAGAATTAAACTTCGGTAGTGTGACTCTGTATGATAAACTGTATATTCCAAGTATGTTCAGGCCCGCCAGACTTTAACTTCCTGTTTGAGACCTTGTGCGATGGCATATGTATTTTTTGGACATATTCTCCCTTTGTTTTCAATCACTCAACAGACAAGTTATTTCACTTTTTAATGTCAAGTATTAGTATCTTTTTTAAAAAATAAAAAAAAAATAAAAAAAATGAGACACCAAGACGCTGTTATAAAAAAAAATATCTGTTATTTAGTTGTATTAGTCTTTTATACAATGTATGCTTTGTAAATTGAACAAAAATTATTGTTAGAACATTTTCCATTCATGACCTTTAACCTTGATTTCTGACATGATATTATGGCGACGACATTCATTTCCTGAAAAAGGAATGATTTTGCTTTTCAGGCAGCTTTTCAAAATCCATGTGACAGATGGGTCATTTAAATTTTTCAAAATTGACATTCCGTCACTCTACTATCACTAGTGACTTCGAAACTAATTGACTAGAAAACAGTAGAATAACAAGTCATGCTAATAGTGAAATAGAAAATAATGAGCTGTTGATTAAGTGTACAGCCCACAATCAAGCGGCAATTTAGAAAAAAGCCGAATGGACACCGCCAGCAGCCTACAACGAGGCCAGTAGGCTCTGCTCACGGTTCTGCAATTGGCCCATGGTCTTCATAAAATGCATATAATTCAAATCCAGTTCTGAAATAGTCACAGATATCCCCCCTTTTTAAACAAGGAACAGAAAACATCAAAAAGACAAGCACAAACGAAAGCTTGGCAAAGATTCCTGGTTTAGGACAGGCACATATAATATATGGCGGGATTAAACTAGTTTTTTATTTTTGCCCAACCTTCCCCCTATCAATATTCCTAGACAAAGCATAAAAACTAAACACACAATTAAAATCAAAAGGATCAAAGTTCAATTCCACTAGAGAGAACCTTAGTAGTCTTGTGGCCAGATTTTCGAAGATATCTTACGACTACGACGTGTCGAAAGATGGTTTAAAGGTACGTCGCAGTCTTAAACTGTGTTTTCGAAAGGATCGTAAATTGCGATGCATCGCAAAATTTGTCAAAATCTTACGACTCCTACAGAGGTGTTGTAAGATGGTCGCCCTGAGTTATGATGAGCACAAGTACAATTTATATTGGAAATGCACAGATCTAAAATGACTGCTGTTTACTTGAATAAATTTTCAAAGACTACAGCGGAAGTTTATAACACATATTTTAGAATGGAATGATTACAGAACAACTCAAACTAAATAGATTCAAAAGGAAATATTATGAAGGACCTTTAACTTGAAGAGGGCGTGTTTTTTTTTGCTAATAAATATTTTAAATCTGAGAAAAAAAGATGTACCAATAAAAGGGGCATTTCCAAGTTAAAAGTCAAAGAGAGAGAAAGGTTAAACCAGCAAACACAAAGAAAACAGCACCAATAAACATTTAACGCATAACCCACAAACCACAACTGAACATAACTGACAATTCGAGCTCAATGAACTCATGTGACCCGAAAGAGTAAGCAGTACTTGCCTATTTGCAATACACCCGTCTCGCAGAACCTATGCAGTATGTTTGCACATTCCCAATTATGTCCTACAAAAGTTTTCGCAGTCTCATATAAAATAATGATCGACTTCGAGTTCTTTCCAATGGTTCACAATTACGATTACAATATAAAATGCTAACTATTCTATTTTATATACTGGTATTTATCTATCATTTAATATTGGACTTTACCATTATGATTGTTCATTTACATACAGCATGAAAACAGTTAAATACTATACTTAAATGTTTCAGGGACTTGTGATGGTCATAACATGATCAAGCTAATAATTGTGTTGTGACAGCTTTGTTTGTTTTTTTTTTTTTTTCATGATAGAATGAGTCGTATGACCATCATAACATGGTTGTACCTTATGACATGCGATATATCTTACAACTAACTTTTGATACTTTCGAAAACCTGGCCCCAGGTTTTACATTTGCATTAAAAAGATATTAAACAAACCAATAAATGCACAGTGGTCCTTTGTCTATATATATTTGTCCGACGACACAAACCACATTACATTGCGCATTGGTTGCAATTGGTTTGCTCATAGTTTATGCATGAATTATTGAGCAAAAGATGGGTTACGATAAGGTCTATTTTGGTACATCTAAAATGGAAAATTAAACCTTCTACTATTTAATACCTTATTTTTTATAGCTAAATAATTGTTCTTTCATAAAGATAAAGGTAATAACAAAACTACCGAACTTGAATGATCAATCTCATAGTCCAGAGAAAATGACAAAAACGAATCAGTCATACCGGAGAACTGGTGGATCGCAATGGTCCTGACTTGGTACAGGCATTTCAAACGAAATGGTGGGTTAAACCAGGTTTTGTGGCGCCAAACCTCCCTCTTCCATTGCGATCTTTAAGTCCATAATATATATTGTTACATAGAATAGTGTGACACTGTAAAAGTTAGTTAACACATAATATATAGTTATCTATAATAGTGTTACACTGTAAAATTTCTTGGAATTAGGTTTTATTAGTCGAACATAATAGAACATGTAGGATAAGAAAATTATATTGAACAAAATACAGAAGCTTTTGTCTAGAACTTTGTTGTAATTTTTATTTGAGAGAAACACAAAACCTGAAGAATAGTATAGTAATAAGTATCTTTAGTAGTTTTTCATAGGTACAAGATGGAAAATCGTCCTACACATTGTCCTAATTTTCATATGAAGCAAATTTTCATATGAGATATAAAATCTCAGTGTAGATTTTTATCAAGTTGATTTTTTATCCTACATGTAAATTACTTGTTTGACCATTCTACTAAGGGTCCTCCTATATTTTCACACTGTTGAATTTGAATATATATTATTGAACTTAAAAACTATATTCCTTTTAAATTTTCAGTCTGTATTGCACGTGAAACCAGCTTGAAACTTTCAAATTAAGTTCTTTTAGTAGCCGAGGTTTTTTTTAATACGGAGCTGGTTCACCATACAAGACTATACTCATGGAAATTATATAAATCTCTCCTTTTGTTCACTTTTTCAAAGACATATTTTTTTAGATTGTTGTTTTGCGCTCTAGCGCCCGAAATTAATTCATTTTCAAACTAACTTTAAACTATTCAGCAAAAAATACAAACCTGCCTATTTCTATTCAAAGCTTAATTCTTGATTTTTGCTAATGCTACTCTAGATAGAATGTGATGATCTTAATTTGATCATTTCAATGATCATGATACGACATCTTTGTTTTACATCTTACAACTAGTTGTAAGACCATCACACCTTGGTTATATCATTTGTGATGCGACATGTCTTACGACCAGTTTTGTGATTCTTTCGAAAACCTGGCCCCTGATTTTTTATTTCAAATGTACACATAGCCACCCCTTCCCCATAAAAATCAAATTGTCGCTTCTTAACTGGAATAAACCTATATATTGCAGACATTAATTTTCAAAAATACAAACATTTAACTATCAAAAGTGACACATTGTGACACAATTTGCTTAATATATATTCGCTTCATTGATTGGCTGAAGAGAGGCCTTATCGCATCATATCCTTTACAGCAATGCTTGTTTTATCTTTACTTTAATGACGTTTTTTTTCTAACATCCTCATGGGACTTATTAAGCATTTATTAGATGTGCATGCATGCTAGTGTCGTGCTTAAAGTGCTTTTATCATTTTAGTTGTAATGAATATAAAAATTATATTTAATATTAAATGAGATATACGGTTGATAATGACACGGTGATAAACTTTAATCTGCTTCACTATTATTTTAAAATAACACAGCAAAAAAATGAAAGGATTATTTTTTCAGGTGATTGTATCTGGTGCATATTCCTGACTAGATTTTTATTCTATCTTATTTGAAAGAAACTTTTATTTTTGTATGAATTATTTATCTATTCATATTTGAACGGACAAGCTGCAGCCCTGCTTATTTCACAAAATTAGGATAAAGCACAAGAGAATCTTTATTACGAAAACAAAATGTTTGTCCATACGCGATGAGAAGTGTATCAAATGAAAATTAAATGGAAAGCTATTTAATATCCAGTGTAAATATGAATTGATATTTCCTTATGTTCTATTGTTAAGTGATAGCACGAAGTTCTACGGCAAGTTCCCGCCAAAAAATATTGATTGTTTTTCGTCGGGATATGCTTCTCAAAGGAATCCGGAGTGAATGTTGAAATAATTACCCATTTTGCCCGTCGCATTCCCAAAATTATCTATGTTAAAGAGTATAAGGAGAACAATAATCTGATGACGATGAGTTGCAGTAACCAACTCTTACTTTTCTATTTTACGTTCAATCGCTCCAATCATCTCGTCCCACACTGAACGTTCTAGAAAATGCGCCAAAATAAAACACTGCATCGATTCGAAATCAAATCTTTTTTATTAATTCATTTAAAAAAAATGTTTACAATGGCACTTTAAACGCATTAACTTTTGCTGTCTTCTGTTCAAAACTAATTAATCAAAATATTTCATTGTGGTAACTCGAAAATTTACCAAAACGCACCTCGCACATGTTTTTACTTTTAGCTAAACACATGACTAGAAAACAAAATGTTTTAGTACCAAAGTGCCCACGTCTTTGCGGGAATGGGGTTCTTTAGATGTGATTTTTTTATATTTCTAAAAGATTTTATTCCTCAACTGAGGAGTGGAACTCCGTCATATGAGAGCAAATAGAGGATCCATCTTTTCTGTTTCATGCTGTAATATGTCGAGAGGGTTTTTTTTCACATGTATTTACCACAGGGGCTTGAATTCTGGTCATTTATATCGACATTAAAAATATCGACCCCTTCTCTAAATAGAATTCAAGCCCCTGTTGCATTTACAAAAATATTTGTCAACCTTTAACTATCAGAATTATGCTGTGATCGCAGTTTAGGCAATGCCTATTTCATATTACAATTTATTTAATGATCTACATTATGTTTTAATTTAAAAAACTACAAAACAATCTGTCTCATCGATAATTTGGTCAGTGGTTGTGAAATCTTGTGTTTTACTGACGTTAATGGGATACGTTACTTTAGTCGACCATCTTACTTTTTAAAACAAATTTCCATAATTAATGGTAATACCATGACACATTGAAATATTTATTTGAAATAGGGGGTCATGGATCGATTTTTCGAGTTATTTCACTTTGAAATTATCGTTTTTGGCGGGAAATATATATAGAAGAAATGGGAAAAGATCCAATATTGTCAAAATTTTGTTATTTTCATTGATTAAAACATTTTTTTTCATTACATTTCAACCAAAAACTAAAACAAGAAAGTCCAAATCTTTCTCTACACAACGATATATATTTTGTCATAGGTCATGGACCATCTTTTTTCAAGAATTTACATCAAAGGTAAACAATAGCGTTAAAGTTCAACGCTGTTCAAGTAAAATTGACGTTGCGTTACAAATCGGAAATGGACGTTTTTCTGGTTCACAGGTAAATTTTATCGATAACGTCGTTTTTAACGTAACGTATCCCCTTAATTGTTATAGAGACCAGTGAGTGGCCCTCTATGAGCAAATGCTATATTGCTTGTGTTTTGAACCCGTGTTAACGTCTTTATCCCCTTGGCCTACCTTTAAAAATGTCACGGGCTTGAGGTGTTCGAGGTGTGCTGTATTGATTTCAAATAATTTTTTTTTAAGTTCTTCAGAATTTAATTGTAGCAATCCAATGTAAAATTAAATGCATTTACGTATACATGTACATATATGTCATCTCCATAAGCATGACGTAATGAATATTGAAAGTTTTTATGTTGTTTTGCTTACATCAATAAACTTCAATAAAAAACAATAGTACGGCGACAAAGCTCACATTAACAAGCGGTAAATAAGAAAGCAGCTTGCCCCCTGGAAGAAAATCATAGATTTAATGTATTGGTAAAAGTGTTCAATAGGTATTACTGTTATTTATTTCAATAGTTTTAATATTTGTTAAAAACTTTGATGTCGATTGTAAATTTTTTAAAATAAAAAAACCTTCCCATTTTGAAATATTCGACATCAAAATTTGTAATTTACAAATATCAGATACGTGTAAAAATATAAAATAAATTCAATTAAACTTTCCAATTTAAAAAACATTTGCATTAACAATTTTTTAAAACACTTAAAGTTCTTTCTGAGCGCAATCAACTAGCCATTTATTCAATTTATTTATGTGTTCATTCATAAAAGGCATTTTGTCTATGACGAACAAAAAAATGTCAACAGACTAATTGTTTTATCTATTTTTAAAAATGTGATGAATAAAAATGTAGTTAGCGTACTCTTTTGATCTAAAAATCGAAAAACAAATATCATCATTACCATCTGTAAAGCTTTACAAAAATTCGTATTCCTGAGCTCTAATCCAACCTTAAGCATGCCAATTATTTTTTTTTTGTTATAAATTTGACTGGTTCAAACATGCGACAAATAATTGGTATTTTGGGTTTTTCGCTCGGCGACGAAAATTTTAAAAGCTGCTCAACGAAGAAAATGACAGTAATGCAATGAAGATGATTTAGATTGTTCACATTGAAATGATTTGATTTTTTTCCATATTACCGCATTTTTCAACAAAATTTCATTTTCATTTCACCCTCTTCTTTGTCATCTCCCTTTTATAGCCAATTAAGTGTTGCTAGGAAGCAATTTAAAACACAATCCCACTCACTTATCCGCTGTGGGCTCAGAACTTACCAAACATACCTGCATCATAATTACACAAAGTGTAGAAAAACATAAAACACTTGTAATGAAGAAATATAAATTATAGAAAGACAGGAAACAGTTGTAATAGAGAAATACAAATTGTAGACAAAAACAGTTGTAATAAAGAAATAACAAGTAGAACAAAATAAATGTTTACTTACTAATTATACATATGTCATGTATGTCATGTATGTATTTATATAAGTTTTAAACCATGCATTATCATGGATAATTAACCGCTACTGACATGTCGTGTGTGCAGCATAGATCCGCGGCATCGCCAAATTTGTCAGTCAAAGTCCCCTTAAGTATGCCCAAAACCCTAAAGCCCAAAACCCTAATGACGAGTTCGGCTTTTTTTGCACATACTAAAAATATGACAAACCTAAATGGCCTAGGTGCCCTGTGATGTTGCATAGCATATCTTGACATTTAATTCTTGCTTTCCAGGGTCGCCAATGATTCGTTATTCCATAACACGGAAAACCTGCCCCAAACTTGTGCGAGGAAAATGCCATGTACCTCTTAGAATTTTCCAAAAGATCATTGTTTTGCTCAACTCTTCTGTAGCTAATACATTTGTAATAACCAAATTTAACAAAACTTAGTTTGTTAAAAGAACAATATATGAACATAATTGTGCATGTTTCTAGAAATTTGTTTTGAGCTACATGTATTTTTTAACTTACGACATTGTGGGGAAACCAAGGGCCAGGTTTTCGAAGGTATCTTACGACTACGACGTGTCGAAAGATGGTCTTACGGTACGTCGCAGTCATAAACTATGTTTTCAAAAGGATCGTAAATTGCGATGCATCGCAAAATTTGTCAAAATCTTACGACTCCTACAGGGGTGTCGTAAGATGGTCACACCGAGTTATGATGATCACAAGTATAATTATATTGGATATGAAACGATCTAAAATGACTGCTGTTTACTTGTATAAATTTTCAAATAGAAGAAAATGAGATGTGGAATATGTGTACGCGACACAACCTACATTATAAACGTATATTTTAAATATCCACAATGGAAAACAGCCAGCAGCCTTCAATGTGACCAGCGGTCGCTGCTCGCTGTTTTTCAATAGGCCCCTGGATTGAAAATAAAATACATATGATTCAAGCCCAATCCCAAAGTGCATTGAAAGACCCTCTTCTTGACAAAAAACAATTAACAAAAATTCGACTAAATACAAACATAAGCTTTGATAAAGATTCCTGGCTTAGGACAGGCACATTAAAATGTGGCGGGGTTAAACTAGTTTTTTGGCGCCAACCTTCCCCCTAATGATAATCAATAACAAAGCACAAACTAACACACAGTAAAAATCAAATCGATAGAAGTTCAATTCAACAAGAGAGTATCTGAGACAAAAGGACAACAGGTAATTAACGGGACGTAAAGATACTCTCTTGAGAACACTCGAAGTTACTGACAGCTAGCTAAGAAGCATCCATCGACTGATGTAAAAAAATCAAGTATGTCGATTTTAAATCCGACACAACACGTCAAACACTTGATTTGATGATGCATCATCACACAAAACCGACACACTTGACCGCTGTAATGCTCAAAAATGACATAAGTATAAAAAGGTAATAAAAAGGTAATTAACATTTTAAAGTAAGTATCAAATTATCAATATTTTTACCAAAGAAGACTAAATTCAAAGATTTTACTAAAATATCCATTTCATAACCTTTATTTAATAAAGTTTTAAGCCAATTTTGCATTCCCAAGGGATTGTTTTTGAATTTATTTGCTCTATAAACAACATTACCGTAGAAATCTGGATGGGATATTCCCTTTACAATCAAAAGTCGTCGTGTACAGTTAAATTTTCCAATAAGGTATAGATATTTATGATAAAACTTAGTAAACGACTTCACTAATTTGTGGTAACGATATCCTTGTTTTAGTAATTTTTTTGTAATACACCGGTTTTTATCATTAAAATCAGACACACCACTGCAGATCCGAGCATATCTTACCAACTGTGAAATATATACTCCGTAAGACGGAGCAAGTGGAACATCAAAGACTACAGGGAAAGTTTATAGAGCATATTTTAGAATGGAATGTTTACAGAACAGCTCAACTGTTTTTTTTTAAGAAAACTAATTAAATTCAATAGGAATTATTATAAAGGGCCTTTAACTTGAAGAGGGCATTGTTTTTGCTGATAAATATTCTAAATCTGAAAAAAAAGATTTACCAATGAAAGGGGCATTACCAAATTAAAAGTCCAAGAGAGAGAAAGGTTAAACCAGCAAACACAAAGAAAACAGCAACAACAAACATTAAACGCATAACCCACAAACCACAACTGAACAGAACGGACAATGCGAGCTTAAGTCGAATGAATTCATGTGCCCCGGAAGAGTAAGCAGTACTTGCCTTTTGCAATACACCCGTCGCGCAGATTCTTATAATGAAAAAATATTTTAAAATCAAAAGAAAAGAAGACACCTTTAATTACATAATTATTTTTTTTGCATCTGCAACAAAAAAAAAATATTTTAGCCAGACCCATCCAAATTTAATCGTCGGTCCCTTCTAAAAAAAATTGTTATGTCCAATGATTTTCAACCTATGCAATATGTTTGCACCTACCCAATTATGTTCTACAAAAGTTTTCCCGGTCTCATCTAAAATAATGATCGACTCCAAGTTCTTTCTAATGCTTAATAAAGCACAGTTCACAAGTTCATAATATAAAATGCTAACTATTTTATTTTATATATTTATTGATAATTTAATATTGGACTTTACCATTATAATTGTACATTTACATACAGTATCAAAAACAATCATATACTATATTTCAACAAGTTTCATGGACTTGTGATGTCAAAACAATCTGTCTCATCGATAATTTGGTCAGTGGTTGTGAAATCTTGTGTTTTACTGACGTTAATGGGATACGTTACTTTAGTCGACCATCTTACTTTTTAAAACAAATTTCCATAATTAATGGTAATACCATGACACATTGAAATATTTATTTGAAATAGGGGGTCATGGATCGATTTTTCGAGTTATTTCACTTTGAAATTATCGTTTTTGGCGGGAAATATATATAGAAGAAATGGGAAAAGATCCAATATTGTCAAAATTTTGTTATTTTCATTGATTAAAACATTTTTTTTCATTACATTTCAACCAAAAACTAAAACAAGAAAGTCCAAATCTTTCTCTACACAACGATATATATTTTGTCATAGGTCATGGACCATCTTTTTTCAAGAATTTACATCAAAGGTAAACAATAGCGTTAAAGTTCAACGCTGTTCAAGTAAAATTGACGTTGCGTTACAAATCGGAAATGGACGTTTTTCTGGTTCACAGGTAAATTTTATCGATAACGTCGTTTTTAACGTAACGTATCCCCTTAATTGTTATAGAGACCAGTGAGTGGCCCTCTATGAGCAAATGCTATATTGCTTGTGTTTTGAACCCGTGTTAACGTCTTTATCCCCTTGGCCTACCTTTAAAAATGTCACGGGCTTGAGGTGTTCGAGGTGTGCTGTATTGATTTCAAATAATTTTTTTTTAAGTTCTTCAGAATTTAATTGTAGCAATCCAATGTAAAATTAAATGCATTTACGTATACATGTACATATATGTCATCTCCATAAGCATGACGTAATGAATATTGAAAGTTTTTATGTTGTTTTGCTTACATCAATAAACTTCAATAAAAAACAATAGTACGGCAACAAAGCTCACATTAACAAGCGGTAAATAAGAAAGCAGCTTGCCCCCTGGAAGAAAATCATAGATTTAATGTATTGGTAAAAGTGTTCAATAGGTATTACTGTTATTTATTTCAATAGCTTTAATATTTGTTAAAAACTTTGATGTCGATTGTAAATTTTTTAAAATAAAAAAACCTTCCCATTTTGAAATATTCGACATCAAAATTTGTAATTTACAAATATCAGATACGTGTAAAAATATAAAATAAATTCAATTAAACTTTCCAATTTAAAAAACATTTGCATTAACAATTTTTTAAAACACTTAAAGTTCTTTCTGAGCGCAATCAACTAGCCATTTATTCAATTTATTTATGTGTTCATTCATAAAAGGCATTTTGTCTATGACGAACAAAAAAATGTCAACAGACTAATTGTTTTATCTATTTTTAAAAATGTGATGAATAAAAATGTAGTTAGCGTACTCTTTTGATCTAAAAATCGAAAAACAAATATCATCATTACCATCTGTAAAGCTTTACAAAAATTCGTATTCCTGAGCTCTAATCCAACCTTAAGCATGCCAATTATTTTTTTTTTGTTATAAATTTGACTGGTTCAAACATGCGACAAATAATTGGTATTTTGGGTTTTTCGCTCGGCGACGAAAATTTTAAAAGCTGCTCAACGAAGAAAATGACAGTAATGCAATGAAGATGATTTAGATTGTTCACATTGAAATGATTTGATTTTTTTCCATATTACCGCATTTTTCAACAAAATTTCATTTTCATTTCACCCTCTTCTTTGTCATCTCCCTTTTATAGCCAATTAAGTGTTGCTAGGAAGCAATTTAAAACACAATCCCACTCACTTATCCGCTGTGGGCTCAGAACTTACCAAACATACCTGCATCATAATTACACAAAGTGTAGAAAAACATAAAACACTTGTAATGAAGAAATATAAATTATAGAAAGACAGGAAACAGTTGTAATAGAGAAATACAAATTGTAGACAAAAACAGTTGTAATAAAGAAATAACAAGTAGAACAAAATAAATGTTTACTTACTAATTATACATATGTCATGTATGTCATGTATGTATTTATATAAGTTTTAAACCATGCATTATCATGGATAATTAACCGCTACTGACATGTCGTGTGTGCAGCATAGATCCGCGGCATCGCCAAATTTGTCAGTCAAAGTCCCCTTAAGTATGCCCAAAACCCTAAAGCCCAAAACCCTAATGACGAGTTCGGCTTTTTTTGCACATACTAAAAATATGACAAACCTAAATGGCCTAGGTGCCCTGTGATGTTGCATAGCATATCTTGACATTTAATTCTTGCTTTCCAGGGTCGCCAATGATTCGTTATTCCATAACACGGAAAACCTGCCCCAAACTTGTGCGAGGAAAATGCCATGTACCTCTTAGAATTTTCCAAAAGATCATTGTTTTGCTCAACTCTTCTGTAGCTAATACATTTGTAATAACCAAATTTAACAAAACTTAGTTTGTTAAAAGAACAATATATGAACATAATTGTGCATGTTTCTAGAAATTTGTTTTGAGCTACATGTATTTTTTAACTTACGACATTGTGGGGAAACCAAGGGCCAGGTTTTCGAAGGTATCTTACGACTACGACGTGTCGAAAGATGGTCTTACGGTACGTCGCAGTCTTAAACTATGTTTTCAAAAGGATCGTAAATTGCGATGCATCGCAAAATTTGTCAAAATCTTACGACTCCTACAGGGGTGTCGTAAGATGGTCACACCGAGTTATGATGATCACAAGTATAATTATATTGGATATGAAACGATCTAAAATGACTGCTGTTTACTTGTATAAATTTTCAAATAGAAGAAAATGAGATGTGGAATATGTGTACGCGACACAACCTACATTATAAACGTATATTTTAAATATCCACAATGGAAAACAGCCAGCAGCCTTCAATGTGACCAGCGGTCGCTGCTCGCTGTTTTTCAATAGGCCCCTGGATTGAAAATAAAATACATATGATTCAAGCCCAATCCCAAAGTGCATTGAAAGACCCTCTTCTTGACAAAAAACAATTAACAAAAATTCGACTAAATACAAACATAAGCTTTGATAAAGATTCCTGGCTTAGGACAGGCACATTAAAATGTGGCGGGGTTAAACTAGTTTTTTGGCGCCAACCTTCCCCCTAATGATAATCAATAACAAAGCACAAACTAACACACAGTAAAAATCAAATCGATAGAAGTTCAATTCAACAAGAGAGTATCTGAGACAAAAGGACAACAGGTAATTAACGGGACGTAAAGATACTCTCTTGAGAACACTCGAAGTTACTGACAGCTAGCTAAGAAGCATCCATCGACTGATGTAAAAAAATCAAGTATGTCGATTTTAAATCCGACACAACACGTCAAACACTTGATTTGATGATGCATCATCACACAAAACCGACACACTTGACCGCTGTAATGCTCAAAAATGACATAAGTATAAAAAGGTAATAAAAAGGTAATTAACATTTTAAAGTAAGTATCAAATTATCAATATTTTTACCAAAGAAGACTAAATTCAAAGATTTTACTAAAATATCCATTTCATAACCTTTATTTAATAAAGTTTTAAGCCAATTTTGCATTCCCAAGGGATTGTTTTTGAATTTATTTGCTCTATAAACAACATTACCGTAGAAATCTGGATGGGATATTCCCTTTACAATCAAAAGTCGTCGTGTACAGTTAAATTTTCCAATAAGGTATAGATATTTATGATAAAACTTAGTAAACGACTTCACTAATTTGTGGTAACGATATCCTTGTTTTAGTAATTTTTTTGTAATACACCGGTTTTTATCATTAAAATCAGACACACCACTGCAGATCCGAGCATATCTTACCAACTGTGAAATATATACTCCGTAAGACGGAGCAAGTGGAACATCAAAGACTACAGGGAAAGTTTATAGAGCATATTTTAGAATGGAATGTTTACAGAACAGCTCAACTGTTTTTTTTTTTAAGAAAACTAATTAAATTCAATAGGAATTATTATAAAGGGCCTTTAACTTGAAGAGGGCATTGTTTTTGCTGATAAATATTCTAAATCTGAAAAAAAAGATTTACCAATGAAAGGGGCATTACCAAATTAAAAGTCCAAGAGAGAGAAAGGTTAAACCAGCAAACACAAAGAAAACAGCAACAACAAACATTAAACGCATAACCCACAAACCACAACTGAACAGAACGGACAATGCGAGCTTAAGTCGAATGAATTCATGTGCCCCGGAAGAGTAAGCAGTACTTGCCTTTTGCAATACACCCGTCGCGCAGATTCTTATAATGAAAAAATATTTTAAAATCAAAAGAAAAGAAGACACCTTTAATTACATAATTATTTTTTTTGCATCTGCAACAAAAAAAAAATATTTTAGCCAGACCCATCCAAATTTAATCGTCGGTCCCTTCTAAAAAAAATTGTTATGTCCAATGATTTTCAACCTATGCAATATGTTTGCACCTACCCAATTATGTTCTACAAAAGTTTTCCCGGTCTCATCTAAAATAATGATCGACTCCAAGTTCTTTCTAATGCTTAATAAAGCACAGTTCACAAGTTCATAATATAAAATGCTAACTATTTTATTTTATATATTTATTGATAATTTAATATTGGACTTTACCATTATAATTGTACATTTACATACAGTATCAAAAACAATCATATACTATATTTCAACAAGTTTCATGGACTTGTGATGGTCATAACATGATCGCACTAATGATTGTGTTGCGACGGCTTTGTTTTACATGATACGATGAGTCGTATGACCATCATAACATGGTTGTAACTAATGAAATGCGATATGTCTTACGACCAACTTTGTGATACTTTCGAAAACCTGGCCCCAGAGAAATATCGTTTTTGCAACCAAAAATACTTTAATATTTTACTTGATAATCAGCTAGCACACAGGTAAGCCACAAAAGACAGTTGAGTCAGCAGTCTAATATCATGCAGGTCTAGGGTAAAGTCAACGCTATGTATATTAGTAAACAAACATTTTTAACGAAACAAAAGAAATCCAAATCATTAGATCGTGTCCAAATCATGTTTATACAGACAAAATGCAAACAACATGTGAAATGAATAATAATGTTTTAAAAAAAATGAAAAAAGGTTTGTTGACATACCAGAATATCCTTTTATCTGACGGACTTTTAATACTAAAACAAAGTATTATCAATGATTAAAGCTGTTATCTTGTTTAACAACGTTAATAATTTTCTATTTTAAAAATTTCATTGAAATCATGCTTTGTATTTTTTTTTAATTTCGAAGGTAAACAGATTAGATATTATAATTTTAATTGAAAACTATTTAACTAGAGAACTTGGGTCCTTCACTTAAGACTTCAATGGTAACTTAAAATTACGACCTGACTTACGACACTTATACATTGTAGGCAGAGATCATTTGCACACCTTGAGCGTTTAAATGAAAAATTATTTACCAGACTTGTCTGCATTCAACATTATCATTCAACATTTTTGTACCATTTTTTTTCAAAAGTTAGTGAACTACAACTTTGAAATGTGTTGAAGTGTGCTTAAAATTGTGCAAATGTATAAAACACAAAATATGCATTAAAAAGAGTTAGGAAGACCGTGTGATGCTGATCACTTTAACACAGAGATTTTAACTTTTTAACCATTATTGAAATTAAAACAGCTATTCACATTTTACTTTTATGTAGATGCTGCCCATCTTATCCTTAAGATCAACTTTAGATCATAAAGATATGGCCTCACTTAGCCTCCCCCATCCAGCCGTTTTGACTGCCGGATAATTAAGTTAGCAGGCAAGCGCAACGAAGCCTTATAGTCTACAGAGTATTGATGATTCTCAATTTGTTTTTAGTCTATACGGAGTAATCTTCCTGCTTCCGGTCTGAAAATATGCTTTATATTCTATATTACTTTTCGATAGAAACACACTTTTATATTTATCCATTTTATAGGCATTTTATATGACCGGAACAAGTTTTATCCTTTGCAATTTACAAAATGAACTATTTAATTATAGGAGAAAGAATATACATGAAATACAAATGACAACAAAGTTCCAGACAATAAATTTTGTTACGCCTGACGCGCGTTTCGTCTATTCAAGACTCATCAGAGGCGCTCTACCAAAAATATATATGCCAAACACTGTATGAATATTAAGAGCATAGAACAGTATAACCAAAAATACCAAACTGGGGAACCAAATTATTACTAAGTTAATCAACCTATGTCTGGGGTAGGAAGAACCTTAGAGTTTAGACAATTTTGAAATTTTGAATTATTCATCTATTTCTTGATTGGTTCGTACACTTTACTTACAAATATTTCTGTGACTTTATTGGTTAATACAAGGTTTCTCGCTGGTTCATTCATAAAATACAGTACGTAATACAGACATAGGTCTATATGCTGGACAAGTGCATTTTAATCGAAGGGGTGTTTCAATCGATTTCATTGGTATGCATACATGGCATATTCGCTTCCCGTTAATAATTTTTAGGCAGACCTTTATGTAGTGATATAACTAGCTGATTTTCGAGTTTTTATATAGTCTAGACAGAAAATTGGTCAGGCAATATTCCTACTGGAGTATCGATAATAGAACATTAATCTTGTGTATTTTCATTTGTTTCAATGTTTGAAATGTTATACAGTCTCAACTAATAGATCTATCTTTATATTCCTATAAAAATGTGCTTTACATTTTATGTATCACAACGCCAGTTGATGTATAATTAAGCATTGTTGACATTTTACCTTTTTAATACGTAGTTAACACACTTTTCTCAACAAATATTCAGGTGGGTGGAGCCAAATTACTGTAACAGCTTATTTAACAAATATTTAAGGTGTATAATAAATGCTCCCGAATTCAAACCAGAACCTCCACGTGGTTTGAGATGGTTCCTGTCGTCTCTGGTTCGACTGTAACTGAAAAAGTCAACTCTGGTGATGGTGTGTCATAGGCTTGACGACACATTGCACCTAGTGAGTCTTGTGTTTTTCAGCCTAAAGTCACGACTATAAAAACCTAATAGTCAGAAAATTGTTCTGAACGTACGTTCCTCTATAAACCTGTTTATTTATATGGTTTCACAAACAGAAAAAAAATGTTTTTTTCATTTCTTAAGATGTATTACTTATAAAGAACAAAGTTAATATGGTTATTTTATAGTGTGATTTTTCCAGATATGCACTTATTAAGGTCTTTCCCTTCCACAGAAGGAAAGACCTTACTGTATTTCTTATGATTATTATTTTTTTTTTCTGCCGCAGATGTCAAAAAAGTGTCGCGACCTATCATTACGAAACTTAGTACTATTAATCGACACTACCAGGGCTCGACTTGAGTCGGCCTGCGAAACCGATCTATTTTTAGTAACGGAGTTATCTGCCCGGAACCCAAAAACCTTGTCTGCAGATAAAGTCAGAAACCGTAACCGTTATCAAAAATCTGAAGCAGGGAAAATGTTGCTAGACTCCTGGTCATCATTCGTCACGCAAAAAAATTTTTTTCGATCAACTTCCTGGTTACGCGTTTTTGACCCGAAAAGTGTCACGACTCGTCAAATTTTTTTTCTTCAAAACGGTTTGTCCTAGAGACTTGGGACCTTCACCAATCATCCTAGGTGACATATGTTACATCTAAAAATGTCAAAGTCAAAGGTCAAATCTCAAGGTCAGAGGTCATGGTACACCTTGTCTGCAGTATAGCTCAAAAACCATACAAAATTGAAGCAGACATGTAATGAGGAAAATACTCGTCTCATTTAGACCTTTATTTGATATAAAGGGTCGAACACTGTACGACAAACGGTTTTCGAGTTAAGGCCCTTGACGCGTTTCGGCTTATTCGTTTTTGGCTTATAACTTTTAAACCATCAAAGATAATATAGTAAACATATGGGTTTTTTGTGACCGTCATTAAGAGTCCTTCAATTTAAGACCAAAGTCGAATGGTTATAGGCAGCCATATTCAAAATGGCCGACACCGTAAACAGTTTTTAAGAAATAACACCTAAACCGTACAAAATTGAAGCAAACAAGACATGGGAAAAACATTCGCCATGTCGAGATCTACAAAAAGTGTTTCAGGTGCGAAAGCGTAAAACTTGTTGTTTTTGAGTTATCGCCCTTGATTCGTATTTTTAAAATGATTTTTGTTTATAACTTTTTAACCATAAAAGATGGTGAATGAAACATAGGGTTTATTTGAAAGAGAATTGAATTACCTACAATTTGAGCCCGAACAGTACATGATTCGGTTGAATAGTTTCAAAATGGCGGCCAAAACAAGTTTCGCGAAACACGTTTTTTGCCCATAACTTGAAAACCATAACAAATAGTATAGTAAACATGTATACTTAAATGAATCAGAATGCAAAGAGCTACAATTTGAGTCAGAGGTCAAAGGTCATTCCCTAGCAACAAGGTAACCTTAATGAAAAGTCCATAGCAACCATACATATTCTTAAACAAGACTACTTTCTGATTTTAGATGTAAGTTTTTGCAACCGGAAGTGACATTTAGTCCATAGCAACCAACATAAAAGTCCTTAGCAACCATACTTTTTCTGACTGTAGGCCCCCTTATCTTCATTCTGGAGCCTATATCACAATAATTGGCAACATCTTGTCATAAACAAAGTGACTCAAATGTCTTTAGTACTTGTATAAAATACCGTAACAAAAACATAAGACAGGGAAAGACCTCACATTTGTTCTCTGAACAAATGACTTTTTAATTATTAATTCATTTCTTTTAAAATATACATAGAATACTCTTCTGTGTCGGTGGAGGGGTGCAAGACTTTAAACTCATCTGCATAGCTTCATTTCCTCGTCTACAGAAAATATTTCCAGAACAATTTGAACAATATTTAAAAAGAGAATAAATCTATTATAGTACTTACATATTTCGCTTGCCCTATAAGGCTTTGATTTTCTGTATCTGACCAATTATATTTCTAGTGCCTAGTTTTTTTACCCGTTTCCGTTCATAATATCCTCACTCGTTATAGAGGGGACTATATTGCAGTCACCTTGTCCGTCTTTCGTTCCGTCCACCGTCTTTCCGTCTATTAGTCCGTGACAAACATACGTGACAGATATTTCGGCTCTTACTGTAGGGATTGATTGATAGGACAATCTATTACCTGCTTCCTGTTTTTCTTTCGAGACAACTCACACTGAAAAACATTGGTCGTGTTCTACTCACAATATCTTAAAAACCATTGAAGTTAGGATTTTGGTCTTTATTAATCAAACAATCTTTATTTCGTTTTCTTTTTACTGGATTTTAAGGTAAAAAAATAAAACAAAAATCGAAATAGATTTCTCGGCTTTTACTGAAGGATTGATTTTAAATTTGGTAGACAGCTTAAACATGATTAGTTAAACCGTTCCTCCATTTTCCATATCAGTCGGTCATCTAGATCTGTGTCAATTTGTTTTTGAATTGTTGAGTGGAGATGCTAAGCACGACTAGTAATTGTATAAGAAGTCAGAAGATGAATGAAAATTTTAGATAAAAGATAAAAGGTTGAAAATCTGACGGCGTTTCAAAGCTTTTTAAGGCGTTACATTACATTCGCTACCTAAAAATCGTATAATTAGCCGAAGAGAAAAACTGCGACTATGTAATATTTTAATAATGCTTTCTTGTTTTAAACCTGTTTACATTAATTCCTCTTATGCGTTTTCAATTAATAGACGACCCTTGACTTATATTGTATCGTTTTTCTGAAGTTTAATAGCATTACCCATGTATGTTCTTTTTTCTTTAGCATTCATACATTTATCAAGAACAGAAACATTGTATGGATATTGGTCTGGCTGTACACACATTTATGGAAGTCCCGACCAAAACTGTGTAGGCAGAAAAAGTCGACAAGTTACCGACATATTTAGGGATATATATGGAACTATTATGGGGCAATCCCAGAGAACAGAAACGTCGAATTGTAAGCTGACTAGTGGTATGTTTTCATTTATTGAGGGGGCCAATGGGGTTATTTTGTGATGGGTGATCATCCATTTCAATTTTATGTGAACTGTGAATCAGACAATTTATTTTCCATGAACTGTGATGAGGACATTGTCTGTGAATCGTTCTCAGTCAAATATATTTTCCATGATTTGTGATTGTTGCCTCCAAAGATCTCTTTAGTCAAAACATTTCCTGTGAATTGTGATTTGGGGAATTTCCCGTGAAACGTGAATTACAGATGTAATTTTCTGTGAACCGTGATCGGTAAACCCATCAGGACTCCCTTAATTATTTTCCCTTTCTGGGTTTGAACCAGTGTCTGTTGAAAAAAGGCGTGGCTGGCAAAAAAAACAAAACTGTAGAATTTTGACAAATTATAATAACGTATATTTTTTATACTTGATAGTCAACTCTTCCTCGGAAACCCAGGGGTTCTTCTCTCGCTTACTCGTTCATTACCCCTAGGACATTTGGTATGAGTTTGTTCGTTTCAAGTTCAGGTTCTGTTCCTGAACTTCATATAGTTTAAATATAGAAACATGTTTAAATTGTATTAGAAAAATGTAATGCAACCAATCAGATGGTTTGATACAAAACTATCAAAAAACGAAGTATTTCATGTTGCACCAAGCTTGTAAGAATTACGACTGTTCATGTCTGGTAATATTATGTCCTTCTTTATTGGTACCAAGGCAAGTCATTTAAGAACTTAACAACTGTGGTGTTATTTAATTTAAGAGATGGGTTTGAACTGGCTGAAAAAAGCAGCTGATTTATCAAACTAAATTTAAATTCTAATCGGCGTTACCTGAGAATAGCGCAAATTAAAGATTTTTCAATGGCGCAAATAAAATGTAATCTTGTGGCGCAAATAATATATGGCATATATAGAAATAAATGGCGCAAATGCAATACGTCCATATATTAGCGGATATAAGCAAAATAATGCATAAATTGATTTATGAAAGGATATGGACTACAACACATATGTTAACTCTTATTAAGGAAACAGGATAAGAGGAGAAGGGGATAGAGGCGGAAAATTTAGCACTGGTGCACTACTTGGCGGTCCACAAAGGGGTCTCATAATGTTCAGGTATAAAGAGGCTATAAAGTTTTCTTTAAGTGCCAATGATTTCCCAAAATATAAATTAATGTGGCGCCAAAGTTTTAGTGTAATCATAACTACTTTTCCAGGCAACAAAATTTGCTTTGTCTATTACAAACTTACCAGAAGCGCTCCAGCCAAATTTTGAAGCGCTCCTTTCTTTCCCATCCCGCCCCGATATTTCATTTATTATCATCATCATTTCATGTTCATTTTATCATCCTTTTCATGTTCATCCGCCTGTAAATAACCTTTATAGCGTTGCACTGGCGTAAAACACCAACTAACTTACTCATATGATGCTCTTTATTTTCAAAATTTGGCTAGAGCGCTTCTGGTAAGTCTGTAATAGACAAAACTCGCTTAAAGCGTAGCAAATTTTGTTGCCTGGTAAAGGTATTATGATTACACTAAAACTTTGGTGCCATATTAATTTATATTATAGGAAATCATTGGCACTTAAAGAAATTTTTATTGCTTCCTTATGCCTGAACATCATGAGAGTATTCTTTAAAGTCTCAATTCTAACATCAAGGCTGTGAAATTATACGTTTAATTTTCAAAATTGTCAAAAACTTAAGGTTCTTCTTATCCAAGAAATGGGCTGATCTTTGTCATAATTTGGTTCCCAGTTCAATGGTTTTGGTGTAATTATATTCATTGCTCTTCATATTCATACAGTATGCCAGTGTAAATCTTTGGGTAGAGCGCCTTTGATGAGTCTTAAATAATATAGACGAAACGTGCGACCGGCGAAGCAAAAATTGTCTGAAACTTTGATGTAATTTTATAATTTTTATTTCTAAATAAATTTTAACAGAAAGAATTGATGGTGGCTACATAGCATGGGGACCATGGGAAGACTGTTCTAACAGATGTAACAAAACAACCACTAGGAGTAGAACATGTCACAACCCAACACCTTGTAACGGAGGCGAGAGCTGTAAAGACTTGGGGAGAGCTAGAATATCAAAAATATGCAGTATGTAAACTTTGTTTTAATTATTCCATTTATGACATGTATCTCATGTAAATAGATAATGTTTTTTTGTTTTACAAAGGAGTTGAAAAATATTTTAAATTTATCTTATTTTCAGACGTTTAATTTATATTTTTTTTTTACTTAGCTATTTAGATAGATATGGTGTAAATATTGAAATGTGGAATAAGTGTACGCGACATTTACTTTATGTTGGTATTTTTGGTTTCAAGACATTTTCAGATCAAATTTGTTGTGATGTGAATATAGGTCTCTCGAACGAAGAATGACTTTACATACACGTATTAAATGAACTAGAGTTTTAAAACTAAAATATTTTCATTTAAAAACCAAATCCAATCAAGATATATTGTATCTATCTGATATTTTAAGACACGCGTAGTTCTAAATTCTTATGTTTGGCTCTTTGCTTTACAAAAAGGAGTTACCAAATCATTTGAGGGGCGCCATTTTTGAAGTACTGGAAATAATGACAAGCTATTTTACAAAAAGTTACTGTAATTCTGTTTAAGGACCCGCCAAAGGTGAATGGAGTACGTGGGGAGCCTGGGGATCGTGTCAGATGCCCGCAGGCTCCACGGGTTCATACGGCACCGGACTTCACTATCGGTATAGGACTTGTGATGATCCACCCCCTGTGTGTAATGGGGATTATTGTGTTGGAGTGAATAACGATGCAGGAAACTGTCGACGTAAGTATATGTTTTGTCTAAATGAACAAGATCAAGATGTTCATCTTCTTAGCAACGACCAATAGATATAGAAAAGACAAAATGAAACATGTATTTAAAGGTAATAACAAAATTACCGAACTTGGAGAATCAATCTCAAATGTCCATAAGATGAGACAAAACAAGGAAGACATACCGGAAAAATTGAAGACCGCAATGGTCCTGAATCAAAAGAAATAGTGGGTTAACCCAAGTTTTAAGGCGCGCCAAACCTCCATCTTCCATTGCGATCTTTGGGTCCGGTAGTTACACAAAACAAAACAGGTTTGTGATGACATATCAGGGATGCTTAGGTGATCATCTGTGTGCATCAACCAGCCAAACACTAATCAAAACAAGAACTTACTATTTCGTCTAACATGATATTGATTTTTTCTACCAGTGGCTCATATCGAAGAAAGATTTTTTTAGAGATCGTATGAGACGTATTTTCTTATAACCTTGGTCTAATAGTCGGTTACGGAGTAAGCGGTGTCGGATAAAAAAAAATCTGAAAAATGTTTACAAGCCCTGGCATATCGAATTAGTTGTGAAATATAGACACCGTATGCAGGTGACGTTGGTATGTTACTTTCCAGGTTAGGAAAATTTATAATTTTAAAATTAAAATCGTCTCTTTTATCGTAAATTTTTGTACTAAGATGACCACCTGGATCAAATTTGAGATGTAGACCAAAGAATGATGCATGTATGTAAAAACGAGTGTTTGACATCATAATTTAGAGGACATAAAAATTAGCAACGAAGATTTAAGAAGTGGCCTTTCTTAAACTTATACAGGCTCTAAAGCAACGATGATTCGTGTCACATAATAGGTCGGACTATAAATTCTGAGCTAAGACATGTCTTTTTGAAAGATCAAATTTGCTGGTCTTCCATTGAAGAGAAATTTACTTTTTGGTTTGTTATGTATCATAGAAAGCATTGCTTTTTACCTTATTCGTGAGTTATTGTTTTCCTAATACTTTCTATGTACTAAGCTGCATACATGTACACGTACGTACTTGATGAACAGGTGACCTGTTCGGTTTTATTTTTGTTTTACTCCGTATTCTTAGCAAACCATACTCAAAACTTTTGTTTTTTTTTTCTACCATATACCATACTTGTTAATTGTTTTAGAACATTGAAAATGTAAGAAGTCAGGAAGTAACTGGGGGCATTTAATTCTCACAAATATCTTAAAAAATAAATCCGGAGATATTGTAGAAATCACGTCGAAGACAACTAATCAACAACTGAAACGGTCCTAAATTATTGTTATTTTCTTGTTTTCAAAATGTGTTACTTTAGTAATGCTTTTTCTCACTTTTTCCTTAAAGTTGTTCCACCGTGTTTAACATACGCCATGTTCAGTGAAAAATTCCTTCGAGTTGATTCTCCCATGGGTATTTTTACATCGGCCCAGGTTGATATTTATCTTCTGACAAAAAACATTTGCTCCACTAGCATCATAGTACAGACATATTACGAACTTTATAAGATGAATACATCAGTGTCACCTATAGCTGAAACATTAATGAGCAGTAGGATTTGGAATGTCAAATTTACCTTTGACCCAGGTAAATATGAAATAGGACTTTACCGTTTGAAGGGGTGGATAGGTTATGACCTTAATGGAGCAAGCTGTTGGATGGAAGAATCGATGTATGTAAAAATCGAGCATCCACCTCCCCACGCCTTTATTAAAGGGGGTACTGCTAAAACTGTAGGAGAAGGCGACGTGGTTTTTGATGCCAGCTCTGTTTCCTACAGTTTAACAAAGAAACCTGGTGATCCATCTGGACTAACGTTTGATTGGAAATGTTTAAATTTTGTCACAAAAGATATTTATACTCTACTAGAGTTCAAAATTGACCCTGTTAAAGTTTTTGCCGACAGATCAGAGGTCAAAAAGAATTGGTATGAAACAAATTTTCTTCTTTACATCGAAAATAAAGTGGCGTTCATTAAAGGATCTTCCATAAACAGTCTAGTGACTCAATTAAGGGATCAACACGTGGGGTGTAAAACGGCTGAGCAGATTTTTGTAAAAGCAGAAATGGGAGAGTACATTAGAAACACTACACAAGCGACAACGGTTGATTCAGCTGTTACTGAGAAAACAAACTACACAACCAATCAATTCATCTTCACTGTTGATTACATGGAACCAACTACTGGTGCTACCACAGAGCGCTGGTATGACCCCATACCGCTTACGTGGTTTTATGACATCATCTACATGTATGAAATGTCATATAATCCTAAATTGCATCTTGAGACAGAATTCATTCTGCCGCTATCTGAAGATACAGCGTTAAATAAAAATGAAATGCTCGAATTTATAGATACCTTAAACGATGATCAATCGGCTGCTTTCCCACAAGATACAAAGGAATTTTTCGAAATCTTGTCCGACAGTTCTTTGACCTTGAATAGTCTTTTTCAACTTAACGAGTTACCAGGCTTGCCTAGCAGCGCAGATGAAGCATTTTTCAATGATTTAGATGCTTGGTTACAAAAAGCAAATGTTTCGAAAACCCATGCTAATACGTTACTGGATTTGCTTACAGCGTTTGAAAGTGTTGGATCATACATCACTCATGCAGTAACCTTAGTAGATATTATTGGAATGGAAAATTTCTTACAACTGGCAGTCGACGAATCTGAAAACTGTCTAATTAACCAATTAGGAGATCTCTTTCAAGGATTTGAAACTATAGATTCTTTTGATTGGAACGACATGAAAATAAAGGAGAAGTACTATCTTGAATGGATGGATGGTGAGTTGCTTAATGCCAGTGCATGCGATATGTTTACAGACACAGCTGCAGAAAAAAATAATCGAGTCCTTCAAGTGACATCCCAAAATGCATCTGAGGGTATGGGATACTTGGTGTATGTTAAAGTCGAATTTGAGAAATCTATCAGTTACTTCATTCAACATGCACAAGCAGTTACTGGGAGTCCACCGCCTGTTCAACTTGAGTAAGTAATTTCACATAAATTGAAGTAAAACTATGTACAAACATACATTGATTTTGATGTGTTTTTATAATATTTATATAAATGACTTTCTAAACATAATGTTCTACGAACATAGTATTTATTAAAATGACTCTCTAAACATATGTTCTACATGCATTAGTGATTGAATGTACAAATAATATGAGATCTTAATCGAAAACACTTATCGTTTGTTTTTACGTAAAAGAACCTTCGCGTCTACGGTAAATTTGCATTTCAATCTAGTACCTCCTCCTTCAGTAAAACAATTGTACCTTGGTATAATTATATTTAAAGTTATCTGATTTTTGTTTCTTATATTAAGATAGACTAATCCTATCCGCTGTTTCTTCTGTGTTATTTTTGTTTTATTCTACTAAAGCTTAGATTCCATGTACTTTTACTGCGCATTCCACCAGCAGTTGTATCTGTTTACTAGTAAAGAAAATTGTGGAGATAGCTTTATATTATTCTATTTTTTATACTGGTCGATATTAGTTTTTTACTTTGACATCGAAGTCTGAAGATTCAGTGCTCTGTTTACAGATTTTGGGTTTCAGTTTCATTACAATTTTCATCTAACCATGTTCCTTCGTAATTACACATTAATGATTTTTTTCTTCAATAAAATCTTAATTTTGTTTGCCATCATTATCATTTGAAACTGTAGACCTGCTTGATCTCAAGTACCATTTCTGTCTTATATTTCTATCTAATATAAAAAGCTTCATTCATGTCGGTCCTTTTTAGGCCGTTTGAGTAAAATATTATCAATCCCTATTAGCATTTTGTGTCCTAGCAACACAATAAAGTAAAAGAAGCATCTATGGTTTTAGGTGCAGATTTAATTGCATGAAAAAGACTGCACTGACATCAATTACGTCACTGAAAGCTTCTTGTCCAACCTGTACATTGAGTGAACAGATAGCTGCAAAATTCTGGTGGAATGTAAAAGATTTTGATATTTTCTCTCGAAAATCAACACAGAACAATATTTGGGAAACGTGGATGTTAACAGGTAATCTTACACCTTATTCTCTTGTTAACGATGTATAAAAATACATTTTCAACATGTTTAATTCTTCTTTATTTTCTTCATCAACAATTTGTCAAACAAGAGTTTAATATGTTTTGGCAAAAGAAAACTATTCTGGTTAGTATTTAGAATATGATATGTTTATGTTTGCTGGTTTTTTTTTTCATTCAGGCATAGACTCTAGAAAATTTGTCATGAAGGCCAATGTTCTTGATGCCAATTCTGGCTACTTGGTAGAAGCATTTATTGATGTAAATGGACAAAGAGGTTCAGCCATTTGGGAACTGAGTACAAACATACTGCCTTATGATGGAACATGTACAATAGCTGATGCTACGTGGGGTAAATTAAGCTATTATTTAACAATCTATGGAACGCCGCAACTGTCTTGTATGGTCACTTTTTGTTATATGATGTCGTTTTATCATTATATGATATCGTTTTTGTCATTATATGATGCCATCATGTCATTATATGATGTCGTTTTGTCATTATATGATGCCGTCATGTCATTATATGATGCCGTCATGTCATTATATGATGCCGTCTCGTTATTATATGATCATGATGATGTCGTCTTGTCATTATATGATGTGACCTGTCATTATATGATGCCGTTTTGTCATTTTATGATGCCGTCATGTCATTATATAGTGCCGTCATGTCATTATATGATGTGACCTTATCATTATATGGTGTCGTTTTGTCATTATATGATGTTGACCTGTCATTATATGATGCCTTTATGTCATTTTATGATGCCATCTTGTCATTATATGATGCAGTCTTGGCTATATGATGCCGTCTTGTCATTATATGATGTTGTTTTGTCATTATATGATGTGGACCTGTCATTATATGATGTCGTTTTGTCATTATATGTTTCCGTTTTGTTTTGAATTGTTAGGCTTAACCTATTGACACGGCGTTAGAGTGGTTTCGCACCACTTGAAATTTTCCATTTTGCACATTCCTGAGTTATTAGTTGTGGTTGTATTTACTTTATCATAGAAGTTGTAAATTTTCAAAAATATGACAATTTGACCTTTTGAAAAGAATTCTAATCTAACTGATTGGTTAATCATATGAAAATTTAACAAGCATTTTGATAGTATCATGAGTATTGCAAAACAATACACAGTCCCCTACCGGCCGCATATTTCACCAATCCCAAACGTTTAGGTAAAATCATTTAAATGAACTTAAATGTATGGTGCAACGATTTTTGGTTGTAAATAATATGCGAAGCAAAACTTGATAATAATAGTAAAATCAAAAACCGGAAATGGAGTTTACAAAAATTTTAAGTTTAATCAAGTGCAGAAAACTGAAATTTTTGTGAATTTTCAAAGTTCAAAGGGCCATAACTGTCGAAAAATTTAACGGACCAGAACGAACTTTAAACTTGATCTGTAACTCATCATGGTAGACTCACATACCGAGTACTAAAAATAAATTCATTATCTACAAGCTTTAGAAAACAAGAGGCTCCCAGGAGCCTGAATCGCTCACCTGGTCTTGATGTCTACCCTATGAAGACTTTTGTAGAGCTAAATGTTTAAGCAAGCATAAGCTTTTCTCTATCTTCACAAGTTTTCATTTTTAAGGCCAAAAACATTGGAATATTGTGCCAGTCGGTCAAACTCCGAAATTCAAAATCATTATGTTAAAAAATATGTTTCGTTTTTATGATTCATTTAGATAAACAACCATTCAATTTACTTTTGCATCTTTTTCCCTCCAACATTATAATATGAAATAGGCATAACCTAAATGCGAGCACAGCATAATTCTGTAAAATAAATGTAATGTTAACATGTTTAGTGCCATTGTTAACATTGTTTAATGAACGAATAAAAAAAGATTTTATTTCGAGTCGATGCAGTCAAATAAAATTTGAAATCATCGTCTAGTTATTTTTGTTTTGATTCATTTTCTAGAACGTTCAATTTGGGACGAGATGCTTGGGACGATTGAACGTTAAATAGAAAAGCAAGAAAAAATCGATGAAATTTGGTTACTACAAAAAAATGTAGCAACTCATCGTCATCAGAATATTTTTCTCTTTATACATTATTACATAGATAATTTTTGGAATGCGACTAGCAAAATGGGTAATTATTTTCAAATTCACTCCGTATCTGTAAAATTTGAGAGCTTTTCCGGACCATGAAAAATCAATATCAGCATTAGGCAAATTTCTCGCGGGAACAAATACCGTAGAGCTCTCCGCTCGAGCGGGCACTTCGTGCCCGCTTGCGAGCTGTGCTCGCTATAATAAGCGAACGCAAATATTCTCCGAATTTTTGTTTGTTTGTTTTAAATAAACTTGCTTGTGCTACAGTGTACATTTTAAGCTCACCTGGACCGAAGGTCCATGTGAGCTATTGCCATCACTTGGCGTCCGTCGTCGTCCGTCGTCGTCGTCCGTCTTCGTCATTGACTTTCCTTTGAAAATCTTCTACTCCTAAACGACTGAAAGGATTGCTTTAAACTTTGCACACTTCATCTATGGGATGTCCTCTACCAAGATTGCACAAATGGTGACCGCCATCAAAACAACATGGCCGTCGTTACTAAAAATAGACCAGGGGGTCAGACTACTGTTTTTGGCTTGTAAATCAAAAAGTATAAGAGATAGATGAAATCTGATGTCACGTTACTGCTTCAGCATCAAAAGCTCTACAAAAGTCTCAATTGAGTCGAAGTTGTCAGATGACCCCTTATAGGAGTTATGAAAACTATTACAGATAAGGAAAAGTTGTTGCTTGCTTAAATGTTCAGCTCATTTAGCTCTACAAAAGTCTCCATAGGGTCGAAGATGTCAGATGACCCCTTATTGGGGTTAGAGCCCCTAAAATAACGTTTTTCATGTTTTTGGCCAATGGAATGAAAACTATAGCAGATAGAGAGAAGCTATTGCTTGCTTAAATGCTCAGTTCATTTAGCTCTACAAAAGTTTGCATAAGGTCAAAGTTGTCAGATGACCCCTTATAGGGGTTATGGCCCTTAAAATAACGTTTTATCATGATTTGGGCCTACGGCTACAGAATGAAAACTATATAGTAGATAGAGAAAAGCTGTTACTTGCTTAAATGTTCAGCTCATTTAGCTCTAGAAAAGTCTTTATATGGTCGACATCAAGACCAGGTGAGCGTGTCAGGCTCCTGGGAGCCTCTTGTTTAAATTTCAAGTCTTCAATTTTCTCAACTATTATCAGTAAATGAGCATTTTGATTAGATGAAAAAAACGGTTTGTATGAATATTCGCACAGCAAATCGTATACAAAATGTTTGTACTAGGGTCAGTACCATATAATAACAAGACGACATCATATAAAGACAAGACAGCATCGTATAATTTCAAGTCTACAACATATAATGACTAAATCATATAACGACGAAACGAAATCATATAATGACAAAACGACATCATATGACAAAACGACATCATATAATGACAAGACGGCATCATATAATGGCAATTCCACATCATATAATGACAAAACGGCATCATATAATGACAAACAAGTATCATATAATGACAATTAAGTCGGCGTCATATAATGACAAGACGACATCATATAATGGCAAGACGGCATCATATAATGACAAGACGGCATCATATAATGACAAGACGGCATCATATGATGACAAGATGATGTCATATAATGACAAAACGACATCATATAATGATAAACCGACATCATATAAGGACAAAACAACATATATTGACAAAACGGCATCATATAATGACAAGTCCACATCATATAATTACAATACGGTACATATAATGAAAGTCCACCTCATGTAACGACAACACAACATCATATAATGATAAGTCCACATCATATAATGACAAGACGACATCATATAATGACAAAACGACATCATATAATGACAAGACGGCATCATATAATAACAAAACGACATCATATAATGACAAAACGACATCATAAAATGACAAAACGACATCATATAATGACAAAACGACATCATACAATGATGAAACCGACATCATATAATGACAACGCGGCATCATTTAATGACAAAACGACATCATATAACAAAAAGGGACCATATAAGCAGTTGCGGCGTTCCATAATCTTCAGCTAGATTTAGGCAAATGATAACTTTTGATAGATACTGTTGTCCAAATCTATATTTATTTTAAAACAAGGAATATTAGCTAGTATCCATATGATTTAAACATATTTTATTCAGAAGAAAGGGATTGGATAGCAGGCCAAGGCCTATAAATATCCTCTCCAATTTATTTTGTATATGATTTACACATATTTTAAAATCCATATTCAAATTATTTTAAAAAACATAGGGCTGTGGTCGGTTTGTTTTAGACAGCAATTAAGTTTGAATTTCTAGCTAAAACAAATTAGACAAAGTGAAAAGTTTGAAATAATCTACCCATTACCAGTCAGGTTACATAAATTGAGTGAAGTGCTTGGACGAGTAACCTCAACAAGTTTTAACAGTTTTGATAATGCAAGAAAAAAAACAAAGTATTTGTTTGAATAGGTTTCAAGCAAACAGCTATATATAAAAAATGTTTTTGAATAAATTTCAGGGGAGAAAAACATTACGACAAACGGATGGAAAGACGAAGGTTTCCGGACAACAACAGACCCATCTATAGATTGGAAAGAACAACTAAACTACAGAATTGTACAAACTAATTCAGAAGGAAAAGACACATTGTTATACTATGGCGGTAAGATAAAGCATATTTTCAAATGTTAGTATTTAACACGCAATACTGCATGGGTTTATGATCAGTTCAGTCTCTATGCTTTGTTTGTTTTTTGTTTTTTTTTAATCTTTTTTATGTGTGTGATTTATTGATCATTTTATTATATTTTTACTGTGTGTACATGTTTGCAATCTAAATAAATATCTTCCACTGTTTTTGTATTTAAGTTAAAGATATTTCTCACGTCTTTTTGTTTTTCACGTCATTTCGATGATATAATTAAAAATCTATTCTCAACATTCATTTAAAATAAGCAAAGAGTCGCCAATTCTTGAGAACATTTTTGCTTCATTTACGTAAACCTATCGACGAGTTGCGCCTATATTTTTTACAGATGTTTGCTAATCAAGTGTAACTCTAGCATTTGAGCTAACTGAGAATTCAATCCATATTTTAATTGCCTTAGATTTGAGTAAATATGGTCAGAATTCACTATTTAAAATCAAATAGTGATTTATATATGTAACCAATTTAGCTTTAAAGCCATTGTGTGTAAGTTTTGTTTAATGATTTATAACATAGAGCTTTCATAAAAAATATGAAATGTTTAACTTTAAATCTTTAAAAAATTGGTGACAAAACTGATAAAACATAAGTAATTTGTTCTTAGTTTTTTCTTTTGATTTAATTGTTCAGTCTCAACTCATTGTAGTACTATTTAAACAGCTATAGTAACCCTGATAATTGAGTTATAACAAACAATATAGAATATTTGTTTAACTTGTCTTTTCTTGGAAAGTGCACTCTATAGCTTTATTAAATTGAAATTCCCCGATTAAAAGGAAGCAGCATTTTAAGATAACTAAACTTTTATTGCACTTTTGTTGATTTAATGGAATGACAAAATGCTTTTTTCCTAGTTCGTATTTAGTAAATTATAAATGTGTGTGCTATAGCAAGCAGGAACTGCTTACTCTTTCGGAGAACCTGAGTTCATGCACTCTCGTTATTACTTGAGTTCGCGTTATTGATTTTTTTGTTCTTTTACGTTTTGTGTTACTTTGTCCTGTTCTCGTTCGTGTTTACTGGTTTTGTCTGCCCTTTCGGACTTTTGTTGACATTCGAACGTCCCATTGGTATCTCTTGCCTTTTGAAATTTCCAAATACATAACAATTTTAAATAAGGTATCTCGATACAAAAGCCCATGACATTCAAAATTGTTCATTAAGAATTGTATACTGTGTTAAACGCCTTATTTATTCTGCAGGGAACGACTCTAGCAATATAAACATAGCCATTGACCAAATCTGTAACACAAACCCATATACGGTTACATTTTCAAGACCTTTAAGTTGAAATAAAAAGTATTATTTGTATACTGCAGTATGAATAAAGCTACTCTGGAGGCAAGCTGCCATCTTGGAAAGTATTTACAGTTCTAATCTCTTGAAAATGAATGCACATGTCAATTTTCTTTTTTTATTGTACAAGCGATAAATGACATACTGATAACGAAATAACCGTCCTGCATTCAAGGTTATGATGAACTAAATCTGCCGGTTTTGTCTTTGTCTTTACGGTTTTATGATACTGATTACCCCTTTGGTACACCTTTGCTTCTTTCTGTATCGTTCCCCATTCTGGCAGATGTACTTTTGAAAAAAAAAAATTATATAGATGAAATAAAATAAATTATAGATAAAGCCATTAAATTTCTATAGCTTATATTAAAATTCACAATAATTATCGTTACTGTAAAGTTTAAAACCAACAAGTTACAACTTATAGATTTGATGTTTGTTAAAACATTAAAAGATAACGCCCAAACTATTGTCTTCACTCTAAACTAAAAGACTATAACCAATTTCATTTGTTTGTCAGGATTTTATTTTAGGTTTTTTGCAGTGTTGATTAATTGACTATTATTTATTTAAAATATGAAAAATGCCGCCTTTGTGTATACCTGTTCATTATTTTAATGGGTCTGAGAACTTTATTCGGCTTTTGTTGAAGTTAAGCCACACTTCACCTAGTGTCACTGCACTGGTTGGAGTGAAGCAATACAACCGATTCCTTCAAAGCTACTGGTCTGCTTAACCTTTCCGATAAAAAGGCCCATTGTCCCACTTGCATTAACTCAGTCAGTAATGAAATGTTTAAATATTTGTTATGTAAAAATAATTACATGTACCATTGATCATAATATTTTGATCACTATTTTTTGGGTGGTTCTTATGAGTAATTTCAAGATGATTATTTTAAAACCAGGGTCAAACAGAGTTCATTTAAATAAAGGTAATAACAAAATTACCGAACTTGGAGGATCAATCTCAATGTCCAAGAGAAAAAACAAAACACGGAAGACACACCGGAATTGTTATAGATCGCAATGGTCCTGACTTGGTACAGTCACTTCAAATGAAATGGTGGGTTAAACCAGGTTTTATGGCGCACCAAACCTCACTCTTCCATTGCGATCTTATGGGCCGGCAGTAACACACAACACAACACGGTTGTGAAGACATAATAGGGATAATAAGATGATCATCACAGTACAACAAACAGCAAAACATTTAAAAGAGTTAAGATAGCATGAGATAGTGGTTGTGGTGCACGGACCGTAGGAGACAGAAACTTGGGCTACGAGTAGCATGGCAATTGAAGTTACAAGGAAAATTTTTTTCATTTTCAGGCGAAGTAATAGTGAGGGAATGTTTTTTTGATAATGATACGCTCATCAATTTTTTCGCAAAAGAATCTTTTAACCAAAATGGTGCGCTGTGTAGGGACAAATGCCTCGTTCCTAGCATGCAGGCCTTGATTAGAGTAGAACCCAAAGGGAAAGATTCTCTGTATGAGAAAAAAATATTATCGGTCCTACCCAAAACTCTCATCTCCGATTTATCTTGTGTCCGTACTACATCCATTTTATCATCGTTTCATGTTAATTTTACCCCCTACTTTATGTTCATCGACCTGAGGCAGCCGAATTCGGCCTGCTTAAGAGTAAAGTAATAACTAACTTACTATAATTATAGCTTTATAATTTTTCAAATGAACTGTTTTTAAAGTCACCATAGATTTCCATCTACATGTATATGCAAATAAACAGAAGATGATCATAAATAATTCAGGTTCTGAAAGCCACTTGTAAATAGTGTTTGTTTTACTGGTCTTTTCCGACTTGGGGAAGTACTGGGTTGTTCATATAATTGGTTAGAATTTATTTGATAGATACATCTACATGTTAGAATTAAGAGTAATTATAGCGAATAAAATGTTTAATTACCCCAAACTGAACAGGGACTCATCAATATACTTTGGAGTACCTTTTCTTTATTCTCCTATTGAATGTGTTACAATGGAAGTTGATCTCTCTGATCAGTTTAAACTCACATCTATGGAGAGGAGGTTATCTTGTTGTATGAAGGAAAAAAATTTCTAGTATAAAAGATTTACCTGTTGAAAGAAGCAGAGGTACCAATGGGGTATCCGAATGTCAAAAGTCCGAAAGGACAGAGACAAAACCAGTAAACATCAACAAGAACGGGACAAAAACAGACAACATGTAAAACATGGAAACACAAAATAACTGAATATCAATCAACAACGCGAACTCCAGTCGAAACAAGAGTGAACTCAGGTGCTCCGGAAGAGTAAGCAGTTCCTGCTTGCTATAGCACACCCGTCGCGTTGCCAATAGGCCATTCAGCGTGTCAAATCCGGTAAAGGAAGACAAAACAACACCCTATGACAAACCAACATCTGCACTCATCTGAGAGATCGAAATCCCATATTTGTCTATAAGTGCATGATGTCTACCGTAAAATTTCTTGAGTGAAGACAGCAACCGAGGAGCAACATAACCCTGTGTGAGCAATTTTTGCGTCAGAAGTGTCCCTCTGCTAAGGAAATCGATGTAAGTTTTGCATGCTCTGGAGTAACGAATCAATTGAGATACGTAAACTCCATAAGCTGGAGCGGACGGAATGTTGCTGCACAAGAAGGGAAAGTTGACGATTGGAAAGTTGAAGTCATCACGTTTGTAATAGAGCCTTGTTGAAAGTCTTCCTTGAGAGTCAATGCGAGATGTAGATCTAAATATAAGCAGATTTCCTAGAATCCGTTGTGTCCTTTATCTCAAGCCCCTGGGGATATATGAGATTGAGAAAGTCACCAAATCGAGAATTGTTTAGTGAAAGGACATCATCAATATAACGGAACGTGAGGTTGAAAGAGAGAGATAGTCTACGGTCTTTTTTGTCTAGAAGAGATTGTAAGAAGTCTGCTTCATATGAATGAAGAAACAAATCAGCAAGCAAAGGTGCACAATTAGTGCCCATTGGAATTCCTTTTGTTTGCTGAAAATTTAACATTGGCAAAATAGCTCAAAAATGGTATTTATTCAAAAGAAAATGTGCAAAATAAATGTCAAAGAGTTGTTTAAAACATTAGATTCATAAAAGAAAATTATTTAGTTGCAAAAATATTAGATATAAGCAATTTCTCTCAGAGATAGGAGTTTTTTTTTCCTTCAGGTAAAAATCAACTACCATTTTCAATGAAGGTGTGAGTTAAACTGATCAAAAAGATTAGCTTCTATAATTACAAAATTCTATAGATACGAATTACGTAGATTTAGCACCAGTACTCCGAAGTACCTTGATGAGTTCCTGTTCAGCTTTGGAGAATAAAACGTTTAATTCGCTATAATGACTAACTTTCACCTAACTATATCTAACTAACTTAATTTCACATTAAAATTCTCAAATGAACTGTTTTAAAGACATCATAGAATTTCATCTACATGTATATGCTAGTATACTTGTAAACAGGAAAAGAATAAAGTAAATAATTCAGGCTCTAAGAAACCGCTTTTAAATAGTGTTTGTTTGCTGATATTTTCAAAAGCATTGCCGATTTGAGACAGATTGCTTTGTTCATATAATTGGCTAGAATTTATTTGAAAAATACATCTACAGGTAAGAATTAGTTTGATAGATACATCTACAGGTTAGAAATTATTTGATAGGATACATCTACAGGTGAGAATTTATTTGATAGGATACATCTACAGGTGAGTATTTATTTGATAAGATACATCTATAGGTGAGAATTTATTTTATATGATGCATCTACAGGTGAGAATTTATTTGATAGGATACATCTACAGGTGAGAATTTATTTGATAGGATACATCTACAGGTGAGAATTTATTTGATAAGATATATCTATAGGGGAGAATTTATTTGCTAAGATACATCTACAGGTTAGAAATTATTTGATAAAGACTTCTACAGGTTAGAATTTATTTAATAACATACACCTACAGTTGAGAATTTATTTGATAAGATATATCTACATGTTAGAAGTTATTTAATAGGATTCATCTACAGGTGATAATTTATTTGATAAGATACTTCTACAGTGAAGAAGTTATTTGCTCAGATACATCTACAGGTTAGAAAGTATTTGAAATAGACATCTTCAGGTTAGAATTGTTTTAATAAGATACATCTACAGGTGATAATTTATTTGATAGATTAATCTACATGTTAGAAGTTATTTGATAGATACATCTTCAGTTGAGAATTTAATTGATAAGATACATCTTCAGGTGAGAATGTATTTGATACATCTACAGGTTACAATGTATTTGATGAGATACATCTACAGGTTAGAATTTATTTGATATAATTCCACCTTATATCATGCCGTGTTTTTGATTGATCAACAAACGTTGTTTTTGCGCATATTCAATATATCTGGAATAAATTAACATCTAGATGTTTACCTATAAATCTAATTATTTTGTTTTGTTTCAGCTGAGGAACAAAACTTTATAAAGTTAAAACCAGGCATCGCAGCAGATGATTATAATGTAACGGTTAAGATACAAATCTATGATATTTTCATTGACTACAAGGAATGTGTTATTTCTGTGGGAAAGGTATTGTTTATATTATTTTTACCCAGCGTTTCTGACAATAAACCGTTTGATTTGTTAGTTTAGGAGGATCTTTTGCTCACACAGTCAGTGTTATCATATCCAACCATTTGAGTCTTTTTTTAAATCAATGATGGGAGGTAATGAGATGTGGAATAAGAGTAGATAACACAACCTGCTTATATAAATGGCAATTTAAAGATCCACAATGGAAGACAGCCATCAGCCTTCAATGTGACCAGTTGTCACTGTTTGCCGTTTTGCAATTGGCTCATTAGAAAAAAAATATACTAGTAATACATACTATTCAAAGCCAATCCTAAAAGTGTCTTCCAATTTTTTACAATCTCTGGTTCACATTTACATCTGCATATCGAAATAGACAACCGAGGAAGACTTGCAACATTCCGTTCGCTAAAGCTTATTGAGTTTTCAAATCACCACTGATTTATTATTTCAGATCCTGTGTGGCATACATTTTTGTTGATAAAGAGTTAAGTCTGACACAATAATTCCTATAACATGGTCATATTGTTCCTCGGTTGTTGTCTTAATTTGCCCATGAAGAAATCATGTGCTCGTAGACAAATATCTTACAGTTGAGTACAGGTCTGTTTTTGTTTTTTTTTTCTCCTTTTCCATATTTGACTTTCTGAATTGGCCGTTAGCAACTCGACGGACGTGTAATATGCATCTAAGATCATCTGCTTACCCTTTTGGGACCACTGATTAACTCGGTTTGAGTTGCTGATTTTTGTGCGGTTGTTTTTGTGTGTGTTGTCTGTTTAATGAAGGGTTTTTGTTTTGTGTTGAATGATTTTGTTCTTGCCTTTTCGCACTTTTGAAATTCAAATACTCCATTGGTACCTCTTAACTTCTTTTCTACGTAGGTAGTGTTCGGTCGATCAAAACTGTAAATTAGCAATTCCCCTCTGACAATTTTGAATGCACAAGTGTGAGGCCAATAGTTTAAGTTGAATGTTTCTCTAAGAGAGGGAGGTTTGGCGCCATAAAACCTGGTTTAACCCACCATTTCGTTTGAAATGCCTGTACCAAGTCAGGACCATTGCGATCCACCAGTTCTCCGGTATGACTGATTCGTTTTTGTCATTTTCTCTGGACTATGAGATTGATCATTCAAGTTCGGTAGTTTTGTTATTACCTTTATTTCATCCGATATATCAACCTCTCAACCTCTCAACCAGTTGTGGAAAAATATTTCTCACCTCTAGAGAAATTTGTGTTCTCGGCGTAATTGCACGTGCAATTGATGATTAACCTTTTGTGCAATTTTTTACCTGTAAACATTATAGAAAACCCTACAATTAAATTCTCGATGACTATGGAATTTGTAACATCAAGGGAAATAAATTTGATATTTTAATCGCTTGGCATGCCTCGCTATTGAAATAATCAAATTTATTGCCCTTGATGTTAGAAATTCCATAATCAAGTCGATCGCGTTGTAGAAGCTATGTATCTTTTGCACTGAGTTGCTATAAATTTATTTCAGACGCTATACTATAAAATTAGATTGTCATACAAAGTGTCTTTTGTTTTGCGTTGTTTTGTTATATTGTTAAAACATTTCGGGGACTCCTTTACGTTCACCAATAGCTCGAAAGATAAAATATATGAGACGTTTTACCAATTCGATGATGCACATAAAAACAAACAAACAAAAGAAAAACAAAATCAAAACACGTAATTTTTGGACGTTATTTAGCAGATAATGTGTCATGTCATCTACATGTGTCACTATTTTTTTTTTGTAGATAGAACCTGAATATACACCAGATGAGACCAGTGTGTCTACATATTTAGATAATTCTAAGGCTAACATTGAATATTATTGGAATGTGAAAAACATTAAGCAAGTTGGAGTTAACACGGAGGTTGCCGCGTCGTCTACGGAAGGCTTGGTTCGTTTTTTTTTAAATTGTTGTTGTGTACTTTTTTACAAGCGCTTTATGTATTCAAAACATATAACGAGTGTCATGTTACATTTGCTTAATTTAAAAGTATTGAGGCAAAGTGAATGTGACAACATAAATGATGCAAAGAAACATTGAGTTTTCTGAAGCAAAACATTAACTTTTTAAATTTCAAACAAAACACAGTAATGGCTATTAACTAATTATATAATTAATATTGCATATGACCTAAAAATGTTTTAACCACAGAATGTCAACACGACCATTTTTGATACGGACCCTTCTGATTGGTTGGACCTTGGAGTAACTATGGGTCCTAATGGCTCATTAAGCACTCAGTCTTTTGATGAACTATGGACTAAATATGAAAACCCAGACTATGGAAATGTCGAAAGCCAAAATGAAATCAAACAGGTATATTTCACGGTCATAAATAATAAAAGCTTTAAAATCAATCCTTCCTCGAAATGGCTGTTTGGCCAATGCATTTGAAATTTTTAGGCCCTTTTTAGCCAATAATTTTATCAAATACAGACATTGACAGTCATGATTAATTGTATTGTTTTACCTATAATGCAGATGGTCAGATGAATATGTATATTTACTTAACAATTCAATTAGTGTTTTTAAAACATTTTTTTTAATTTTACCAAGAATTAAGAAAAGCATGCATGCATGTAGTAACAAAGAAAACATATTCAAATACTGAAAACTATTAAATGATACTTTTCAACCATTACAATTGTTATATTTTAGACTCTATCAAGTTTCTCCAGCATTTTGAGTGAGTCATCTGAATTGGTTTCTGGAACATCAACCGTAAACATTGAACAGATTGCTCGAACTATTGGTACAGTGGTGGCAAACAAGGCTTTCACGGACAAAGAAACAGCGGTAATATTGCTAATAAAACGACATATTTTAATTGGTTTGTTCTATGTGTTTTACTTCTAAAATCTTTGTTGAGGGTTGTTTTAACTTTCTATTTCATATAGAACTGAGTTAACTCCCGGAATACCTGAGTTTACTCTGAAACGACTAGAGTTTGCTTTGTTGATTGATATTCAGGTAGTTCTTGTGCTTCCGAGTTTTTTATGTTGTCTGTTTTTTCGTCCTGTCCTTGTTTGTGTTTGCTGGTTTTGTCTATGCCCTTTCGAACTTTGACATTCGGATGCCCCATTGGTACCTCTGCTTCTTATAAATGGACTTTGTTTTTGAGGGCTTTGAGTTGATTTTCATGTTTAAAATACTTTTGATTTTTTTTAACATATACTCTTTACTAAAATGTCTGCGTACTCTATGCTAACATTTTATAAAATTTTATTGGAGAAATGGAACAAAAGTATTTCTCTTATTCCGGTATGACTGATTCGTTTTTGTCATTTTCTCTGGACTATGAGATTGATCATTCAAGTTCGGCAGTTTTGTTATTACCTTTATCCCATAATCACGTACATATTTGAATTCCATTTTGTCACTGAAAGAGCTATACTTGTAAGTTGTATCTTATTCAGATCGAACCCCATTAGTCATAAAACATGAAACCATTGATAAGTTGTCACTTTTTTATCTCCACATTTTTTTTTAGATTTAATTTTAGATACTTTTTTCCAGAAAAAATGTCAATTATCTAAAATATTCAATAGATTTACATTAATGGAGCAGAAATAATATACATACAGTTTTTAATGAATTATGTTTTGTCTGTTTGTCATTTTAGTCAAAAGCATTTGCCGGAAATCGTCTGCTTGTTGACAAGCTGGTTAAACTAGCTAAAAATGAAACATACCCTAAATTTGAAGATTTTATTGCAACATGTAATGGTGAGTTCTGAAACCCTACTTATTTTCCCTTTTGTAATTTGATGTAGTTTTATCGATGAATTATCACCGTCTAATTTACATGCATCAATATTTACTATTATAGAAGCATTGTCTGGAGAAACCGTTTAAATGTAATTGAATAATAATTGCTTATTACTAAAAATTCTAGATTCTATGAGTAGATTTTGTGCCATAAATATCAACAAATGATTAGGAATAAGTGTGTCACAAATATTTGGCTACATATTAAATTTCTTCGTCAAACGTAAAAAAAACAACAGTGTAATAAAGAACGGTCAACACAATTTAATTCCTAACCGGGGGTGTAGGTAATCATCGAGTTCGAGTTCGAGTTCGAGTCAGCGTTACAGTTCGAGTTAGAGTTCGAGTTACAATTCGAGTTCGAGTTCGAGTTCGAGTTAAAGTTCGAGTTATTTTTCGAGTTCGAGTTAAATTTTGAGCTAACTCGAAACAGTAATTTTCATAGACATAGTCGAGTTACGACTCGAGTTAAGAGTTCGAGTTCGAGTTAGAGTTCGAGTTAGAGTTCGAGTTACAAATTATTTATTGTTCTATGTCCAGAATTGGGTCTTTCGTTCATCATTATACTCCCTCTTGAAAAAATGGGGCGTAGATCTTTTTTTAAAGTTAGCATTATTTTATATAGCAGCGATCCTTCATCGGAAATTTTCTTGCATGTGCTGACAATTTACTTTCATTAAAATTCTTTAAAAAACAAAACAAGGATTCTTTCCATTTTAAAAGCCGGTCCCTGTCGAACAGAAACAGACCAGCTACTGTACACTCATGTGTGAGATTGAAATCCCATACAAGTACATGTAATATTTGATTATATAAGAACATGATGTGTATACAAATTTCTCTAGTGAATAATCGAGAGTAACATATACATGTTTAGGGGACGACCATTTGATTCTGAGGAAGGGGGGCTGGCAGTTTCGGTCGAGACAAATTATTTATTTTCAAAATTTTGCGGGCCAGAATATTTATTTTCTGCATTGAGCAAGGATCTTGGGACAGTATTTATTTTCTTGCAAACAGAGGCCAGATAATTTATTTCCAACTTTTTCCAAGCCAGAATATTTATTAACAAAAACAGCCCCCCTCAAAATCAAATGGTCGTCCCCTTAGTCTTGTCCTATAAACTAAACTGACGACTTTGATAAAAATTAAAACCATTTTTTTCTTTTTTCTGTAAACGCGGCCTTTTTTGCAACAAAATAAACCAAGGTATTTCAAAGTATTGTCTCATCCTTGGGTGGATTAACATTTTTTTTTTCTTAAACCACAGCACAACATAATAGATGTCTGAATTATTATTTTTTTCTCGTGGAAAGTGTTGTAGTTTGCTAAATATAGGTTTTCTTTAGGTCGGAACTCTAACTCGAACTCGATTTGTAACTCGAACTCTAACTCGAACTCGAACTCTAACTCGAGTCGTAACTCGACTATGTCTATGAAAATTACTGTTTCGAGTTAGCTCAAAATTTAACTCGAACTCGAAAAATAACTCGAACTTTAACTCGAACTCTAACTCGAACTCGAATTGTAACTCTAACTCTAACTCGAACTTTAACTCTTACTCGAACTCGAACTCGAACTCGATGATTACCTACACCCCCTAACCGGTATCAGAACAAAAGTGTTCTGTCTATGATTTTGGTATCAAATCTGTTACTATTGGTCCTGCTACATGTACGTGTGTACTTCTTTGTTGATTTTGTAATTAAGGTTCTCACAACAGTAAAATGACAGAACTATGCCTTGAAATACTAACTGAAACTTAGACAATCTTACAAGATGACATTTTTAACGCCTATACTATTTACTGTGTTAAAACAAAACATTTTTGCATTTTAACTAAATATTGTCTTATCTTCAGAAAGATGACTCTTACCAAAAGTAAAATATCTCTTTTCTCTCGAAAGGTAGCCATATAAAATGTCACATTTGTTAAGATAAGAAACAAAAGCTAGTATTGTCATAATTTCAGACGTTCTCCGAGTCCTTAACAATGCTCTGGAATCATTGCTTCCAAAGATGTCGGTAGACACACCATCCAAGCTAGATTTCTACAGCATTCTAAATGACCTTGATTATCGGGAAAAATTATCGACTTCTTCAAATGCTGATCTTACAAGAGAGGAAAGAGCATACCTTGCTACGCGAATAGCTGCTAGAAACGAACTACAAAAACAAGATATGGATGATTTTGTAAGTATTTTGTTAAAATGGTCCTCTAAAACTTTCTAAATTTTGTTATTTTGATAAATGTGAAATGCAAAACTTGTTTTGCCCACACGAGAGACAATGCAAAGACAAACTTTTGAACTAACTACTGAATATTTTCATTTATTTCTAGATTAAGTTTTAAACATAACATTTTATATGCTATGGATTCATAAGTTTTCTTAAGCTGTCGTGTATTGGGGATTCCAGCTTTGGACACTGTTGTGGCTTTCGTTGACCTGTCAATCAAACGGAGCATTGGTTTTTATGAGGGTGTCACAGCCCTTTTGGTACGCTGTATTCCGTGCTTTTTAAAGGGTATTCGGTATGCCAAGGTGTGGTACGCGGTACGCGATGTTCCGAATTTTTAGGCTTTTTGTACGCGTACGCCGTGATCTTTAGAGTATTCGGTACTCCAGTCTTTTTAACGGTATTCTATCCTTTTTTAAACGGTATTCGGAATTCCGGGGGCAGGGGCTGTGACACCCCCATTCATAAGAATCGCACTGTCCTGTCAATACATCTCCATATATCTTAGCTTCTCCCGTACTGCTTGTTTTATTCTTTTTAACACTTTACCTGATTGATGAATGAATTTATTCTCTCATTTCATTCTGGTATATAAATTGACCCTATTGTTTTCTAAAACGGAGTCCCATATAAAGAGGTGCGTGGGTACTTGTTGGCAGATTCTAGGTTAAATAAACATTAGTTCAAATTAATTGCAACAAAGAGAAAAAAGAAATATATTTAAAAGTTGTATAATACAATTGTTCAGGTGCGGAAGGAAGTTCCAGGATTATTGTATGATATACAACAATTAGGACACAGTCTTTCCATGCTTAACTTCCGTAAACAAATGCCGGTGTATGCTCAGAATGGTTACATCAACTCAACTGAGGACAACAAGGACATCGGTGAACTTATTCAGAAGGGATTTCAAACTAATGGTGTTGACTTGTCGTTTGTTCCTTCAAATAAGGCTGAAGCGGGAGACCAAAATGTACAGGTCAGTGTAACTTTATCACAAAAAGTACCGAATCGCCATACTATTAGAGATTAAAACTAAGCATAACTCACGTCTGAGAAAACAATTGCTAAAACCGGGTTCCACTGAACTGACCACAAGCATCGCGATGAGTGAGCTATAGAGGCCAGAAAATGCCTTCTCGTTACGACTAGAGTTCATGTTGTTAATTTTTAGTGTGTTTTTATGTTGTCTGTTTTTTCGTGCGGTTCCCGTAAGTTGACTGGTTTAGTCTTTGCCCTTTTTGAGTTTTGATATAAGAATGCCCAAAAGGTACCTCTTTGCTTCTCCCTATGTCGATTCTATAAATCTCTACACTTGTTCATATTAACATTAGATTGTAATTTTTTAACCAAACACTTTAATGAGTACATTGATTAATTTTTGTTAGCTTTAAATAAAGTCTTTGACCTTTATATATTTTTAATCGTTTTTTTTTATTTTGTTAAATGTAAGTTATATGTTATATGTAATGCTACAATCAAATTGCACCATTGCAGGTGACTTTATATGACCACACTCCCTTTTCATGGGACTACGAATCACAGTTCATTACGTCTCAAACAGTATCTGTTAATGTTAGCACAGACACTACTACGGATGGAGCCATCCCATCATCTATAAAAATTCCTAATTTAGGCTCTACAGCAAATACCCCCAAAACTATAACACTGGCCATCCCTAAGGACACAAACGAACCGACTTCACAATTTATACTGTACGAGTTCTACTGGAAGACTCCGTCGGACAATGCCCTTATTAGCATCCGCAATGCTGTTAAATCTTTACACCACGTGGTCTATTTACGAAAAGGAAACCCACCAGATATTAATGAAAACCTCTTAGACTTTGATTGGACAAAAGATATAGCAGAGGAAGACTTTGTTGAAAATGATATAGAACTGGTCGTTGAGAAGGATTTATATCAAGTAGCCACTAATGTTTATTTTGGATTACTGATAGAACAAGGTTTTTACTTCTTATTTTTCATATTGTAATTACATTCGTTGAAACTTTTTTCTATGTCTAGAACTTCTCTTGACTCTTACAAATATATTAAAATCATGCTAGGTTTATATGAAGTCATTTTCTTTTACAAACATTTAACTTGTGAAAGTATTCAGTTAAATTTGGTCTATCAAATATGTTACTTAATGTACCCTAATAAAAGCGTTTGATTTTATTAGAACATAAATTAGGAGATATTGCTTTTTCGTTGATATATACCTTAAGCACTATGTGAATCTCTTAGGAATTATTTTATATGTATTTACAGGAAATTCAAGCAGTAATTCACGTAGTCGTAGGTCAGTCGGGACAACAAATGTAGAGTACGAAATTGTTGTTGGGACATCGGGTTGCAGAGTATGGGACTCGTCTTCAAATACTTGGGACAAAACTTCGTGCAAGGTATAGTCTCATGCAAGCAACGTTTTGCTATGTTAATGTGTAAACTCTTTTCTTGTCCCGATTAGTTTAACTGGACTTTTCCTTTTATTTAGCGATAGACTTTCAAATACTTTAAAAACCAAATTAATGCACAGTTTAACATCCAACGGTTTATGTAGTTAAATAACATTTCTAGCCTTAAAAGTATCAATTCATATAATACGGAACTTTATATAAAAGTGACATGTACACATTATGTTTCTCATTATAACGTAAACCAACTTTTTTTATTGTTAAAGTTATCGATGTCATCAACCACCTCGGATACAGTCTGTGACTGCATAAATCCACCAGGAAACAACTTTGCCACATCATTTTATGTTCCACCAAACTCCATAGATTTCGGCACTGTATTCCAAAAGTTCAATTTAAAGGACAATGCAGCTGTTTTTGCCACCGTTGTATCGCTTATCCTGCTTTACATTTTGCTGTGTGTATGGGCATTCCGGCAAGATAAACATGATGTCGAAAGGGTAATTTATTTTTCATATCAGTTTTAAAAATGTATATTTACAGCATCAAAGTCGTTTGAAAGTGTTTTAAAGACTATAACAATGTGCGTAGTTATATTAACAACCTATTTCAAAGTAAAACTAAAATGCTTTGACCAAAATGGGTAATTATCATATTTGTGATACGTTGTTGTAGTTATATTTCATTATTTTTGACGATAACAACTACATGTAGTATCAAATATCAATTATTGAAAAGACGATGTAAAAAAATATGTCAGAACAATTATCGGGGAGCGTTTTATTTTTCTTTGTCCTGTCATGTCTGTAGAACAAATAATTTCGCTTTTACAGTGGTCCCTATGTTATATGATAGACAACGCGCCCTATGACGAATACTTGTATGTTCTAACAATATACACAGGACTTCATAGACACGCTGGCACAAAATCCAAGGTTTATTTTATGCTTATTGATGGCAATGCTCAGCATAAAAAGACGGAAAACGGACATAGGTGCAAAGAAGAGGGTGCACCCATACGGCAGTTAGATGATGATAGACATCTTGTAAGCCTAATTAGCATTATCCTTTTGTTTCTGTATCTTTTACATTCCATTATTTATTGATACTAGATGTGACCAACAATGCCAAGCAGTCGCTACAGACCTTGCTGTTGGCATTTATAGGTTTAAAAATCATTCATTTTACATCTAAATAGTAACTGACAGGATGGACTAGGACCGACTTGAAAATGCTTATCTTGCTGTTGTAGAACGTGTTGATTTTTAGGTTTTCCTCAGACCAGCTTATTTTACCTCAAAATCATAAATTATAATTATTGTTAACGTTGCAAATCAAGGGATTGTTATTCATAAAACCTAGGTTGTGAATAAAACAGTATAATATTAAGATGAAAAACCAAAACAAAGTTTGTTTATTATTGTTTGTTTCTCAGGGTTTCGGCGTTGGTAGTGTACGACGATTTGTAATGAGTGTACCACAACGCATTGAAGACCCTTCTGTTCTAACTATTTGGCATGACAATAGTGGAGAGGGTAATATGGCCTCTTGGTACCTAGATAAAGTTCTTCTTGATGATGTACAGACCAATGAAAGGTATTTTTTGACAGAACTTTGTACATAAAAACTTCGTAAAGAACTTTCCTTCCATCTACATACATGACATAATAACGTTTCTCAGTTAACTAGATTTTATATGGATCCTTTATTGATACTCAGAAATACTAAAATAATATAAAGATGATAGAGCCCCCCATAATAGTTAGTTCATTTGGACAGGAAGAAAATTGTATACAAGTAAATTGAATGCATTCAACACAAGAAATGTATAAATTGAATTCTTTAATTGCAACATATCAATTGAATAGAATTTATAGTTTTTAAATCCATAATGCATCTATAAATCCTCAAAGTGGCAAAAAACTACAAAACAATATAATTAAGATGACTAAGAGAAAAAGAATCAGCAAAAAAGCAAATACTTTTATCTTATCTTTAGATTTGTTTTCAACTGTGGAAAGTGGTTGTCTGTGGATAGAGATGAACTAAGTACAGAATGTGCCATACCCGTCTGTGACCAGGCCGATTTCAATAAATTCTCGTTCTTGTTCAATGAGAAAACGCGAGAGAATACTACCGAAAACCATTTGTGGCTGTCCGTAATGATAAGACCTCAAAAAAGCAACTTTTCTAGAATCGAGAGACTAGCCTGTTGCTTGACTCTGCTATTTTTGACAATGATATCCAACGCTATGTTTTATGGTCAAGATTCGGGTGGAAAAATTAAATTGGGTCCGATAACATTTTCATTAACGGGGATCTACATTTCCTTTGTATCAGCGCTGATAGTGGCTCCGCCCATTTTTGTAATAACGTACATGTTTCGAAATTCACGAAAAAGAAAATTATATCAGCGCAAGAAATATAAATCTGATGATATGAAGTTAGAATTAATAGGTAATAAGAGTACTTATTCGTTAAACGAAAAAGACGACGAAGAAGAAAATGATGTTACGAACAATGAGAAATTTCCTCTTCCATTTTGGTGCCGGTATCTAGCATGGATTATAACAACCGCCGCTGTTCTGACATCAGGATTTTTCTTAATACTCTACAGTATGGAATGGGGAAAGACCAAATCTGAAGCATGGCTTGCCTGTTTCTTCTTGTCGCTTTTTGAATCGATGTTCATAGTTGATCCATTGAAGGTAAACACATTTTGTACAAGTTTTTATTTTATTGAAAAAGACAAATACCAAAACGGATATTTAAACAGGTAATTGGATTATGCTGGTTATTCATATTTCAAGGAGTAACCTTTCATCGGCAGCATCTGAACCTTAACATTGAAAGGTAAAAAACAATAAGACTTGCAAGAAAAGAACTCGAAACCACAACGTTTGAACAGGGAAGCTAAATCCAGTACCAAGGATATGACCATATGCAATTGAAAATAATTGTCAAAATATCTGATATGCATGGAGGATTTCAAATATTTTTCGTTTTTTTCTCTTTCTCATTAAATATTAATTCTACTTAAAATAATATTAAATAATATTCAAAAAAATGTTAACAATTAATTTAAAATAATATATTTTAATCCTATTTTGAATATCTTTTTCAGGTTATTCTCATATCGATCTTGCTATCATGGATATGCAAGAGAAGAAAGAAAGAGACTGTCAGATACGATAAAGAAAAACTGCTGATAGAAACAAAGAAAAGAGTATCATCTCCCTTGACGTATTTATTAAGTAAGGAGTAGCATTCAAGATCGTACTTGCACAACACCGCCGTCGTACATTAGATTGTCACTCTCCCAATGTATAATAGTCTGAATAATATTTCAAGGGATTTGAATAAATTGTTGCAAAGCTGTCAAACACAAGAAATATTTTTTTTTATTGTCGACTAGATCAAAAAGGATATCTCCTTGAGTAAGACAACTTTAAGCATTATACAAAACAACGTAATGGGGTATCCTAAAATTTCCTTCATTTGTAAAATGATATAAATTATAAGCTGTAATATTTTTGTATGACATCATAACCTATAAATTGTCTTATTCTAATTATAGACACTTTTACCCAAGAACCAGTACCAATACAAAGTCCTGATAATGTAGAAGAAATGCGTAAAAAGCGGAAAGAAAAGTTGACAGTACAAAAGACATTTATAGAGCTCGTCTTGTATTTAGTTTTCCTGTCTGTGTTGTACCTAACCAGCTTCAGTAACCGTGATAGTAGATGGTTTAACATTAAAAATCACATTGACCAGCATTTGGTGGTACCTAACCATGTGTCATCAGGGTCGTATCCAATCAAGTTTCAGCAGGTAATTTAGTTGCTCTTTTTCGCGTATGTTATTTTTTTACAGATTTAAGCAGATTATTTAGCTCTGTTTCTGACTTTACTTTCAAGTTTGACAGACATTAATTTGTAACATTACCAACATGTAACATTTTTATTTGTAAAATTGTCAATACAGTTTTTAACCTGCCTGCCTACTGTATTTACAGAATTACAAATACCAAAGCGCGGGTATTTAAAACGATTAATTTTGATATGCTATATATCGATATTTCAAGGAGTAACCTCTCATCAGTAGCATTTAAATCAACACATTAGAAGGTCAAATTCCCAAACTGTTGAAAAACGAAAAGTACTCAAGACCAAAACGTTCGAACAAGGAAGCCAAATCCAGCATCGAGCTGTAAATAATTTCAATATTGAAATTTGAAGGACTGTCTTCATAGAAGATGTATTTTAACATTGTCCAAATCTCATGGCCATTTATGATGTGTTGCCATTTTAAAACTCAGGTTTTGAATTACAAAGCATGGTTTTATAATGGCATGCATTTTGTGTTTTGTGGATTCAAGAATGCTCTTTGCATTTACAAATATATGAAAATAACGAAACCCTAACTTTAACAATTTGTTTGAAAATTAAAGGACAGTGGTCTTTTGAATGCATTTTAAAACATTGTTGATAACAAAAAACTATCTTTCTTAACCCCCGATAGGAAAAGGTTGAATCCCCAAACGAATCAATCATGGAAAGATAGAAATATTAAAATTGTCTTTTGTATTTGCATTTGATAGATCCAAACAACAGAAAACTTTTACTCCTGGATCAATGATACACTGCTCCAATTCATGTTTCCTGGAAAATCTGTTGAAGGCAGTCATCTTAAAGCATATGACAGACAATTTGTAATGGACAGTGTTAACTACCGTCTTGGGCCAATGAGACTACGACAAATGAGATCAAACACAGGTTAGGAAATATTTTTGGGTGTGATTTTGGAACACCAATGGTTTCCTTATTTTTACTATCTATAAAAAAAACTTAAGTTTAAGACAATTTACTTTGTCCTTTTATGCTAGACGATACATAACTTGTAAAAGGCAAAACCTATCCCTGCCTTGAGCAATCGTAAACGTTTCGTATATCAAACCAATGTTCTTCATTCTCTTCTTGACAGTCCTTCTACATGTAATCTTAGACCAACAGTTCCTTATTTTGATCTGTCACTTACAGTAAAAGTTCCAGACTTTTACACATTTAATAAGTTTAAATCTTATTAGACCATGAGAGAAAAATTTATGTTCTTCATCAATGATCTATAGGCAAAGGAAGATATAGACTATACATTCTTTAACTTTCATCATTTTCAATCTCTTTCGTTTTAGAAAAATGTAAGCATGAGATCATCGAGAACACTGTTTGTTATGATGACTATTCAATGATTTCTGAAGATGATAGAGATTTCTGTGTTGGTTGGAACCCACTCCCGTGTAATAAATCAGAATCTGTAGACTATCTGTCTTTCGATGCATGGTCCTTTGTATCCGCCATTGATCTTTTGGGACTTCCGGTCACAGGACATCATGCAACTTATAATGGCGGTGGATATGTTTCAGAATTTATGGTTAATAATGATATTTCAAAGCAGTTGCTGAAAGAGTTGTATGATCAGATATGGATAGACAGGAAAACAAGAGCAGTATTTACTGAATTTACGCTTTATAATGCAAATAATAATGTATTTGTCTATTTGACGTTTTTGTGTGAATTTGCGGAAGTTGGAGGAGCATTAACGAGTAGTACAATTCAAACTTTCCGTCCATATCAACACGTTGGAGATCTAGGAATTTTTATATTTGTGACTGAAATCATAATTCTGGTTGCAATGTTAGTTTTTGCTGTTCGTGAAGTTTTGTTTGTATATCATAACGGAAGGAAGGTTTTCAAGGAAATATGGAATGTTTTGGATGTTGTCATAATCGTTTTATTTTTCATTTGTACTGTTATGTATATTGGGCGATATGTAATGGTCGATGCAGCGATGGACAACTTCCATTCCAACAGAAACAAGTTTATAAACTTTACCCACCTGGCATTTTGGGATGAGCTATATAACAGTTTGCTATCGTTTACAATTTTCTTTACCACGTTTCGCATAATGCGAATATTGAATTACAACGAAAGAATAAATCAACTCAATAAAGTATTGGTTTTTGTAAGTCGGGAACTCTGTGGATGTTTTTTTATGTTCCTTCTGGTATATATCGCTTTTGTTTTATTTGGGCATCTCATCTTCGGTAGATATTTAGAGACATACAAAACACTGCTTATATCATCGACAACTCTGGTAAATGCCATCATTGGAAAGAACAGCATAAATGATCTGTTTTCTATTGAGCCAACTCTTGGTAGAATATACTATTTCTTTTTTGTCTTGTTTCTTCTCTGGATTCTGATGACCATGATGAACGCGTCCTTGAACTTTGGAATATCTGCAGTGCGATCTCAGCCCGCGCAGCCTCATTACGGAATAACGGATATTTTATTAGGTCTCTGGTCTAATGTATTGAGTACAAAGAAAGTCTCCTCCCATTCAGACGAAACAGTGAACAAGCACGAAGATTCACACTTTGCTTTACAGACAGGATCCACAACGGACCTTTTACTTGAACCTCTTGACAAAGGACAAAAACGAACCCCTCAGATACATGTGGAAGCATTTTGAAGAGACATGAAAGACATTATTTTTATACTGAATGTAAGTTGGGTGAATTGGGTGATGTGATATTGTAATACTTAAATAATGGGCATGTACATAGGACTTAAAAAAGATATTTTTTTATTCATGTGACGAATAGATTTGAGTGATGTGTAGATATATTTTGATGATGACTTATATACTAGTACTATGAAAATGATAATTAGAATATTCCTATCAATGCCATCAAGCGGGCCATTTTTTCTATTTTATTCCTGTTTTGTGTGTAAAAGTTTGTGTTGTTCAAATGTAAATGTTAAATACAACCGAAGTTAATATTATATAACTTCTAATGAATAAAAATCAGTCTGCTTTTCTTCCTTTATTCATTACAGCTTTCAAAGCATGCATTGTTACTCGTTTATCTTTTTCAGGACATAATTGTTTTATTTGTCATGGGCGTTTCATGTGCAGAAGATTTAATTCTATAAACAGAGTCAAGCTGAATATGAATAACCCAAAATAAACAAAATCGTATCGGTTTAAGCTTTCAATTGCCCTTGGACATATATGTTGCGAGAATCATCAACTCCATGTCCATTTAAAAGCATGCGATTCTTGCCTTGTTCACTTTTAATGTCTATTTCTGGTTGTTGTTTTTTTCCACATATGTACTTTGCTTTTATATTCGTTATAGCAAATGGTATACAGGAAACGCATTTTTCATTCATTTTACAGTAATTTGTTTTACAACAATTGAGTTAGATGTCTTTGATATACAGTGTGAAACGTTAAATGGATCTGCTGCCCCGAGTTTGTTTCCTATTATGATAAATGTTTTGATCACAGCATATTATTACTATTTAAATGTAATTAAAAAACATTTTGATAACATATTCTTTTTTCAATTGTTTGTTAGCATTGAATGTGCTGTTAGAAAAAAAAACAAAATTGTTAAAAAATTTAAATAGTTAATGACATTTTTTTCATATTACGACATTAAAATGCAAATGCAACCTTTTTTGCTGTTCTAAAAAATGAGACGTATTGGTAATTTGAATGTTATCTATTCCATACCAAATATGATGAATTGTACTATAGATTCATCAACGATTTATGTATAGTTTGATTTGTATCACTAAAACGCTATACAGAATATCAGAATAATATATTCATAGCAATTGTTTTTGTTATAAAAATGGAACAAATACGCCATTTGTATTCTATCCCAATTATATCATCTCTTGTGTTTTAGACAATATATTAAACCATTGTTTAAACTTAAATTTATTTTGAGATAAACTTGTCCCTCTACGGTCACGACAGTAAAATGGGTTTGAATATATAATGACATTCTATTGTTTTCTTGTATTGATAGTTAACGTTTGAAAAGGTGCAGTCATGTTCATGATCAAATCAGGGGCAAACCCAGAAGGGGTGGATTTAATGGATTTTTTTTATTTTGTTGTAAGAAATTGACCGCGTTACTGTAAATTTTCATCACAAAATTGATATTTTTAGCAATTACGCCCCCTTTCAAAAAAACTCTGGATCCGCCCCTGCAAATTTAAAAAATAATATTAATGTTACAGAAAAGTAGCACAGGATTTGTATTTTTTTTTTTTGATTTCGTTTGGTTTTATACATTTTAAACATCTTTTGAAATGTGGATTTTTAATGTTGAGTTCTATTGCTGCTGATGAGGAATTATTTTCTAAAATGGCCATACTGCTCATAAAAACCAATTGCAGTGGGAGTTAACATATGTGTTTTAGTCTCATGTTCATTTACCCCATATCCTTTCATAAATTATTTATACCAGGAGTTTGTCATTGATGCCCTGTGGTGTTAGTAGAACAATATCCCGTGTTTTAGATGCATGTTCTTTATTTTTTATATATGGTGTACTTGTTCATGAGATTATTTCTCATGTATATACTTTGTTTATAACCATTATCTAAAATGTAAATTCTTAAACCTAAGGTATCGTAGTTTTGCCCTTAGCTATATTAATTTAAATTTCGTTTGGTTTTGTGCATTTTAAACATCTTTTGAAATGGTGGATTTCCTATGTTTGGGTTCTAGTGCTGCTGATGAGGAATAATTTTCTGAAATGGCCATACAGCTCATAAAAATCAATTGCAGTTGGAGTTAACATATGTGTTTTAGTCTTATGTTTATTTCGTAAATTATGTTAATCAGATGCGTTAAGGACTAAAAATACGTTATAATAATTGTGTCCCTTTGGTTTTACTTGACACTCTACAGAAATGTTTGCTTTGAATGTTCAAAATATTAAATCATTCAAAAAAACAAAATTATATATTTGTTAAGTGATTTAAGTAATTTATAGATAAATTGGTTCGAATTTGTAATCTTACGACCGTTGCTCGTTTTTGCTCTTGACAATCCTCCCCAGGAACTTGAGATAAAGTACACGAGTCTGCTCCATATTTAGTTTTGCATCTTGAAATGCTTTCTCAAGGAAAACTTTAAACAAAGCTCTATGACATCAACTTTCCAATCGTCAACTTTTCCTTCTGGTGTAGCAATATTCCGTCTGATCCAGCTATCTCAATTGATTCGTTATATTCCTGAGCTTGCGGGACTTACATCGATTTCCTTAGCAGAGCATCACGTCTGACACAAAAATTGCTCACGCAGTGTTATAGTGCTCATCAGTTGCTGTCTTCACTCAAAAAAAAATAAGGAAGACATCATGCAATCATGCCCCTATGGAAAAAATATGGGATTTCGATCTCTCAGATGAGCGCAAATGTTTATTTGTCATATGGTTTTGTTTTGCTTTCCTGTACCGCATTTGACACACTGAATTGACTGTTTGCAACGCGGCGGTGCGCTATTGAAACATGAACTGCTTACTCTTCCGGAGCGCCTGAGTTCACTCTCGAGAGTTCGCGTTGTTAATTGATATTCAATAGGTTTTTTTTTAGTTTCCGTGTTTTACATGTCTGTTTTTTTTTTCGTTCTCGTTGATGTTTACTGGTTTTGTCTCTGCCCATTTGACATTCGGATGCCCCATTGGTACCTCTGCTTCTCTCGAATGCTCTGTCAGTTTCGAGTTGCATAAAAAAGTACTAATCTTATTATTTTGGTTTTTTTTTATTATTATTATTTTGTTATGGGTATTAAGTTGGAACATGATATGTGTGTATCAAGTTTCATTTTAATATATTCATTGTTTCAAATCAAAAGTTTTTCACGCATTTAGGAGTTAGTTTTACAATAATTGATCATAATTTTGTATTTATAAAATAAAAGTTTAAAATTCGTGTAATTAACAGGATATTGAAACTTTAATTAAGTGCTTATCAACCATACATACATATATTATACATATGTTCTGTAAGGTTTACATACTTTTAGGTTCGTTGCACGTATAAGAGTTTTCCGGTGTGACAAAATAATAAGGAAGAAGTATGTTTTATTGTAATGGTGGACTTACAAAATGATATGCGTAAGGGACAATTACCAATCAATTGTCAACTATGTGAAGTTAGTCCCAGTATTAAATGGAAATGCCTTGATTGCGGACTATTGTTATGTGAGAACTGTAAGATAAACATTCACCCAAAGATAAAAAATGCGAAAGATCACAAGATAATCGACGTGAAAGAAATAGGAGCACATTCAAAAGAAACAGACTTGGCAAATATCTCTTGCGAGTATCATTCTCCAACCAAATGCTGCCTGTATTGTAGAACTTGTCGTTGCCTGGTATGTCCGGTGTGTGTGACACAAAACCACCAAAAGCACGACCTGGTCGAAATCCGAGAGGTTTACAATGAAAAGATTCAGGTTCTTCGGTATCAAAAAGATGCTATCGAGAAACGGATCGCGAAGATGGCTAGGAAAAGAACTTTGTTATTGGATCACCAAAAACTACAAGTTAGTAACTTAGCGATAACGGAAAAGAGCATCGACGGCTTTGAAAAAATGCTATTGAAAGAGGTGGGTAATTTTATTAGAAGACTTCGTTCGAAGACCAACGAAACAGGAAATGACCTCGAGAAAGAAGTAAGTCGAGACAAAGAAGCCATTTTGTGTTGGGTGACTGACGCCGAGTGCAGATCATCTTCCATCGAAACATTAATTCAAACAACTGATGGTGAGGAGTTCTTTAGAGAACTAGAACAGTTACAAGTACATCTTAATAAGTTCCCTAAAACAAACTCTGAACTTGTTTTAGCACCAAGCCTAGTGAAGAATGTCCCCACAACATTTGGTAAACTGAAAGCATCGAATGAAGCAGACACGTGCAAAACTAGCATTCAAGTCATTAGTAAGTTTACAACAGAACTGAATCGTGTTGGATGTATTGCTCTATCGGGAAAGAATTTATTATGGATAAGCTCAAACAGCGACTGCATTTTGCAGTGTCTCAAATTAGGTGCCATAGGACTGAGGGTTGAACGCTCAATTGCATGTAAATTATGCGATATGTCCGCTGATCCTACGTCTGGTGACCTATTGATCACCACAAATTCAGGTGAATCAACCTATCTGTCAATGGTAAAGAATGGGAGCTTTTCTGTTAAAGAGTCTACCTTCAATTCGGATCCTTATTACCCGCTGGGTGTTAAAGTATCAAGGAGTGGAAAAATACTTGTTGGAACCTATAGTAAGCGTGAGTCAGAAGGCATTGTTTTGATAAACAGGAAGGGGATAAAAGAGTTCACTTTTACATTTGGTGACTATTTTGACCAACCCGTTTCCCTAATTGAGCTAGCTATTACAGAGCATGAACTAGTACACGTGGCTATAGAGGTGACTGATTTTGATGATTCTGCAAAGATCGTCGTGTTTGGAGCAGATAAGAAAATCCTCAATACCTACCCAGGACATCGTGTGATCAACAAGAACATATATTTCTATCCAAGCGATTTGGTGTGTACAAACAGGGACAATGTAATCGCTCTCGACAAAAACACTCACACGCTCCATGTTCTAAATGACCATGGTGAATTGCTTACTTATTACGATACAGTGTCTGCTGGCATAGATAACCCATATTCCTTGGAGGTCGGCGACGGAGACGATTTTTATATCGGCTGCTCGCGGACAGAACAGAAGAAAGCAGAGTTGTTCATTGTGACAATGCCTTATTGAGTTGATGAGAGAAAACTGATTCTGATAATCATCATTTATTGTTATGTTTCCATATTGAATGATGTGGTTTTTATATCCTTACTTGTATTCTTTCAAAAGCCATAATTTATAATGAACTGACGCAGGTTGGCCCCAATCCTTAAAAATAATAAAAAGCAACGCCGAGCGCAGCATGATACGACCGTAATACTATATATGTTGAACCCTGTACATTTGCAGACCAATATGGATTGTCAAATGCTTTGTCCTAAGCCAGGAATCTTTGACAAAGCTTTCGTTTGTACTTGTCTTTTTGATGTTTCCTGTTCCTTGTTTAAGAAGGGGGTCTATCTGTGAATATTTCAGGGCTGGATTTGAATTATATGCATTTTATTTAGACCATGGGCCAATTGCAGAACCGCGAGCAGTGCCAATTAATGGCCTCGTTGAAGGCTGCTGGCGGTTGTCCATTGTGGTTTTTCTAAATTGCCGTTTAATTAATTGTGGGCTGTGTCGCGTACACTTATTCCACATCTCATTATTTTTTTATTTGGACACATGCAGCCCATGGTGGACTCACAAAGCTTTTTGACACATGCAATCTTTGGTGGACTTTCAATGCCTATAATATTTGATTTTTTTATACATTTATACCAATCTCCAAGGAAAACCCGTAAGGTTCTTTTGATCCCTAACTTCCCCAAAAATGCTAGAAGAAATTGCAAATCTGATTGAAAAACACAGGCAGGGATTTTTACAAGGATTCCAGTGAAAAACAAATTAAAATCGGACCACAAATAAAAAACTCATTTTTGGGTGTGGGCCCTTTTTTACCCTTCATAGCAATGTAATGGTGCAAGATACTTAAAACTGTCATTTCATTTTTCTGACAGAATTTATGTAGGAATACAATGGAAAAAATTAACAAAATCGTATGAAAAATAAATGTTCAACAGCAGCTTTGTTTTAACATCCATTTTACCCCTTTTGTCCCTTTTCTCTGGAAGGGTAGGGCCACATTCCTTTTTTGTATGAGGAAACTTTCTCTAGTGGTAAAAATCATCATTTTAAAACGACGTCCCTACAACTAATTTTTTTTTAATAAAACCATTTGCGGAGACAAACTCTTATAATTGGCGTCTTTGACCCCTAAATTCTAGAAAAATGGTGGGAAATATTGCAAATTTGATTGAAACCCGCAGACAGGGATTTTTACAAGGATTCCAATGAAAAAACGATTTTGGAAATCGGACCACAGATAAAAAAGTCGATTTTTTGGGTGTGGCCCATTTTTGACCCCTCATAGCAATGTAACGGTGCAATATACATCAAAACTGTTGCTACATTTTGGTGACAGAATTTAATGAGGAATACAATAAAAAATTAATGATCAGAATCGGATGAAAATATAACATTCAACAGACGCTTTGTCAAGACACCCATTTTAGCCTCTTTTGGTCCTTTTTCTGAAACGGTAAGGGCCAGAAACCCCAAATTCAATACCAACCTTTCTTTAGTGCTAACAAACATCATATCAAAATTAAAGAACAATTGCTTCACTATAACCCAAGTTATCTCACGGAAACCAAAGTGTCTACAGACGACAACGACGACGACGACGACATCGCCATAACATAATACGATCCCAAAAATTTACCATACGATTGCACATTATTTCAGCATGATATTTCATGCTATGTTTAAAAGAGGATAACAAACTCCGTGCATAGATATGCTATTCCGAAACCGCAAAATTTTCGGTAGTCATTCTTTAGAATAATTTCAAGTAATCTCTGTTCATAACAGTCAGAAAGGTGGTCAAAATGAGACAAAAGAATATGCGCTCTTCAGTAAATAAGGTAGAATTTGATTCGGGATGTTTACGTAGTAACTAGAGTGACTGTACGTGGAGTTGTACACATTTTAAGGTTTTAACTTTTAAAATCTCGACAGCAAATGCGAATCGGTTTCAATCATTTTCCCAACTTCAAATACTCAACATATTTTTAAAAAATATGCGTTTGTTACATTTTTACAGATTATTTTTTGAAGGTAACGAAAGCATGGAAAATTGCTAAAAATAGTACATGGAGTCGTACACCTCAAAAGTTTGAAAATTTTCGTTATTTTTTTACCAAGTCGTATATGAGACAATCATTTCAAAGACATTTTGTCACTGCTTATTTTCCAGAAAAAAGAAGAATGGCATCGTCATGATCGTGTCTGTTTATTTATCAGTATGCACATACGATGCAATCGTGCAGCATTTTTGACCACCTCTAAAATTCAGCAAATTTAAATTTTTAGCATTAGTATAGAAATCATGATTAAAACTTTTGAAAATATCAGCCACAAATAAATATTTGAGGCAAAACTTACTGGGATATGGGATAATTAAGTCCATTTTATTTACAGGGATATGGGATACTGGAAAAACACTTTTTGGGATATGGGATATTTGATGAAAAATTTACGGGGATATGGGATATTGGTACCCCCCCCCCTAAACAAGCCCCTATTTTGCAATGTCCAAGTGATTTCTGATCTAAGCTTTACACAAGAAGGTGTTTTCAGCTAAATTTGTATTTCCTTCTTTTGTTGATCGAGGGAGCCGGGGTTAACTAAAAACATAATTGTAACTTTTTTCCAAAAATTATTTCAAAAAAAATATTTTAAAAGTTTTGTTACACAGATCGTTTTATTCAGTTTTCAATAAATATATTGTGTGTACAACAAATAAAAATTCTTAATTGACGTTTTAGAAAAGACAAGTTTACAACTTAGCGGATTAATCGGTCTTCGATTTTTAATTTTAATTTAATAGTTCTTCAACTCAAAGACGTGACTTATCCTGTAAAAGAACATATTAATGATATAGTATCATTTATGCAAAAAAATATTTGTATTATCATTTCCCGAAAAAGTTAATTTTGAAACAAACCAAAAGTGTACGACTCCACGTCCTGTACGACTCCACGTACAGTTACTCTATGGGCATTAAACAGTTTATTAGAGCAACTTTTAAAATAAAGTGTGATATGAAATATGTAAAATGAAAGTAAACAACACCGAATTTGCCTTGGTTTATTAAATATACAGCGTGAAAAGGGCACATTTCTCATGTTACAGCTAGAAACGGACTATAATCCACGTGTTTATATTTGTACTCCTCAATGAAATTAGGTAAACTACAACTTAATCCTTCTATTGAAATTTGCAACAATGGAAGATGATCTCTGTGATCAGTAAAATTGACATCTATACAGAGGAGATTAACTTGTTCTTGGAAAGAGAAATTTACCTACAGGAAAAAATTACCTGTTGAATTTTCAATTTAAAAAGTCAGATTAGTCTACAATAGAAAGAAGATTAGTGTACAATACAAATATGAAAGTCTTCATTGTAGCTTTGTTTGCTGTAACTGCTACTTGAGATTGTTGGAAAAAATCTTGCTTATTTTGCAGTTTTGAGTTTATTAAGAGCTTAAAGGATACAGATTTGCGCTTTTCATTATTTGTATTTGTCTTAAGTGTAGATTCCATTAAAATGTTAGTCTGTTTCTTGAAGTGTATTAAAAAATACATGAAATATAATATAACATTTGCACGAAATAACTCATTTTCTTTTACCTGAAATTATATAATTTTAGGTTTGCATAGTTTAATTTTGGTTGTAGTGGGGTAAACTGATTGTCTGAGCAGTAGCTGAATGTTATATTTTTTTTAGATTTTTAACTTTTTTTAATCTTTAGTTTTTTTGGGTTATTATAAGATTAAAAATGTTTGCAGGGTAGCTTCATTCTCTTCTGTTTGAGGTCTTCATCATAAATATATGTTTTTCTTCAAATTCTAATAACTTTTTCACAGGTTATGCTTTTATATGTTAATTAAAGCTTAAAGCCATGAAAAAGACAAAGACAATCTTTTCCGGCATAAACTATTATTATCTATAAAACAAAAATACAGTAAAATCAAAATGTTTAGCTTACATGTATTTTTAAAATCGTCATCTTCGAACTTCCTTTATATTCTTCATTTAATTTAAAGAAAAACTCGCATTTTCATAGAAAGAAAAATCTTTTCATGTAATAGCTTTGTTTTTTTTTCCATTTGAGATTCACTTTTTTAACATGCTATGCTATGGTCTTTGATGGTGTAAAATGTAAATGATATATAAATACAAAGAATTATGTCCTTAATGTAACATTATATTAAACAGATTTTGATTTAAAAAGTAAGAAACTATCCAATTGGTGGTCATATTATCATCTTTGATGAAGAATTTTCTTCCTTCAGAGTAGGAGATTTCTTCCTACAGTGAAGGAGTTTTTTTTCCTTCAGTGTAGGAGTTTTTTTCCTTCAAGCAAAAAAATTCATACCCATAGCAAGTTAATCTCCTCTGTATAGATATCAATTTTACTGATCACAGTAATCATCTTCCATTGTTGCAAATTTCAATAGAGGGATTAAGTTGTAGTTTACCTATTTTGCCTGAGGAGTACAAATATAAACACGTGGATTATAGTCCGTTTTTAGCTGTAAGTGATATTATGGGGTCTGATTTCCTTTGTGACAAATAAAACATCATGCTCCAAAAAATCTGAAATAAATATATCCAACATATCTAGATAAGACTCCATTCTTTCTGGTAAAAAAATCCTGAACCCGTCGCTATAGCGGTATTGATAAAAATGATTGTCAAAGTTGTGCTGATTTCATAAGTTATTCGTGAATCCCCCTTTCTAAATATAGAAATTTCATTCATAAAATAAATAAACATTGAGAGTATCTCATACCCAGCTAAAAATAACAATGGTCTACTCGACTCCCTAAAATATTTTTTCTTTACAGCTAGAAATGGACTATAATCCACGTGTTTATATTTGTACTCCTCAATGAAATTAGGTAAACTACAACTTAATCCTTCTATTGAAATTTGCAACAATGGAAGATGATCTCTGTGATCAGTAAAATTGACATCTATACAGAGTAGATTAACTTGTTCTTGGAAAGAGAAATTTACTTACAGGAAAAAACTACCTGTTGAATTTTCAATTTAAAAAGTCAGATTAGTCTACAATAGAAAGAAGATTAGTGTACAATACAAATATGATAGTCTTCATTGTAGCTAAAGTGTTTTCTGTAACTGCTACTTGAAATTGTTGTAAAAACTGATTGTCTGAGCAGTAGCTGAATGTTATAATTTTTTTGGATTTTTAACTTTTTTTAATCTTTAGTTTTTTTTTTGGTTATTATAAGATTAAAAATGTTTGCAGTGTAGCTTCAATTCTCTTCTGTTTGAGGTCTTCATCATAAATATATGTTTTTTCTTCAAATTCTAATAAATTTTTCACAGGTTATGCTATTATATGTTAATTAAAGCTAAAAGCCATGAAAAAGACAAAGACAATCTTTTCCTGCATAAACTATTATTATCTTTAAAACAAAAATACAGTAAAATCAAAATGTTTAGCTTACATGTACTTTTAAAATCGTCATCTTTGAACTTCCTTTCTATTCTTCATTTAATTTAAAGAAAAACTCGCATTTTCATAGAAAGAAAAATCTTTTCATGTAATAGCTTTGGTTTTTTTTCAATTTGAGATTCACTTTTTTAACATGCTATGCTATGGTCTTTGATGGTGTAAAATGTAAATGATATATAAATACAAAGAATTATGTCCTTAATGTAACATTATATTAAACAGATTTTGATTTAAAAAGTAAGAAACTATCCAATTGGTGGTCATATTATCATCTTTGATGAAGAATTTTCTTCCTTCAGAGTAGGAGTTTTCTTCCTACAGTGAAGGAGTTTTTTTCCTTCAGTGTAGGAGTTTTTTTCCTTCAAGCAAAAAAAATCATACCCATAGCAAGTTAATCTCCTCTGTATAGATATCAATTTTACTGATCACAATAATCATCTTCCATTGTTGCTAATTTCAATAGAGGGATTAAGTTGTAGTTTACCTATTTTGCCTGAGGAGTACAAATATAAACACGTGGATTATAGTCCGTTTTTAGCTGTAATTCTACAATATATAAGGCCTTAACTGGTGAAACTGTTTAAATTTTACTTTTTATTAATATATTGCATGTCTTTGTAATGAAATGATAATAAGCAAATGTAAAATGACGTTTTAGAAGGTTCTATTAAGTGAGGTTTGTTCGATTTGTAAAACTGTAATCGTCTCCCTTCATTTGCCTAGCAACGTTTTAGACTTGCTTGTGACAAAAAAAAACATTTTTCTCCGATTTCCTTAAAATTTTGTCAACAAAACAAGCATAAGATTGGTCGTCATCTGTCAAAGTGTGTAACCCGTCGCACTGACCATTATTTTTTAAATTCAACATGTTTATCACCTTTATAGAGTTCCGGTTATTCCTTAGAGATAATAAATTCCTTTTTTGTCACAAATTATTATTCTATGCGCAAAACATCCTAACTAAGAAAAAAGAACAATATTTTGTCCATTTACTTGTACCCGAACTTGAAAATAACCATGACCTACTTTTTATTAATCAAAAAATTAAGTTGGTGATTTCAGCTCATCGCGTCATTCAAAATGATGTGTTTTTCGAATCAATTATTAACAAGGAAGATAATATTTTGTCACCGCCTGTCTGACTGATAAATAACAAATTGATTAGTTAAATTTATGCAGAGATCTTATATGCATGTATATGCCTGCGTCTTTAATCTGGTCTTTAAGTTATTACCTATATACATTTTGTAAATGGTCATCTGACAACTTTGACTCAAAGATTTTTAAAGAAAACTACAACGTTTCTTTATCTTCAATAGATATTTTCAGTGGCGGATCCAGGGGGGGGGTCCGGGGGTCGGAACCCCCCCTTTCCTCCGAAATTTTAAATTTTTTGTGTAGATTTTCAGCAAAATTGGTCTGGAACCCCCCTATAGCCCACAGAACCCAGTATGTGGAACCCCTTCTTTCGAAAATTTCTGGATCCGCCCCTGATTTTACAGGGCAAAAACATAGAAAAAACCCGTTATTTTTACCTTTATACCTTTATAGGACCATAACCCCAATTTGATTCTGTCATCTTCAACCCAGTGGAGAATTTTATAGAGCTTAATGAGCGGAAGGTTTCAGTAAGTAACAGCTTTTCTCTCTCTGTGAGTAGGTATATCATTCTGTAGGACAAAAGCATTAATCAAGAGTTAACACTAAAGTATGCCTCGCCTGTCGGCACCATCGGTATACTAGTACTTAGTTATTCAACTATTCATTATTTAATTCTTCCCTGTCGGCACAATCACAACACGCATTTTAAGTTTACCAAGGCCTTGAGTTCTTGAGATCGTCTAGAGGTTGATAATTTTGATTAAAGGGCCATTTGGCATTTGGCTGAAGTTTTCGTAAAATGATTCTAGATATTATAGGCATTGAGAAACAGACTTAACATAAAAGACTAAACATACAAAAAAAATATTGTAAAAATGAGGTCAAGGTCAGATGACACGGTGACAGACGAAAAAACTATAATCTTATTCATCGATATCCTTAATACCAGACGCCTAGCTATTATACTTTTTGAGAAATTCATTTTCTATGTATAAGTATTACAAAGAAGTTTAAGGCCTGTATAAAGACCTAAGTTCACAAAGTCACTGAAGCATGAAAATGGAGTCAGGGTCACACCGTGGTAACAGTTGCGTAGACCACAACCACAACTCTCTGTATACCAAATATCATATGCTTAGTTATTATACTTTTCAATAAATTCACTTTCCAACAAAGTCTTATAAAGATGTTTACAGCCTGAAAAAAAACAAAGTTCACAGAGTCACTGGTGCGTAAAAATGGGGTCTGGGTCAAACGGTATGATGAAACTGTTGCGTAGACCATAACCTTAACGGTCTGTATACTTAATATCAGGTTCCTATCTTTTATGCTTTTCAAGAAGTTCATTTTCCACAAAAGTCTTACAAAAATGTTTATGCCGCTGGTAAATAATGCCTATGTCTCGCTTTCTGTGACTATTCGTTGCAGGCAAGACAAAACCCCACTGTTTTTTACCTTTTAAGGGTCATCACCAGTATAAGTGTTCATCTGACATCTTCGACCCAATCATGACATTTGTAAATACCAAGCAAAAGCATTTCTATTTCTGCAATAATTTTCATTTTGTAGGGCAAAAACATAGATAAAGCCCGCTATGTTTACCTTTATATGGCTTTTATCTATGGCAAGCCGTTTTTACATTTATTCCTCTTTATAGATATCTCATAAACTTTATAAGATATCTCATATACTTTATAAGATATCTCATAAAGTTTATAAGATATCTTATATACTTTATGAGATATCTTATAAACTTTATGAGATATCTTATAAAAAATAGTTTATAAGATATCTCATATACTTTATAAGATATCTTATAAACTTTATGAGATATCTTATAAATTTTATAAGATATCTTATTTACTATATAAGATATCTTTAAAAGAAAATGAGATATCTACTAAACACAATGTTTATAAGATATCTGATAAAGTTTATAAGATATCTCATAATGTTTATAGGATATCTTATAAAGTATATGAGATATCTTATAAATTATTTTTTATAAGATATCTTATAAAGTTTATCAGATATCTTATAAAGTTTATCAGATATCTTATAAAACATATAAGATATCTCATAAAACATATAAGATATCTTATAAAACATATAAGATATCTCATAAAGTTTATTAGATATCTTATAAAGATTATGAGATATCTTATATAAAATAATTAATAAGATATCTAATAAAAGTTATTAGATATCTTATAAAGTTTATAAGATATCTCGTAAACTTTATGAGATATCTTATAAAAAATAACTTATAAGATATCTCATAAAATATATAAGATATCTAATAAACTTTATGAGATATCTTATAAACTTTATAAGATATCTTATTAGTTTTATAAGATATCTTATAAATGAATTTATATGAGATATCTAATAATCTTTATAAGATATCTTATAAACTTTATGAGATATCTTATATGTTTTATAAGATATCTTATTTGTTTTATAAGATATCTTATATGTTTTATAAGATATCTCATATGTTTTATAAGATATCTTATAAACTATCATTTATATGAGATATCTTAAATATTTAATAAGATATCTTATAAAGTATACGAGATATCTTATAAATTTTATGAGATATCTTTAAAGAGGAATAAATATAAATATGGCGTGCCATATTTATCCCTATAAGAGGTCATCTGACAACTTCAACCCTATGGAAAATTTGTAGAGACCTATGAGCTGAAGGTTTAAGTATGCAACTCTTTTCTCAATCTGCAATAGATTTAATTCTACATGGCAAACTATAGAAAAACGCTATTTTTACTTTTAAAGGGACATAACCCCTATATCTGACAACTTCAACAACCCATTGTAGACAGTAAATGGTTAAAGCCAGCAACAGCTTTCTCTATCTTCAATAGTTTCATTCTATAGGCAAAAACATGAAAAAAATGTCATCTTTAACCTTTATATGGCCATAGCCTCTCTAAGGGGTCATCTGACATCTTTGGCAATAGAGTAGAGCTAGTGATTGTGTAGAGGTCCCCGAGGGTAATCACAAGCCTGGTCGTCAGACTTGTCTGGCACAAATTTACTATAAAATTTATAATATTTTTGTCGTTGAAATTCCCGATTGATAAATTCAAAATTGTTTTAAACGCCAGGTATTTTTCCTTGTACTGCAAATGGTCAATATCCTTGGTGCTGGATTTGGCTTCCATGTTCGAACCTTTTGGCTCTGAGTACTTTTCATTCAATACTTTTGGTTTATGACCTTCCAATGTTTTGATTCAAATGCTGCTGATGAGAGGTTACTCCTTGAATTATCAATATGCAGCATAACCAAAATTACCGTTTTTATACCCATTTTGGTATGTTGCATAAGGTTTTCTCTATCTGCCATAAACAGTTGTCTAACACCCCTGGTCACCCTAGTCTTTTCTAATTAGCAATGACGGTCATGTTTTTTTACATCAAAAATCGAAACACAACTTTTGTGCAGGACACCCTGACAATCAATCATACAAAGTTATATTAAATTCTGTTAGGTAGTTTGAGAGGATAATATCTTTGAAAAATTCTAACATATGACAAAGAGGTACACCAAGTAATGTCAATAGAGGTACTGGTACTAACAAGGGTTAACACTTAAAATGTCTCACCCGCCGACACCATCAAAAACAATAATTCTTTTTTACTTGCACTATATTGCTTTTCAGTGTCTGTATCAAAAGGTGTTTATAAAGCTTAAACGTTGCTAATATATGCAATAAAAATAATCAATGTCACTCAACCAGAAAATCAAGGTCAAATGGTGGGGATTCAGCTGTGCTGAGGTATTACTAGGGCATATGCATACCAAGTTTCATCAACCTAGGACCAATAGTACTTGAGATATGGAGGTGCTCATAAAACTTTTACACTGCTATAACATGAATTGAAAATTGTCAAAGTCACTCAACCAGAAAATCAAGGTCACGGTCAAAAGTTGGGGATGCAACTGTGCTAAGCTACTACTGGGGCTTTTGCTTACCAAGTTTTATCAACCTAGAATTTATAGTTCTTGAGAAATGGAGGTGCTCACAAAACCTTACCTTTGCTATTATAAGAATACAAAATTGTAAAAGTCACTCAACATAAAAATCAAGGTCAAGGTCAAAAGATAAAGATGCAACTGTGCTATGCTACTACTGGGGCATATGCACACCAAGTTTCATCAACCTAGGACGTATAGTTGGTGCACATAAAACTTTAACATTGCTATTATATGTATTGAAAATTGTCAGTCATTCAACCAGCAAATCAAGGTCAAGGTCAAAAGATGGGGATGTAACTCTGCTAAGCTACTACTGGGACATATGCACACCAAGTTTCATCAACCTAGGACTTTTTGAGATATGGAGGTGCTCATAAAACTTCAACATAGCTATTATCTATACTACTAAAATAACGAAGCGTTTTTTGTTAGCTGGGTTGCAGCCTAAACAACAAATGCTACGACTAAGCTTCATATATCAAAAATAGTGGATGGTTGTGCCCTTTAAAAATTTCATTAACACATATGCAATTATGTCTGCAGTTTGCTAATTAACCTAATTAATTGATCCGGAAACGGTAAAGCCGTCATCGTTCCGGAATTACACTCCAGCAGTCATTATAAAAAGCGATAGGAAGTGTCCGAGAGGGCATTTGGCGCCCGAGACTAAACAGTTTATTCTTATCTGAAAATGAAAAATTACAAGGTCATGCAACTGCAATGTTTTATTGTGTAATATTTTGTAAAGCAACCAACGATTAATTTTCCCGCGAATTCGCGGGTTTTTCCTAGTATGTTTTGAAAATTGTCAGTCACTTAACCGGAAAATCAAAGTCAAGGTCAAAAGATGGGGTTCTACTACTGGAGCATATGAATACCAATTTTCATCAACCTAAAACTTATAGTTCTGGAGATATGGAGGTGCTCATAAAACCTTAAAAAAGTTAATGCTGCTGCTGTGGCCACTGGTAAAGTAACACCTATTTCTAGCTCCCAATCGCAGGGGAGACTAAAACTATAAAGAATAGATTTCGATCATTAACCATCATAACAATAATATAGCATGTAGCTTCTACCACCATAATTTAATTATAATTATTACCTTGGGTAATACCAATGTCTAGTGGTAATATGTAGTGTTTATATGACTTTTTTTGTGAGTATATCGATGAGTGTGATAAATTGCAAACTGGACCAGTTATGCTTGATTGTAGTACTTTCAATTACATGATATGAAATCATCAATTTTAAACAGTGTATCACAAGTTTATAATTTTCATGTTCCTGACAAAAATATCCTTAGAAGTTAGTCCTACAGCTGCAAAATTTTTTTTCGTATAAAGATCCATGAATGTCGGACATAAAAATCCAGAGACCAAATGTTAATCAATCAACAGAAAGAGTTTTTGTCAAATTCTCAGCCCATTGTCTGAGATCTCACCATGATATACATATCTTTGGTCAAAGTTAGGATGATGTTTTAAAACAGTTCATAAAAAATAGCTTAAAATCAAAATTAAGATAAACTCAAGTGCAATATGTAAACAAACATATTTTTGTAAAGATCAGGACAACCTAATGAAATAGAGAGACAATAAATGTCAAGTGATATGCAACTTTATTGAAATGTCTCACAGTTATTTTGTTCAAATATAGAGGTACTTAAAAGTTTTTCATTTTGACTTAATGATTTCCACCTTTGCAAGTTGCTTAATGACAAAGGCAAAGCCAAATTCAAAATACAGGTACTTTTCTTTCTCCTTAAAATTATGTTGAAGTATTTTAAAATTATTTTTTCAATGTTTTTCATTTTGTGTACTTTGAATCTTCAGTAATTGTGGACATATTGGTTCCATTAGATGTGATATACAGCACACTTTTCTGATTTAAACTGTCAAGATGACAAGAATGAGGCATGTCATATAACAGATTGTTTTCAATTTTTATTGATAAGTTCCATTTGTTCCATAAGTTCTATGTTTAGTAATGGAAGATAAACAATATCAAATCAATGTAACCTTTACACGATTCTAAAACAGCTTTTCAAAGGGCAACCATTTTCACTTGTACTGTCACATATTTTTTCTAGAATTGTCAACAAAAGGCAAATGACATGTATTCACAATATACATCTTTTTGTCTTCCACAGGTTTTTGCACAAAGTTCATTCCAAATCTTGACAAAAGTCTAAACAGTTTTCATGTGTCATCTCCCCTGGTTTTCCTTTTCTTGGCTTTGCCTCCTTCTTGGAGAGATTCAGAAAAAGTTCTTCTTCGTTTACTATCATCCTCCTGAAGAAAACAGAGAAATTCAGAGATAGATATTAATTAACAAAATATGTCTCTGAATACTTTATGTAGAAAAAATCTCAGCATCAGAATCTGTTTTCTACTGATACATTAAGTATGCAAAATGATGTTTAAGCTTGAAATAATTTCTTAATTTGTAGTAAAATTCCCCAAAAATCAACTGAAAAGGGAAATTTTAATATGTTTAAAATGTAAGAATGTCCATCCACAAAGCAGGCAGAAGATAAAAACTTGCCAGTGACAATAAAATCATATTAAGGTAAAATAAACATGGGTGAAATGTACCATTCTCTTTGAACCTTCAATACTTTTAAATGGATAAATATTATTCACTGAATACTTTGGTTTCATTATTTATGTCTACCAATTTAGGTGGTTACATGGAAGAGAGTCAGCCACAAACATAGGAATCCAACAAAGTGTTAATTTGATATTAATTCCTTCAAGCAACATGAGCAAACCATGAAATTAAAAATCCAATGAAATGTATTTAGGTCATAATAAAATCATTGCTATAAATTCTCATCCAAAATTTTTGAAAATATGGGATGGGAGGATAACTTTTTTTTCCATTTTGATAAAATATTCTCCCATTTTAAAGGAATTTGACTAAAAATGACATAATTTGCCAAAATCAACATACATTTTTTTTTTCGAGAGGGCTGAAAAAATTGAGGGGTATGAGAATCTAGGATATTTTTTATATTGGCCTTATGGAGAAATCATGAAAATTGATCCACATAAAAATTTAATGAATCCACAAAAGTAGGTAATACTGAGAACAATGGTATATGACAGACCCTCTACAAAACTGTGATGATGTAAAAATCTACATGGAAAACACCAGGAGACTTTGACCAGGACCAGAGATCCCTTCTCATTGCTTCCAAAACAATTACTGCCTATAGTTTTTTCCCATAGATGTGAAGTACCAGCGTCATACCTTATCACTTTTATCACTGCTTTCTGTTCTCCGTGACGGTCTCAATGATTTACTCTCGGATGACTGTAACATCAACTGGGTACTCACATATTGCTGAAATTGAAAATATTTTGAGTATGCAAAAGCCAATCTATGTAATCTTCAAATATTGAAGTAGAGCATACAATAATAGGTTGATAGATGCAATGGAAAAAAGAACTGCAATGATCCTAAGTGGTACAGATATTTCAAAACAAATGGCGGATTACACCAAGTTGGTACCAAATTGCCAAATCTTTTTCTAGCATTGTGATCTTAAGTTACATACATATGTGAGTGAAGTGTCAATCTCAGCACAATTAAAATGTCAACAATAAAATCTTAAAAAGAACAAATCATGCTCAATGGTAAAATTTTGAAATCTAATAAGAAATGGCTGATAGGAAACATATGTTAAATGGAAATCTTCATCAACATGTAGTTTACACTTATTTCACACCTCATTATCTTCTTTTGCGTTCAAGTTTATGACACAACTTTTTCTTTTTGTCTTTTATTTTTGCATTTAGCTAAAATCTTTAAAGGTTTTGTCATAGATTTGTATGATGCAATTTGTGTTACCATATATCTTCTCAGAAATGTAAATTTTTATTATCATGTAAAAACTATTACTCTTGTCGTACAATTTAGCAGTGTATAAATACATCTTCTACCTCAATGTGAGTCATAACATCATCATACATCTCCACAGCCATCTTGTGTACATTGTGATTACAGTTGTTATACATGATAGCATTCGTGAACATTAACATCATATCTCTCTGGAACTCCTGTGTTGTCCTCAGTATACCAGCCTCAATGTTCTTCTTAATGGTTGTCAGATCCATTCGCCTATAAACAGAAATTATTTTTTAGCATTTTTCTAAGGGGTTTGTTTCAATTAATTATTTACTATAGAAAGATTCTGAAATGAAAGAAATATTCAAAGAATACCTAACAGAGTTTCCACATCTATGAAATTCAATGCAAGATATTCAGAATCTTTAATAAGTATACTTTTAACTATATTAATAAACCAACAGTTAAAAGCACCAACAGATTCAGGATTCTGTAGCTGTGAAACTTATTTACATGGATATTATGCAAAAAAAAACATAATTTTTGTCAGCTTTAGGGAGGTGCATGCCCTGTAAGTTTATGCCTGAAAGTTTTTGGTTTTTTTTTTGGGGGGGGGGGTTCCTTTGGGGTTTCCATCATTTTGACAATACAAAATTCAAGGCTTCTTCAATGACTTTTTGCTGGTGTTAAAAGATTAAAAATACTCAACAAAATTATTGATTCTACTGATATTTGCTGTGGAACATTTTATCCATGTTTGATTGGTTATCCAACTATAACATTCCAGGGTTTTTTCAATTATATATCCAAATTGCTCAATATTGAAGGTCTTTTCTAAGACCTTGAACATCAAAATTTAATTCAAAGTTTTCTCCAGGTTTCAAGGATGCAAAGCAACCAACATTTCTACACATTTCTACTTGTCCAGAGGAAACTATGTGCAGCTCCATTATATAAGACTACTAGTTACCTATGTACTATACTCTGGTATCCTGGAGCTATCTCATTTGTTACTGGATGTAAAAACACATTGGCATACCTAAAAAAATAAGATTAATGTGTAATACAAAAACAGAAATGTTAAATCAAATTAAGTTTCATGAAAACAACAAAAGCTCTTTATGCAAATTAAAATTCTTTACATTTTAAAATTAAGATATAATCTTTTAAAATACTAACATCAGTTGTGAGCAAACCATTCTTATCAAGGAAAATGACAAACCATTATTTTAATGAAAAATGGAACATTTTAATCAAGTCCTTTGCACATTGTCTTTAAAGTTAAATGCAAATGCAAATTAAGAGAAATGGGACATTATAGATATGGTTTAGAAAATACTTTTGCAAGTAGGATATATAACTTTGTAAAAAGAAGTTCTGTAAAGTGTCATATAAATTGAGGTACTTGCAGACAACTCAGAAAAATAAGCTTACTTGTGATTGGCAGCCATTCTCCAAACTAACATGATAGATTTTTTCCAGTTTTTATGGGCTTTGTCATCCTCTGTGTCACTACTACAAATGTTACAAAATGCATGCATTTAATATATTTGGTGTTCATTATATACAGGTAAATACACATTCTATTTGTATTCAAACATTAATGCTTAATACAGCCGATATGTAAAAATATAAAAGTTGTTTTGTTCAAACTTTTATGTAAGGTTTATTTGTAGAACTAAATCATTACGCTAAGACTTTTGAAAATGGTCAATGTTCTTTTCCTTAGATATCTAATGATTGTTTGGATAAATACTGAATAGCAACAACAATCAATTAACTAGAGGCACATTAAATTTTACTTTAAAATGAAAGAAATTAATTAAAATAAATTAACACCAAAAATATGTAGTATTTTACACCACCCATATCCTGTGAATTTATTCGTTTAAGCATTTGTCTATGACCTTGTTGATTAAAAAAAAACAAGAATAAGCCCAAAAGACATAATGCCCCATCTCCCAGCATTTGAGACAGACCTGAACACTATGCCTCCCTACATTCATGGATGGGGCTTAAAAAGTATATCATTTAGAAATACTTCTACAATTATCTCATTTTAAATTTTACTGAATGGAATTTTTGAAACAATGGCATCACAACTTGTACATTATGGTCTTCTTATAATACAACAACCATCTCAAAGCATATGTAATACATATGATTACTTTACAGAGCTGTACGCAACACCATTTATCATATATATGCTTATATTACTATACCAGTTGCAACCAATCTATCTTTCTCTCCCTACCCACCTAATGTTCATCATGTACTGTGTTACAACCTTAGATTGTCTACGAGGAGGCTTAACTAGGCAACCAAAAGCTAGATTTTATCTAGCCTAGGTGGTCTAGTGGTCTAGGGCGCTGGACACAGTGCAGGCCAAGTTGCCATAGATGACAAAGTATGGGTTCGATTCCAGCTTAACCCCATGCTGGATTTTCCGGTGTCAACGGCTTTAAAAAGGTGATTTTCATCACTGTTGGCACACAGACACCCCTTTCTAACTTTGCAGCTCACCATATCCATTCTTTATTATATCATATGTAATACAAAGATCTTTAAAGTATGCAATGAATATTTACCAGTGAGACAATGGGCTGTTTGGAATGGATTCTGAGAATGTTGCTGTGACTGACGTGTTGACCATTGAAGTGGAACCAATAGCCGTATCGTCACTCTCCTGACCATCGTCATCTGTAGTCTCAGCATCAGACAACTGGGTCGTCATATCTTCCTTTTTGTCCTCATCCTGAAGGGAAAAAAAAATAATGAAAGAAAAACTCACAATAATCTTACTTGAATAGTCCTTTAACATGTTGAATAGTACAGTGTTCAAGTGTAAGATGTTAAATGAAAAGCTTTATTAAGCTTTCTAAGAAATTATATTAAACCAAAGTACAACATAATGGATTAAAAATGGCATATGATTGAGAATTGTGTAAATTTGAGGAAAATATATTTTCGTCTTTGTTAACCCTAAAAAAAACCTGGCATAAATTTTATAGTCAACTCTTTTTTCACTACTTCATTCCTGTTTGAAAATATTAAATGCATACTGTAAATACTTGAAAAATGATATTTGTGTAGTGTGGATTAAGTCCTTTTTCTATGGTGGTAAAAATATTCCAATGACATTCCTATCATAAACCCAACCCTAAAAAATCTTGAATTGAATCAATGACATTTAAGTTTTAAAGAACATACTGTCACAGACTTCCTATTCCTTGCTGAATATCTTCTACCAGAACCTCTTCTTCCACCTTAAAATGTAAACAATATACAAATATATTAACAAATAAAATATATTTAGGTATTGATTTTTTTTCTTTAATGTTAGTGCTTTTCCGGAAATAAATGTATGGGGGGTTGGAAGGCACCTTTTTTTTATACCCACCATGCATAAAAACAAAATTTCTCTTTATGTTGCATTTGAGAAATATCTAAAAATACCACCACCCATACAATTTTTATAAAGTGCCTTCCAACCCCCCATTCAATTAATTCTGGAATAGCCCTTAGTATATTTTATTTACAATGTATTTTTCAATCAAATAAATAAATCAATCTTGGGTTATTTACTAGATAAACTTGACTGGATATGGGTCAATTATATCTAACTTCATCATTTAAATCTTATGAAAAATACTGAGAAAATTTAGACTCTGCCTAAGTTTTTACCCAGTGAATAAATAGAAAGAGTGAAAGCACTGGCGTAAGACATTTAAACCCAGGGAGCCCCAGGTAGGACTAAAAAATGTGTCTTTGAGCCACAGGATGCCCTTCCGTTCTTGAAATATCATTGACCCTCAATGTGTATTACCTGGGATATGGACCTTTACCAAGAAATTGATCAAAAGTGTTCATGTGTAAAATATAGGTGGCTGTGACCTTATTTCTGGTGGGTGGTGCCATGTTACCAAGACTCATCAAGTAGTGAAATATTATTGACCCCTAACATGTAGTATTCAAGATATGGACCTTAACCAAGAACTTAACCAAAGTCATTCATGCGTAAAATATACGTCACAGTGACCTCATTCCTAGTGGATGGTGTTATCTTACCCAAGACACATCTAGTGGTGAAATATCATTGACCCCCAACATCTAGTATCCAAGTTATGGACCTTAACCAAGAACTTAACAGAAGTCGTTCATGCATAAAATATAGATCGCAGTGACCTAATTTGTATTGGGTGGTGTCATGTTACCCAAGACAAATCTAGTGGTGAAATACCATTGACCATCAACATGTAGTATCTGAGATATGGACCTTAACCAAGAACTTAACCAAAGTCATTCATTCGTAAAATATAGGTCACAGTGACCTAATTTCTAGTGGGTGGTGTCACCTTACCTAAGACACATCTAGTAGTGAAATATCATTGACCCCCAACATCTAGTATCCGAGTAATGGACCTTAACCAAGAACTTAACCAAAGTCATTCATGCGTAAAATATAGGTCACAGTGACCTAATTTCTAGTGGGTGGTGTCACTTTACCTAAGACACATCTAGTTATAAAATATCATTGACCCCAAACATCTAGTATCCAAGTTATGGACCTTAACCAAAAACTTAACAGAAGTCATTCATGCATAAAATATAGGTCACAGTGACCTAATTTCTAGTGGGTGGTGTAGCCCTACCCAAGACCCATATGGTGGTAAAATATCATTGACCCCCAACATTTAGTATATGAGTAATGGACCTTAACCAAGAACTTAACCAAAGTGTTACGGACGAACGGATGGACGGACAAGGGTAAAACTATATGTTCGATCCACATACGTGGTCGGGCCATAAAAATTGTCGCTCTCTCGGGGCAAAACAAGAACAACCTGGATAATGACGTAGCAACATAATATGTAACCTACGTTGTTCCGAATGTACACTTTTATTTGTTAAAAAGATCATTGACCTATACAAAACAGAGGTCACCTGTGTTCTGTTTTATATTTCAACCCTGAAAAAATAATCTACCCAGGCTGCCCGGGAAGGGAATGTTGAACGCGCCCAGCATCTCAACTGATGTTGATTTTATGACATTTACCTCTTCTACTCTGACTGGTGTTAAGAAACCTGTCTTCACTCATTTTAGAGGATTCACTACTGGCAGGAGATAGAGGATCTTGTTCAGCGGGGATAGAAATGGAGACCTCATCGTCAACACTGATAAATGTAGAATTACAATGATCTTCTGAATTCTGACTATCAACCTGTAAATAAAAAAATGTGAAACAAGTTAGGGCTATTCCAGAATTAATTGGAAGGCACTATAATTGAAATTGTATGGGTGGTGGTATTTTTAGATATTTCTGAAATGCAACATAGAGAAAAAAAATAAAATTTTATGCATGATGGGTATAGCGAAAAAGTGCCTTCCGATCCCACCCCATACATTTATTTCTGGAATAGCCCTTGCACATATAGGTGGAATTGAAACATTCAATAAATGAGCATAAATAAATTTTATTTAAATACTGCAATTTGATTGGATATGTCGGTTTTAAAAGCTCAATAGAGCTTATGTTTATTGTTTGTAAATGTACCGACTTTAAATAAAGTTTACTTGACTTGACTTGACTTGACTTGGATAATTTTTTTTCATATCCCAATGAGAAAAAAAACAATAGGAGACGTCAATTTTTTACAGGAAGTGGTGCCTTTTTTGTCGATAAATAAATAAAATTTTCATGTTTTGAATTGTTTTAAAATATTATTAATAAGAAATGGCTGTCATAATTTTTTTTCTTTCATTGGTGTGTGAAAAAAATCGTTTTGCCAATTAGTATAATCCGCTTCACAGATCATAATATGTGCATGGAATTATTTTTTCATACCCCAATGGAAAAAAAAATATGACAGTCTTTACTTAAAAGAATGCCTCTAAAATGAAAGTTAATTTTCCTCATAAACTTCAATGAAAATTTCATGATTATTTTATCAAGCCGTTCAAAAGTAATGTCTCAGAAACCAATATTCAGCATTTAGAACAGGTGACATTGGCTTTTGGCCTTAGAATTATCACTCTCCTATGCCATAAGCTTAAATGAGACTAAGTTTCATGGAATTTTAAAAAGACATTTGTAAATATTTTTTGACACATGGTAAGCTTGGTTGTCCTCTACTTACAAAGAGAGGGGATAAGAAGTACAAATCAGATTATTATTTTAAAGTTGAAAGCAGTATTACTAATTAGTGTGATTAAAACTGTAGCTTCCAAACCAATTAGTTGTAGGTTTTCTCACAATACATATTCTTATCCTTTTGTAAGTATCAAATGAGTAAACAAAATTCAAAATGTTCACTGGTATAAACCCGATGACCGTAACTGCAGTTACGGTCATCCTAATATGGCGGCAACCAAAACAGGACAGTAAAATTTTCTTAGTTTTTCGTTTTGTTGCGCGTTTTTGAAAACAATGATCTACCAGAGAGCTTTAGTTCACCTCAAAGAATCAATAAAAATGCATTATCACACGAAAAATTTACCGTATACAGCGTTTCCAGATCTGAACAGATGAGTGTAACTGCGGGTTATGATGACCGTAATTGGAAAATAAGATGCCCGTAACTGCAAAATTTTGGTACACTGCAGTGGAAGTACTAACTGTAGTTAGTATGAAATTGAAGTTGACGCTAGCTTGAAACATGTATAATCTCATTCATTTAGAACGAATGTTTGATTGCTTGTGTACATGAAATTTACTATGATTGTTTTATTATAATCACACAGACTTTTAAGACATGTAGGCGCGTGGGGCATTTGAGTCAAAAAGGCCTGCAACATAGCCTAGCCGACTCTAAAGGGTCTTGAGATTCTAACATCGGGTAAGTGCTGAGCACACAGAGCGGCCAAAGTGTGTACCCTAGATGGCTTAATAGGGTATCTGTCATCCGCAGGGTTTGTCAGATTTACATAACAGAAAATCATGACAACATTTTTTTTCTGCCTGGCGTGTGTTTCGTCTACATATTACACGACTCGATTGGGCTGCTTTAGGTATTTCTTAACTTCTATCACATTTATTACATACGTGCAAAAATGCACAAGAATACGAAATTCATTTCAGATTTTCTATATTGATTTAAACATAAATAATGATTTAAAAGACGCGAATTGCCATAAAAATTATAAATGGTTTGAATGCATCAGTCAATTCCTCTTGTTTAAGCATTTCTTTTCCCCTCCATACACGTATAATTGATAGTTTCATCGACAACCGAACTAGATCTAAAATATGATTGTAATATTGCACCCTATGAACAGAAACATTTTTTCTGTAGGGGGACAAGTTATTTATTCAAAGCTAATTGAGAAAGTAACATGTGTATTTCTAATTAAACCATTTTCGTCAAAATACTACATGTTATAGTCGATGTTTTGCATGTAACATGTTAGAATGTATGTTAGATCAATGGGAGGAATGATAGTTTTCATTGAAAACGCATAGTTTCTGCAAAATCCAGTTCCTCTCTGTATTCAAAATTTTGAAAAAACTAGGACTCCTCTCGAAAAAACCGGACAAGTTGTTGTGTCTCTCGAAAAAACAAACGAATTTTTAAAAATCATCAACTTATGCTAGTTTATGATTTTTTGGGGGGTATAATTGTAATAAATCGAACTTTATGAGTACTAATAAACCTCTTTTTTTATTTGTTTCAACTTCAGCTAACAATAAACGTGATTTTTTGTAAACAAACAGGTGAAAAAACCTGGACCTCTCTCGAAAAAACAATCCTGTCGCCGGACACGGGACCTATATATAAGAAACGTACATGTATAATAAAAAAAAAGTTATATAATTGTGACTAACCCTAGACCCTGGTCACCCTTCACCGGCAACAATAAAGCTTAAACTTCTGTTTAACTATCCCAGCCCCCAATACACATTTAACAAAAAGCTTTTTCATTTATTTTGCAAATCAAACTAATTTCTACGGATTGATGTTCTGACGGACTATGCCAGTTACACTCATCCACCTTTCCAGTTACGGTCATTACAACGTTGCAGTTACACTCATCTTGGCAAAAATTTTGAACGCCGATTATGAGAAACACGTATACCTGACAGAAATATTGACAAGAAAAACTCAGACAATAATGTTGATGCTTTTTTCGTACATTCGTATTTGAGCTTTTTACGCTTTGAAAGTGTTGTTAAATCAATATAATTATTTTGCTAATATTAAGCACCGCCATATTGGGATGACCGTAACTGCAGTTACGGTCATCGGCTTTATACCAGTGAATGTTTATGAACAATACCTTTTCATCTTCAGCACTTGTATTCTCTGGTAAAAAAGTATCTTTTTCTTTTGTTTCCTCTGAGAGCTTGTCATCTGTTGTAGAAATTTCTTTCTTTGTGTCCTCAACCTTAATTTCCGCACCTATAATATACAAATGACAGTACATGTATATATTGTTGAATATGCATATTTTCAATCATCAAAAACATAGAATCTTGTCAATTTAAAGAAAGGCAAAACATTCAATTCATTAAAAGTAAAATACTTAGACTGACCTTTCATTGGATGTAAAAAATTTGCCTATTAACTTTATATTGCAGATTATATTGTAGGTTGTGTCACATGCACTTACTCCACATCTCATTATTTTGTCTTTCTTAAAATCTTTTTTAAATATTTTCAACAGATAAATTTCTTTCTTTTTTTGTACTAATTGTTTTCACTAGATTAGTCGAAAAACAAGAGGCTCCCAGGAGCCTAAATCGCTCACCTGGTCTTGATGTCAACCCTATATTTTGTAGAGCTAAATGAGCTGAACATTTAAGCAAGCAACAGTTTTTTCTTTATCTACTGTAGTTTTCATTCTATATGCCAAAAACACGAAAAAACCGTTATTTTAGGGGCCGTAACCCCTATCAGGGGTCATCTGACAACTTCAACCCTATGGAGACTTTTGTAGAGCTTTATGCGCTGAACATTTAAGCAAGCAACAGCTTTTCTCTATCTGCTATAGTTTTCATTCTATAGGCCAAAAACATGAAAAAGGTTATTTTAGGGGCCGTAACCCCTATTAAGGGTCATCAGACGACTTCAATCCTATGGAGACTTTTATAGAGCTAAATGAGCTGAACATTTAAGCAAGCAACAGCTTTTCTCTATCTGCTATAGTTTTCTTTCTATAGGACAAAAACATGAAAAAACATCATTTTAGGGGCCGTAACCCCTATAAGGGGTCATCTGACAACTTCGACCCTATGGAGACTTTTGTACAGCTAAATTAGCTGAACATCTAAGCAAGCAACAGCTTCTCTCTATCTGCAATAGATTTCATTCAATAGGCCAAAAACATGAAAAAACATTATTTCAGGGGCCGTAACCCCTATAAGGGGTCATCTGACAACTTCGACCCTATGGAGACTTTTGTACAGCTAAATGAGCTGAACATTTAAGCAAGCAACAGCTTTTCTCTATCTGCAATAGTATTCTTTCTATAGGCCAAAAACATGAAAAAACATCATTTTAGGGGCCGTAACCCCTATAAGGGGTCATCTGACAACTTCGACCCTATGGAGACTTTTGTAGAGCTAAATGAGCTGAACATTTAAGCAAGCAACAGCTTTTCTCTATCTGCAATAGTTTTCATACTATAGGGCAAAAACATGAAAAAACGCTATTTTTCACCTTTAAGGGGCTGTAACCCCTATCAGGGGTCATCTGACAACTTGGACCAAATGGAGACTTTTGTAGAGCTTTTAATGCTGAAGCAGTAGGGTGGCATCAGATTTCATCTATCTCTTATACTTTTTGATTTACAAGCAAAAAACAGTAGTCTGACCCCCCTGGTCTATTTTTAGCAACGGCGGCCATGTTTTTCGACGAATCAAAAATCCCACATCAGTTCTGTGGGGGATACCCTAAGGTACCATCAGACCAAATTTGGTTCGAATCTGTTCAGCCGTTTCAGAGGAGAAGAAGTTTGAAGAAAAGTTAACGACGACGGACGACGACGGACGACGACGACGGACGACAAGTGATGGCAATAGCTCACATGGCCTTTGGCCAGGTGAGCTAACAATGGCCTTTGGCCAGGTGAGCTAACAAATGGGATAAGTGATAGTCTGCAGACAAAGGTTACCCTGGTCAACTTCTATGACTTCTTCCTTAATATCTATCTCAATGTTCTCTGTACTTTGACTTGGCATTCTCCCTGTTGAACTGTTACCTTTAGAAAAGACAGAAATGTGTTAAAAGTACTCCCTACCTATTGATAAAGCTGTTATTCACAAAAGACAATTAATTTCTATGGCAAAAAAATGGTTATAAAGAGTCAATATCTCTATTATCTATTTTTCAAACGCAGAGACATTCTAAATGATGCAAATTTTGTGCCTTGTTCAAAACTCATCAACAATTTTTATCAGGCAACTCTTTTACCATTTTTGAATATCCTGTAAAAAATCTACCTATCAAGTGAACATTTAGTTCTGTGATGTCATTGTAATGTTTTGTTCTGCAATGTTGCTGTGACTATCCAACATTTAACTGCTTCAAAGTTTTTGTAAGAAATTTTTTTCTACAACTCAATTCATGATGTTTATTGAGTTTCTAACAATTTGGGAAATATTTTGACATTTTTACAGCTGTCAAACTCTGCTAGCAAAATGAATAAAATTTATTTTCCTCAGAAATCGTAAAACCAATTTTAATACTTTGTAAAGGCTTATCAATTAGTTATAACATCAATTACTAAATCAATTTTACTCTAATCAAGAGGAAATCAATAACAACAGAGTTTTACCTGCTTTATCAGTGACCTCCCCTGCAACAGTTGTACTTTCACTTTTAATGGGTGGTGTCAATGTCTTAGTTGCTGTCTGTTCTTTAGCTTCTGCTTTCTTTTAATATGAAAAAAAAAAACTAGCTAAGAAAAGATTTTACTTTTTAAACTCTACTTAAAAGAAAAGACCCAATTGGGTTCTACTTAATATAGCCAGTAGGTTATTTTTAACAATTGTGTCTCATAATTGTGTTGTATTTATTTTTAACTACCAGACCTGTTAAGAGCCAGCACAGCTCGTAGCGGGAGCGGAGAGCTCTACGGCAAGTTCCAGTGAAAAATTTGCCTAATGCTGATATTGATTTTTTTTCGTCCAGATATGCATCTCAAAATGGAGTTACAGGTTTGGTGTGCATTTCAATAATAATCTTTCTAAGAAATATATTTTGTGTTTTGAAACATGGAAGGAATTTTAAACTTTAGTAGGGCAAGTATTAACTAGCAACGTAATTTTATTTGAGCTTTTCATTTATTTTTGTATATTGCACATCAATGGAGTAAATATTTTCAACGTCATCAACTAATAAAAAATTTTGAGCGAAACGTCACATGCTCATAGGCACCATTTTATAATCAACAAGTAAATTCATGGGGCCGTTTGCCAAAATTAAATATGGATTATTTATCTGGAAGTTTTTATGATAATCAAGTTTAAACATTTCTTCCTCTCTTTTTCCCTATCAAATGAGGCAAATTGAATAAGTATGCTGTGCTTGCAGCTAGGCAATGCCTCATTCATATTATAATTGAAATATGAAGTTTGGTGCCATTGAATTAAGTGAAACCTATCATTTATTCAAATGCTTGTACAAAGTCACGACCACTATTGTCTTCAATTTCTTCTGTGTGCAATTGGTTTTTTTTTGCCTTTTCTTCTTGGAAATCTTGAGATTGATTATTTTTTTGCAGTAATTTTGTTATGATATTTATTTAAAGAAAGCAAAAGGAAGTTAACAAATGCCTACTTAGTAGAAACTTAAGATTGATTTAAATTTTAGCAATTAAAAAAGTCTTGCAAAAATAATGTCCAGCTTCTTGTTGTAAATATTTAAAAAAAAAAAAACCTATGAGTCTTGCTGTGATGGATCACAATATGATAAGTGTGCAATATTGTATATAAAAAAAGTAATAGTGTTTACTTTATACTAACATTAAACAAGTAATACTGTGAGCGAGCTCACAAAAGGATACCCCCCGCTTCATATTGGACTCAAATCTCAAGTCCAGTTACCTCCTCTCAATTCCTCTTGCACATCTACAGATGATGTACTTCCTTCATGTAAAGTTTCATCAAAATCCATTAAGCGGTTTAGGAGGAGTTGCGCTTACGGGGTCTCCCATTGAATAATGTATTTAAAAAGTCTAAGTCCAATTATCTCCCCTGAATGATGTCAGAGTGCGATGAAAATTCTTCATGCACATCTACATATTATGTACTTCCTTTATGTTTAGTTTCATCAAAATCCATCAAGCGGTTTAGGAGGAGTTGCGCTTACGGGGTCTCCCATTGAATAATATATTTAAAAAGTTTAAGTCCAATTATCTCCCCTGAATGATGTCAGAGTGCGATGAAAATTCTTCATGCACATCTACATTTGATGTACTTCCTTCATGTAAAGTTTCATCAAAATCCATCACACAGTTTAGGAGGAGTTGCGCTTACGGTGTCTCCCATTGAATAATGTATTTAAAAAGTCTAAGTCCAATTATCTCCCCTGAATGATGTCAGTGTGCGATGAAAATTCTTCATGCACATCTACATATGATGTACTTCCTTCATGTAAAGTTTAATCAAAATCCATCAAGTGGTTTAGGAGGAGTTGCGCTTACGGGGTCTCCCATTGAATAATGTATTTAAAAAGTCTAAGTCCAATTATCTCCCCTGAATGATGTCAGAGTGCGATGAAAATTCTTCAAGCATATCTACATATGATGTACTTCCTTCATGTCAAGTTTCAGCAAAATCCTTCAAGCGGTTTAGGAGGAGAAGCGCTTACAAGTTATGTGGACAGACGGACGGACAGACGGACAGACAGACGGACAGGGTGTTTCCTATATACCCCCCCAAACTTTGTTTGCGGGGGGTATAACAAACATACCTGTTTTAATTTTTGTAGATGTTCATATGATGATTTCTCACTCTGTAACAAGGTTGAAAGCACAGGAAGAGGTGATGTAGGAGGTGTGTCTTTTGATTGATTGGCAGTTTGTATGTCCTTGAGATCTAATGTTAACGGTTTACTAACTGGGACAGTTGAATCTTCTGCCTCAGTCTGAAATAAGAAATAAAGGTTATCTATAAAGTTCTTTGCTTTATATAGAAAACATGCTATTTTCTTAACTTTTGATTTCATATGTAAAGTGTAAATGTTATTAATATTTTGTTATAAGCTGTCATGACTTGGGGAATCAGTGTTGAAGTGCTAAAATTCTATATGTGTGACCAATTAGTATTTGATTTTTAAGCTAGAGATTTGACAAAAAACAGGAGATATTTTTCCTCCTTAAGATTTTGCCTTTAGCAGGAGAATCACATGAAGTCAGCTGTCTGGACTAACTTAGTTAAGGTATCTAATGCAGAACCCAGAGGGAGATTGATCAAGGATTTAATGATAGATAACATCTCCCTGAAAAGATACCTTAAATTCTAAACATTTATACAAATGAAAAAGATTTTAACAGCCATGTTACCTTGATCTGAGTGACATCTATAGGATCTGGTATAGTGTCTTGGTTACTGTCCTCTGATATAATATCAGGCTCTACAGATTGGGACGTGTCTACAGAATATAATCATATATACTGGTAACAACCATCGATATGAAAGTGTGTTTTCAGATAAAATAATCTGTTAACACAGAGACATGTCTCGCCTGTCGCAACTGGACACAGTATAAAATGAAGTAAAAATCCTCCTTAAACTGATCTTAACTGATGCTTAAGCAGCTGCATACCAAATATAAATGGTGAACCATAACTGCTTTATATAAAACACTCATGACATAAGTAAAAAGTTAAAAAGTGTAAAATCTCAAAGTCAGTTGACCGTGACTGCAGGAGCATACAGATAAAATACTTTTGAAATTGATCTGTACTGATGCTAATGCAAGTGCATACCCAATATAAATGATGTACCATAACTGCTTCATGTTAAACAGAGGTAAGAAAAAAGGTTAACCTCGGCCAAATCGGTGTAAAATTTCAAAGTCAGTAGACCGTGACTGCAGGAGCATACAGATGAAATGCTTTTGAAATTGATCTGTTCTAATGCTAATATACAAGTGCACACCAAATATCAATGGTGAACCATTACTGCTTCATGTTAAACAGACGTAAGAGAAAAGGTTAACCTCAGCAAAATCAGTGTAAAATTTCAAAGTCAGTAGACCATGACTGCAGGAACATACAGGTGCAATCCTTTTAAAACTGATCTGTACTGATGCTGATGCAACTGCATACCAAATATCAATGGTGTAACATAACTAGTTCACACAAAACAGACTTAAGCAAAAACTTTAACCAATTGTGGACGCCGCCGCCGCCGGAATCACCATACCTAGGTCTCGCCTTTTGCGAAATTCGTTGCAGGCTAGACAAAAACCCCACAAACTTAAACATTGTCTTTAAACTTACTGGCTAATGGTTATTATAATTGTCATATACAAATACATGTACAAACTAAATTGCTAAAAACACGAAAAATGCCAATGAAAAGGAAAAAAACTTATTTTATGGTTTCTCCGTCCAAAGCCAGTAGTCACACTGAGGCCTTCAATGAGGAACAAAATGCTAGAGCACTCCTGCAAGTTTTAACAATCCCTACAGTTTAGGTAAAATTTTTGCTTAATGATGATGATACTTTTTAAAAAGAGCTGTATTATAAAAATTTGCAAATATTGTTTAAAATCATCAAATCAAATACAATTGTTGCGTAGAAATCTAACAAATTTTATAGTAGAATCAAGATTTACCTTCATCTTGGTCAGCTGGTTCTGTTGCTTTCGTTTTCAATAAAGTAGCATCTTTTTCAGCTTTTTCTCTACATGAACAAATTAAATGGCATAAGAAAGTTGCAAAATATGATTTTCTTATAAAAAAGTTTCTTCATTTGTCAAGTTGAAAATATTACCTTATTTAAACTAAGTTTTGTTTTGATTTTCAAATCAGACAAAAAAATCACTCAACCTTGAATATTGAAATTAGAATTGGTTTATTTTCTTAGAATGGATAAAGAATCAGTTCTGTTTAATAAATCAATTTGGTAAAAATTTGTTTTAAAAAATTATGTGAAGTAAATGCTTTATTTACTTCTACTGACTTTTGCATTTGTTCCCATATTTCTGGAAGCTGATTGTCCCATTGTCCTGATTTGATATATTCCAAGTCCCTCTTTAGCTTCCTGCAGAAAAAACAATAAAACTGCATTCTAAGAACTGGACATATATGGAAAAAACTTGATATACAGTGATGCGGAAATGGAAAGACACTATAAATCAATAAGGTGCATGATCAATTTCTATTTGATTGAGTTGTACACTCAAGTTATTGAAGAATTAATTGAAAAATTTATACAAGGAAAAGTTTAACTTCCCTTGCACTTTTCTTCGAAGAATTCAGGATTTTTTTCACACAGACAAAAATTGTTATGTACGCGCATCGAACCATGAATTTTCCTTTTTTGATGTGATGTAAGCACTGTGGATGTCAGTCACTATATAATACAAGATGACAGCCCTGATGGTAATAAAATATCAACCAAGGGTGTGTTTCTGATATAAAAATCATTATTATGCATGCATGTTAGCTAGCCATGTAAGCCCATTTCATTTGCTATGGAAATTGAGAACACTAATTAGGAACACCTAAGATATTATTACTTATATCTCTGTTGACATTCTACTACTTCTTTCTTCAGTTCCTCAGCCCTGTCTACAGCTAACTGTCGTATGATCTGTAACTGTGGGGTCTCTATCTCCCCTCGGTCTCCCCTTTTTCTCCTGAAATACATAAATATTGATAAGTTAACAAGTTTTCTTTTCCCCTCCCTCCAAAAATCAATACTGAGCATGCAAGAAACATGAAAAACATTTTTTTCCCATCTATCTTGTTGATCTTGATTATTATGAATTTTCTATTATAATCTGTCAAAGTCAAAAATGGCAGAAATTTGTTCAACAAGAAGTAGGTGAACAACAGACCTGAAATCAAATCCCATGTTATGAGACACAAGCCTGATGCTGCATACCAAATATCAAGTGGCTGTGACTAGTGTGATTAGTAGTTGCTAAGAAAATTGTTACAAAAATTTCTCCCCGCACGCTGCTCACCATTTTATAACCACAAAATCCATCAAAAGATATGACAACAAAATCAATTAAATCAATATGGAGTTTCATTCATTCATTGTAAGAACTTTCTTTTTTGATGTAATTTATTGTTAAATCTTGAGAGAATTTTTTTATCAGTACCAATCTAAAATATTTGTAATAAATTAGATATTACTTTAAGAGATACCTACTTTGGAGTTTCAACCTTTTCCAGTAAATCTGTGTATTGTAATGCACAATTCTATTAAAAAAAAATTAAAGAATGTTTTACAATAACTGCAATATAAATCATGTAGGTTTTGTTGGGTTCACTTATTCCACATCTCATTATCCTCTATTGAGGGTCAATGGACAATTCTATGGAAAAGAACTAGTAAATATTCTTATATAATGCTGATATACATTTTTTATATACATTTTTTTTTCTTCAAAATACAGGTTGAAAATAGAAATCACAAAGATGGGTTGATATCTTCAAATTAATATTATAATTAACCATAGGGTAATTGTTATCAGTGAGATAGAACATAATGGTATTAGCCATTGGGAATAAAATATGATAGAGAGGGACTTGTGTCAAGTCTAGATTATAATTATAGGTACTAATGGGGCATCTGAATGTCAAAAGTCTGAAAGGGCAAAGACAAAACCAGTGAACACAAACAAGAACCTCACTAAGAAACAGACAACCCAAAAATCAACTCAGAGATATATAAGAAGGCTGGAAGTATTAAGCATCAAAACTGCAGCTAGAAACACTATAAAATTTAATTTTCACTTGTTTCTTTTATCATCAAAGTTAGTTCCATATCTATGAGTTTCATAGTGTATCTTAGTGTTTTTAATGATGCTGTTTATGACAATACAAGATGTTTAAATTAAATTAATGATGTATGAAATAATGTGTTATTGGAAATACATGTATATGAACTTGACAACAAATTTATTATATATAGATTATTACACAGGGTTTTCCATATCAAGTCCTATATCATTCCGAGACTCCCATATTAGGTCTAGGCATAAGCCGAGACCTAATATGGGTCGAGGAATGATATAGGACCTGATATGGAAAACCCTGTGTCATAATCTTTTTATCATACATTTTCAGCAAACAAATAAAGATACAAATAAACTATTTATAAACTAAAAGTGAGACTCCAGACCTTGATATGGCATATTAGCCCACTTTTGTGCAGGCGAGTTCTTGATATGGCCATATTTGCCCACTTTTGTGTACGCGATGGTTTGATATGGCAAAAAAGGTCCCTTGTCAAGTTGGCTTGTAAGTTTCCGTCTGTTACACACGGACAAAGTTAAAGGTATCAAAGCTAAACGTATGATAAATATATTTAAACCCACCTTCTGTGAAAACCATTCTTGTGGTCTACTGCTTTCTCCAAAGGGTTTTATTGATCTGCTTACAGAAACCCTAAAAAATATTTGTCATGTTTATAAAAAGATTTCTTGTCTCTCCACTCATAAAAAAAACTATCAAATACAAACCAGTCACTTTGGCATTCTTTCTTTCTTAAAATAGTTCTTAAACCTAGACTACAGCTGTTTTGGGTACATGTTTATAAGTATGCACATGAAAGTCACTAATTAAATAGTTTTAAAAAAAAAAACATACATTGAAATATAAACAACATGAACTAAAAACAAAAATTAATTAATCAGAACTGTCACCATTCAGCAACTCCTTAACAGATACATAAGTTTCTGCTAAGTGAACAAATTTCTAACTTAACCAAATGTCTTTAACAAAATGTACATGTAATTCTCTAACAAATAACAGTTTTTTCATGTAGAAGTTCATTGTACATGTTGTAGTTACACTTAAAAGATTAACAAAAATGGAAAATGCTGCCTTAAAAATCTATTTTGTCAACTTTGTCATATATATAATTTGTACAAAATTCTTACCAATTTTGGTCTCCACTTCGCAAAACAGAACAAGCTAAGGCAAGTTTTTCTCTTGTAGACCAATTATCTAAAGGTCCATGTAACTTAAATTCTGTCAAATTGAGCAAAAAATATAATTATAGTGTCTTATCATACAACTGGCTACATAACATATATGATATGTCTTGTTAACAAAATGATATCTTGATTGTATTTTTCCTCTCTAAATGATCAACATATGAACTTTAAATAAGGTTTTCTTAAAAAGTATTCATGTACACAGAGAAAGTAGCAATACATGTGTGTGATACCTATTGAAACTTAATTATTCCATGTAGTTCAGTCAAGCGACATGGTCATGGATGGCAGTCATCATGGCCATGCATATTACAAGTGCTGACTTTTAATAATTGTCACACCGGTTTATCTCTATGGGCGCCCCTGTGTCCCTTTTTCTTCCCTTTGAATGTCCTTTGAGTCATTTAATTATAGCTGTTTAACCCAAGCCAATTAGTAAGTGTGACCGTATATGGCTTCATTTATCCACCAAACATCCTGTCTAATTAATGGCCCCAGGTGAGAACTATAGGTCAGGGTTTGACACTAACTTTTAGTGGGCAGTAGCCGACAGGGCTAGTGCCTTACAAAAGTCACTAGTCTGCGGACAAATTCACTAGTCCTTAAAAATGTACCCCCTAAGTTTAATCTTCATCTTTACATGCTTATGCAGATTGTAACCATTATTTTGAACATGAAGGGTTTTCAAAAATGTTTGTAAAAGGAGGTATAAAGCACTTTAAGAAAACTAATTGATTGTATGGTAACTTAAATTTATTTTAATATTTCTGCAATTAAAGCAATTTAACAGTAGAAGTACAATGTACTAACATTACTACTAACTAGCCCTGACGGACTACCACTTTTCAGCTTTTACTAGTCCTCCTTGATTTTCTGGTAGCCCCGGGCTAGCGGACTAGTGTTAGTGTCGAACCCTGTAGGTAATCAACTTTGATTGGTACCAAGCCATAACTGTCAATCAGTGTATTTGTTAAATTGAACAAGTTATTAATCCAAATTGATCAATCTTTTCATCCCCGTCGGCAATGCTCTAATTTTGTATAATTGTGGTGCAGAGTTATGCCCCTTTCAAAATTATATTTTTTCTACAAAATCGTAAAATTTAAACATATTTTACTCCAAACTTACCAGTAATTTACTTATAAGATAGCTTATGTAAAAACATAAAGTTTAAAGTTATATTGGATGTTAATAATTTTTATTTGTCATTTTGCTTTTATAGATGCGCCATATTTGGCAACATTTGCTGATTTAACCTTTCAAAATTGATAACCAATTCCTACAATGTCAATGTATATTGGATGCACACTTGCTAAAGCTATGACTTGTGTGATCATGTGCAAATAAAGTGCATGAAGTACAATTCAGTCAATATCAATCAAAATGAAGAACTTGTTACAGAATACAGATATAATAAACTTCTGCAAACAATTAACACCATGAAAAGATTAAATCATGAATTTGTTACTGTTTACTAGAAAAAGACATTTATAGATGCCCTTCACTCTGGAGCGCGCGCTAAAGTGCCCTCTTCCTGCGCCCCTCTATTTTCAGATCCTAGCTAGAACACTGAATGGGGTGCTTAAAAAATGAAAAAGTCACCTTTTTTGCACTTAGCCGAATCACAACTTTATCAATGAATTTCCAAAAAATTAAAACTTGATAAATTTATACTATCTTTCATCTCTCATTTCACTCCAAGTTCATCCTTTAGTCATAAAAACTAACATTACAATAGCATTTACAAGAAATACTATGTTTATATAGGAACTATGTTATTGGACAATGAAAATTGAAGGGAGCTAACTGTGGTCTCGAACCATTATGGGTTGGGTCCACATTATGTGAGGGTAGCGAGCTCTCTTATGTTTATGTAGAAAATCTGCCGTATTGCACGAGACTCAAAGTACTATGAAAGAGAGTTCTTTCTGGCGAAATCTTTAGAATTCTCTGAAGCTTTAGGAAAAGTCTGTGTGTGCAGAAAAACGGCAGAATATAGCAAATAAAGGTAATAACAAAACTACCGAACTTGAATGATCGATCTCATAGTCCAGAGAAAATCAGTCATACCAGAGCATTGGTGGATCGCAATGGTCCTGACTTGGTACAGGCATTTCAAACTAAATGGTGGGTTAAACCAGGTTTTATGGCGCCAAACCTCCATCTTTCATTGCGATCTTAGGATCCGGTAATGACCATAGAACACAACATAGTTGTGAGACATAATAGGGGTGATCATCTCAATACAGCAGACCATTTAAACACTAATTAAAACAATTAACCACCATATCTTTTATCTCAATTTTTAACTTTTCTACTAGTGGCTGATAACGAAGAAAGAATTTTTTTAGGGATCGTATGAGATGTATTTTCTTATAGCCCTGCTCCAAAAGTCGGTCACGAGGAAATCGGTGTCTGATCAAAAAATCTGTGAAATGTGTGCAAGCTCTGGCATATCGAATACATTTTGTTGTAAGTTGTGAAATATAAACACCGTATGCAAGGGAAGTAGGTATATTGCTCTGTAGATTAGGAAAATTAATAATTTGAAAATTAAAATCATCTTGTTTATCGTAAATTCTTGTACTGAGATGACCACCTGGGTCAAATTCGAGGTGTAAATCCAAGAAAGATGTGAAGCAATTTGATTCGGTGGTCTCTTTAATCTCCAATTCTGGGGGATATATTATAGGAATCCATCTACCAAATGATCATGAAGTGTTATTGACAGAATGTAAGATTAAATGACCTTGCCTCTTTCATCTTCTTGTTATTTACAAGTCCCTGAAGAAATTCAGTCTCGTAAGAGTATAAAAACAAATCGGCGAGGAGAGGAGCACAGTTTGTGCCCATTGCCCCAAATTATCTCGTCCCACTGATAAAATTCGTCAACAGAATGGAGTTTTTTTTTGTATCTGAGTGTGCTTTGAAGGCAATGTCTTTCTCATATTAAAACTCCTATTCTGTTTAATTATGCTGGGACATCATGGTTTGTTTTTTTATCTTTTCTTGCTTGGTGGGTATTGGCTATACCAATCAAAACTATTGAAATTACTGAAAATTACATGTCGAACAGACGTATTAAGGACTTAAACTAGTATCGGTGCATCACATTAAAGAAAAACAAGCGTTCTAAACAGCTTGTGTGCATCTTAAATGATAAAATAGTAACTTTTTTCTCACTTGTAGTGCTCGCCATTTTTGCCGGAAGTAGTAAAATATTTGATAAAATAGGGAAAAATGACACGGATATTTTTTTAAACGCGCTTTTTACTTTACAACAGAGATGCATTTGATTTTGTAAAACTAATTTAAATCTAAACAATATAGTAAGTACTTTTAGAATGAAAGTTTCATAATGTTGTGTTTTTTTAGAAGTTCATTTGTACAAAAACAAATAGTTTTGGACTTCTTTATTTTAGACACACCACTTATGAAGATCTGACAAAATACCAAAATTTGTTGATGTTTTTTGTATTGTTTTTGTCAATTCAGGCAATTGCATGATTTAGGTTTGTTATGAGCTATGCTGTCCTTAAATAAATGAATCTATTAAACATAAGGGAATCATTTCAACCATATTCACAATTATTTATCCATTTTTCAATAGACTTTTTACCCTTGAGACTTCAAACTAAACTACATTTTTTTTTAATTGTTGCAATTGACTATTGTTAAAAATAAGTTCTACATGTAATCAATGTAGAGTACATGTTGGTTGAAGGCAATAATTTACAATGCAGCTTTTTTTTTAAGAAACTGATGAACAATCAGAATGACTTATTGACGAAGGTGCCAATGGGTTTATTTCGTTCTCCGTTAATGGCAATTTTTATTTTCCGTGAATTCTGATTTGTTGAAATAATTTTCAGTACATTGTGAATGGATATTGCACCTGAACCGTTCTCAGCAAAGTATTTTGTCCGTGATTCGTTTAAGGCATGCTTTACAGTACAGAATACACAGTCAAATTTTATCTGTGAACAAAAATTTAGCCATATTTCTGTGTTCCGTTATTTGCAATTTTTATTCTTCGTGATATGTGATCAGGACCCCCCTTCAGGACCCCCATTGACTAACAGATGGATTTTTTATCCATCTGTAACAAGAGGCGGGAGCATGATCCACACCAACATCACCATGGATTGATCCGGGTCACACCAGTGATGTGACCATTCAGCTCCTAACCAAATGAACTAAAGATGTTAACCTCTAGTCTATTTGATAACTTACGGTTTTATAATAATATGAGGCAGGTAAAACCTGTTATGTTCCAGATGATTCAATTATTTTTTTTGTTCGAAAATAAAAACAAAGTAGCTTTTCTTGTGGGTTATGTGTGCGTTTAATGACATCTAAAATTTTCAAAGATAAAAACGTTTAAAAGATGCCAAAAGTTCGGGAAAACAAGTGTGCTAAAACCAGACATTGAATGAAAATTCAGCTTATAGTACAACTAAAATATTGACACTTCTACCATTATCGCTTCCTTCAGGAGAGTATGAGGCAGTTTTAACCTGTGACGCTCCCCAAATTACAACATATCTTTAAATATTTTTTATGTTGAATAAGTTTTAAAATGTCTATGAAACAATTTGTATTTAAAAACAAATAATACTAGCTTTTTATCTGCTAGTTCATGGTCCCGCATGCACTTAATGACATTCGAAATTTTGAAATAAATCAGCCTTAAAAAGACGCTGAAAGTTTGGAAAAACAAGGATGAAAAAAACGGATGTTTAAGGAAAATTCAGCTCATAGTACAACTAAATTGTTAATATTTCTACAATTATCACTCCCTTTGGGAGCGTATTACCTACATGTACTAGAACGCAGCTAGGTATTTTAACTGTTCCATTGCTTTTTCCTCTACTCAAGAGTCTTCATATTTCAACAAACGATTCTTATTAACACACTCTAGCTTTCTAAACCCTTTGGGGTTTTTATTTGGGTGCCAAATGTAATCGGAAAGCATGATCCACACCACTATCATCAGGGATTGAACACAGGCCAACCCCGTGATAAGCCAACTTGTTATTAAATGAGCTAAAGATTTAAACCTCTAGCCCAGTCTAAGTAACTTTGGACTTTGTATTACCTACTAGAATGCAAGGTGCAGTAAAACCTGTCCAAACCGAACAGCAATGGGACTTAAGGATTTGTTTGGTTTGAACAGGTGTTTGGTTTTCTCAGGGTTCATTCACAACTTGACAATAGATAATAAAAATTGAAATAATTATAACAAATCAAAGAAAAGGATATCAAAGTTAACATGTTATTATTTACAGTAGTAACATCAAGACATACATGACATATTTTTGAATTCAGTGTAGCTTTAAAGTTTTCTTAAACAATTTCATCAGAGCAAAGTGTAAAAATATCCGAAAATATCAATCTTTTTGTAAAAACAAAATGATTCATCTAAGTTTATTTTTTCAATAAGATTATTTTGTGAGTCCTTTCATTTTTCAACAAAATGAAAATTTTATTTAAATAAATTAATTATTAAGCTAAGCTTTGGTTGCAATCAAACCTTTTCTAAAATTTTAGGACTGGTTAAACTCATTGTTATCAAAACAACCATATACATTTGCTTTGATAATAATATCCTAATTATTTTGACAGCTTGGATCATTACAGCTAATTTATATGTAAACAACATTTAATTGTCAATAACAGATTCTCAAAGCCATACACCAATGACATGTTAAATTTGTTTGTACAAAAGATTAATCCTTGATTGGCTCTGATGAGTTTGGAATGGACAAGTGTTTTTAACGTGATTAATGTTACAAAGGTAATAAAAATTGGTTCGGTATTCAGTTGGGACAGTATTCTGTTCCAACAGGTTGAAATACTATATATTCTATTAAACTGTTAAAAATTCTATGGGATTTGGAAATTTGTTTGGTTTGACATGAAATTCGGTTTTGACAGGGTTCGGTTTGGACAGTTTTCACTGTATTTAATCTGTTGAATGTGTTAGTATTTCCTGCTATTTTTTTTTTTTAATAAAAAAAAATTTATTTAATGAGTGACAGAATGATCAGGTATTGAACTTCTTCTTGTTATCTGAATGGTCTAGTGGGTGTAAACTTAAGTGTGACCTACATCTAGTGAAGTCAAGATAATCATGAAAACTTTTTTTTTTTTTGTGATTTTGACTTTTTTAGATTCCCAGACTTACATGTACATGTAAAAAAGGGGGTTCAAAGATGGCACAATTATTTGATTACTTGTACCCCTTGTTAATCTTCTGATCAGGATTGGATACCAGCATTTTTATACGACTGCTAAATTTTGCGATCGTATAATGTTATGGCGATGTCGTCGTCGTCGTTGTCGTCTGGGAACATTTGGTTTCCGTGCGATAACTCAAGTAAATGTTGACCAATTGTTTTGAAATTTTGATATGATGTTTGTAACCACAAAAGGAAGGTTGGTATTGTATTTGGGGTTTGTAGCCCCTACCCTTTCAGAAAAAAGGGCCAAAAAGGGCTAAAATGGGTGTATTGACAAAACTGTTGTAGAATGTTTGTTATTCATTGTATTTTGAAAATTCTTTTTTTATTGAATTCCTCATTAAATTCTGTCAACTATATGTGTCAATGATTTTGATATTTATTGCACCGTTAAATTGCTACAGGGGGTCAAAAAGGGGCCACACCCCAAAAATTGACTTTTTTATTTGTGGTCCGATTTTCAAAATTTTTTTTTCATTGGAATCCTTGTGAAAATCCCTGCCTGCGTTTTTCAATCAGATTTGAAATATCTCTAACCGTTTTTGAGAAATTAGGGGTTGAAGGGGCCAAAAACGCCATTTATCGAAGTCTGTTTAGGCATATATTTATATACTAAAAATAAAGTTGTAGCAGGCCAGCCAATTGTTATGAAGTTTTAATATGATGATTATATCCAGTTAAAGAATGTTGGTATTGAATTTGGGGTTTGTGGCCCCTGCTGTTTTAGAAAAAAGGGTCAAAAGGGGCTAAAATGGGTGTATTGACAAAACTGTTATAGAATGTTTATTATTCATTCAATTTTGAAAATTCTTTTTTTTAGAGTTCATAATTAAATTCTGTCAACTAAATGTGTCACTGGTTTTGATAAAAATTGCACCGTTACATTGCTATAGGGGGTCAAAAAAGGGGCCACACCCTAAAAATCGACTTTTTTATTTGTGGTCTGATTTTCAAAATCTGTTTTTCTTTTGAATCCTTGCAAAAATCCCTGCCTGTGTTTTTCAATCAGATTTGCAATATCTTTAACCATTTATAAGAAATTAGGGGTCAAAGGGGCAAAAAACACCATTTTTTAAAGTTTGTCAAGGTAAATAGTCTTATACCAAAAATTCAGTTGAAGTGGGCCAGCCAATTGTTATGAAGTTTTAATACACTAAATAAATGTTGGTATTGAATTTGGGGTTTGTGGCCCCTGTTGTTTTATACAAAAGGGGCTAAAACGGGTGTATTGACAAAACTGATGTAGAATGTTTAAAATGAATTAAATAAAAAAAAAAAAATTTGGTACAATTTTCAAAATCTTTTTTCATTGGATTCCTTATGAAAATCTCTTATTTGCAATATTTTTCTTACAATTTTTGAGAAATTAGGGGTCAAAGGACCAAAAATGTCAATTTGAAAATACATGTATATAAATAAGGCTTATTTTTTGTATTAGAAAATAGATGTTAGAGTAAGTACATATGTGTCAAATATGCATTTTAAAGTCCACCACAGGATGCATGGGCTTCATGTGACAAAAGCAATAGACTATCCATATTGGGCCTCCAACGAACAGGGTTTAACTTGTTGCGGTCGTATCATGCTGCGCTCGGCATAGCTTTTTATTCAAAATTGTTTATAGACATGTATTTAGTTGTTTTTTTCTATTACAGATTACTCTTTTCTTATTCTTTTTTTTTCTTTTTTGAGTAGGTACTATCTTTTTCAGTCAATGAAGAATGGATGTAGATGTCAGACCATATGGGGAATTCAAACCACCTGAGGGTTGTGGTGATGAACGATGTCGGGACTATTTTATGGAATTTGTTTATTGTTTTCTGATACCTGCAGGGGTTGTAGTTTTGATAGCCATGTTCATTATGGTGTGTTTCATCTGTTCATGTTGTAAGAAGTAAGTTATATATACATGTACATAATAGGTATTTTACTAGTACTCCTTGCAATAATAAATGATGCAAAATATAGTTATCTGACAGCTACTAGTTTGAACAAGTTAGTGATTAAAAGGTATTTTTTATTAAGTATTCCTCTTGATAAATTATTATTTCTTTTTAGCTGTTATTATCATTTTCTATTTGTTAAAAATATTATATATAAGATATATTAAACATATTGTATTTATAAAAAATAATCAGACCTATGCTAAATAAAATCAGATTTAATGCAATAGGCGTTTACCTACATTTTTTTTAATTTAATCCTTTTTATTTAAGAAGCAAAATTGTGTTTTTTAAATGAGGCAATGAAATTTCATAATCCTGATAACAAAATTAGTAGACATAAAATCATCACAAAAAATAATCAACGTGAACAAAAACCCCACAGATTACAACCATACTACAATCAACAAGTTTATTTGACCTCTGAGTTCATGTGCAGCAACAGGAACTCAAGTCAAATAAAAGTGAACTCAGACAGGTCAAATAAAAAGTGAACTCAGGTCAAATGAGAGTGAACTCAGGTGCCCAGTGTGTTATTAAATATTACTTTTATTGTTTTTATTTGACAACATTATTGTACTAATACTTTTTTTCTTCCAGGAAACAGCCTCCAGACCAAACGTGAGCTTATTTCTTTATAACAGCACATGGCATGCATGATGTACATTTAAATAACACTTATTTCAAACTATTCTTGACTCTCTAAAGTTTTACGTAACTCTGAAAACAAAATAAAAGAACTCTACTTGACAAAACAAGCAGTACAGTGTAGTCCTTACCCAGCAAATAAACTTCCATATTGTTTTAAAAGAAAAAGGACGCAACATGATCAAATAAACATGTATACATATGTATCATGCACTTTTATAGTAAAATAACTTTCAGACACTGAATTTTTTCAAAAACTTTAAATGGAAAATTTGAACATTTACTGATATTAACTGAAGACCTATCTAGACTGCAGACCTTCTCTCTATAGATGTCTGTTTAGTAAGTTAACAAGAGCATAATTAAACATGTATACACATTTTTTCTGGTATTTCCAGGTATGAAATGGAATGTTATAATACAATCAGACGAGCATCCCAGAGTCTACGAGACTTATCTAACAAAAGGGACACCTTGTTAGAACCTAGAAGTGGATCAATGAGTTTACCTAGAAATGGAGCAAGCCATAGATCAAGGAGGGCATGCCATTCTGCTCCTAATACTTTACAAAGGTAATACCGTATAGCAGGTTATTTATGTGGTGGTTTAACTTTCGCTTATTTTCGCGGGTCAACAAAAATCGCGAAAATAAATCCCGCAAAAATATTATTCTAAAGCAAATCATTAACAAAAACATCCACAAACCGCGAAAATAAAACCGGCAAAATTTTCTCGCACACCTTTTCAGACAGAAACTGCGAAAATGTACCCCTGCGAAAATAACCCACTATACAGTATGTCATGTATATACAAAAAGAAGGAATATGGAATAAAATAGGCATAGCACTAAGAACATTAGGAAAATTGAATTCAAACAAAGCAAAGAAAGAGTGCTCTAATTTCTGTTTTTTTTTAATAAAGTCAAATTGAGCTTAGGTTTTGCACCTAACTTTAAGATAGGAACAACCCCTAGCAACAGCATATGTGCAATTCTTTGTTACGATAGTGTCTGAAAATTTATCCATAGAATTTTCTTATTTTGGCAACAGTAAGCCCTAGGTTGGTACTTTAAATCTTAATTAAGGTTCACTATCTGAATTTTGGTAAAAACATGTTTGAAAAATGCATGAATTTAGTATTTTTGATATAGAATAAAAAGGGAAAATTCAAATTTCTTTATCTAAGAAAATCTACTCCATAAACTTTCTTGAAATTTGTGAAAATCTTTGTTTTGAAGGGACTTTTATAAATGCCAATTTTTTATAAAAATTAAGTTCACCATCAATTTTTTTTTAAGTGAAAAATGTGTTGTTTTTCCTATTATTTCTAAACAAATTATCTCCCTTAAAAAGTATTGGAAAATATTGAAATTTGCAAAGAAGTTGTAATTTGTCCAATTTTTTGTTGTGATTTTCAATTTTGATGTTTACCAAGCCAAATAGAAATCAATTAGAATAGCCAGCAGTATGAAATTTAAAGTTATGATAGATGTGCATAAAAATTAATGTTGATAATGCTTCAAATATGCAATACAACATAAAATAGTTTATCTCCCCTTAACTTTTTTCTCCTTTTCCTGCAACTATCACAAAGGATGGATCTTCCTAAATACAAATATTTAAACTGGTATGAAAACAGTTAATTTGATTATGCTGTGTACATGGTATATGCATATTTCAATTAGCAACCTCTCATCAGCAGCATTTGAATCAAAACATTGGAAGGTCAAAAACCAAAAGTATTGAAAGAACAGTACTGAAAATCAAAAATGATCAAACGTTCCTGTTAGAACACAAATAACCAATTGTAAATGGCTTAACCTTACCAAGTGATCAAGGGTTCAAATTAACATATGGAAGCAAAGGACAAGAACTTTTTAAAGTTCTGGGTGAAAAGTTCTCATTATGTCTTGAACTACTTTAAATGCATGCAGGTCCAGGACTTTGTAAATAGAATTTCAAAGGTCCTGAATTAAAAATTGAAGGTTGTCCTGGACCTTGGACCAGTGCTAATTTGAACCCCTGGTGATTTGCTTTGGTTATAACAAAACTTATATTAGAAAATCCCATTATAAATACTTTAATCTAAACTATTTTATTCATATAGGGACAGAAGAAGGCAAGAGATGCCACCTCCTGCTTATCAACAGTTACCAGTCTATCCATCAAGGTGGGGTTAAATTTTATAGGTTTTCGTTATTTATCAGGAAAATGTAAATATGAAAATAGTTTTGTTGAAATAAGTTTGTTGCACTTTTTTTACTAACAGAAATACTATTATACATTATTTTCATAATGGCATTTTGTTGAGCAGATGTATACATATGATTACTGGAAACCTACTTATTTTCGGGAGGTATTTATTTTCATGGATTTCGCGGTAAGGCATTTTTCACGAAATAAAATACCTGTGAAATAAAATGAATAGAATATTGAGCAGAAACTGCAAAATTTAGTACCTGTGAATTTGGTTGAAATCGTTAATTCCTGAAAATAAGTACCTGGGAAAATAAGTATGTTTACAGTAATCAAGTACTATAATCCTGTGTTATAATATTGCTGCAGTAGTGGCCAGTCAATAGAGGACAGCTATGATTATCCACCATCCAGTTATATGAGCCCTGGAGCCAGGAATTCAGATTTCTCAAGGCAAGATAAAATGATAAATTTGCAGATTTTATTTTCTTTATCTTTAGAGTATATTTTTGTTCTGGTCTCTAATGCAGTAAGGAGATGTATGTTCCTTTTATTAAGCAATGATCCAGCTCACACCTTGTTTGATTTTCCAATGTTATTTACAGTACCAAGACTTGATGTCATACTGTCAAACATAACCCAGGTTCCAAGTAGCTGCTCTACCATACCACATCCATTATCTATTATCTTTTCTTTTATTAAACACTCTCTTTCTCAGTATTTTTTCTCAACTGATGTTTGTGCATTTAATACCTTTTAAGTATTTTTGTTACAGTTACGTCCCTTTTACCATAAAAGAAAATCTGGCCAAAATTGTCTATCTACTAAAAATTTTCCTCTATAAATAAGGCAAAGAATTTTTAATTTTCTCTTGTACAAATGCAAGACTAAATGAAACAATTACAAACAGAGTGCCTGGTCTAAAGTTATTAAACTGAGGATTATGTACACATATATGCATTTCATTTATGAAAGACTCACTATTCATTTATAAGAGATGCTTTTCTAAAAAAAAATATAAGTGAATTATATCAATGATGTTCTTTTAAACCACGATTATATCTTGGTTGGTGATTTATACAGATGAAAGCTTCAATATTGGAATATTCAAGATTTTTATTTCTTTTTCTAGCTTCAGAGGGAGTGCCAGTTTGTCACCAAGCCATAACAGATACAGTATGACTTAAGGAAGAAGAAAGACCGATAAATTTTGCATGTGAAAGATTACAGTAGAATTGATCCGTGTTGGATATACAGTTACTGTCATGTTTTTAGAGGCCTAATATAAGGACAAAAGAATGAATCAGCAGTGTTCTGAAAGTATTTCAGTCAGTCTTAGCATGTACATGTATTTATGTACATCTATGTTGAAAAAAAAACTTTTAAATTTCTCAAACTACTAAGACCTTGTATAGAAATGGTTTAAGTAAGTGATGTGTCATGTTTTAATAACATTAGAAAAAAGTATGTTATGAACATTGTAGAAAGAATTAAGTTTGTTTGATCAAATGTAATTTAGATCTATAAATTAGTTTTTTATATCTAGTTTAATGCCTTTTATATTTTCTCTTAATAATAGTAGATGTAATCAGCTGAGCTAACTTCAAAGACAAAATGCAGCACATTGTATTATATCTGATTTTTAGCTCACCTGACCCGAAGGGTCATGTGAGCTATTGTCATCGTTAGGCGTCCGTCGTCCGTCGTCTGTCGTCCGTCCGTCGTCCGTTAACTTTTCTTCAAAGATCTTCTTCTCAGAAACCACTCAAGGGATTGCATTGAAACTTGGTATACTTGATCTTTAGGATGTTCTCTACCAAGTTTGTGAATTTTTTCCATTAATTTTAACTGATTTTCAAAAATCTTCTTCTCTGAAACCACTGAAGGGATTGGTTTGAAACTTTGTACATTTGATCTTATGATATCCTCTACCAAGTTTGTGAATTATATACACATCGACCAACCAACATGGCCGCCGTTGCTAAAAATAGAACAGGGGTGTCAGACCATTGTTATTGGCTTATAACTCAAAAAGTATAAGAGATAGAGAAAATCCGAAGCAATCATCCATGTTCAGCATCAAAAGCTCTACAAATCTCTCCATTGAGTCGAAGTTGTGAAACGACTCCTTACAGGAGTTATTGCCCTTTAATCATCAAAATTGACCATTTTGGCAGTTTTTGGACTATATCTTAAAAACCGTTAGAGCTAGAGGAAAAGTTAGCATTGCAGAATTGTTAAGCTCATTAAGATCTACTAAAATGATTTCAGGGTCAGAATTCTCAGATCAGCCGTTTTAGAGTTATTCCCCTTTAACTGTTTTTTTTCCATTAATTTTAACTGATTTTCAAAAATCTTCTTCTCTGAAACCACTGAAGGGATTGCATTATTGATACTTGGTATTCTTGATCTTTAGGATGTCCTCTACCAAGTTTGTGAATTATATACGCGTGGACCAACCAACATGGCCGCCATTGCTAAAAAAAGAACAGAGGGGTCAGACCATTGTTTTTGGCTTATAACTTGAAAAGTTTGAGATAGAGAAAATCTGAAGCAACTTTTCTTTTTCAGCATCAAAAGGTTCTTTTAGGAGTTATTGCCCTTTAACTGTTTTTCTATTGATTTAAATGATTGCCAAAAATCTTCTCTAAACCTCTGAAGGGATTGTTCGCAACTTTGTATACTTGAAAGTTTGTGAAATTTATTCAGACTTTGGCATAAGAGATCAGGTGAGCGATTCAGGCTCCTGGGAGCCTCTAATTTAAAGAAACTTAACAAGTCTATTTGAAGAAATACATAGGCCTAATTCCAGAAGCAACATTGGAGTTTTTCACAAAAAATCATCAAAATTTCTTGTAATTGCAGAACTAGCTGCAATAATATAGCTTGTTTGACATCTTTCAGCAAATCAAAATCCTTGAATATTTCACCCATGATAATTGTTACACTTTAGATTTTTTTTATAATTCAAGCGCAGAACTAGCTGCAATAATATAGCTCATTTGATATCTTTGGTTGGGCGGATCTAAAATGCAGTCCCATTTCTTTTAATAGAGCAATCCAGAAAGCAAATAACACCAGGCATTTTTCCATTATTAAGGATTTAAATATGGTACCAAAATGTTGCAAATATAATTATTTAAAGCATTTTGAAAAGTAACTCTGATACATTTTGAAACTTTGTGTAAGTAAGACAAAGAAATTTGATTTGCTTTAATAGGAGTTATTGGACTGTATTATAGCTCTGCCCAATGAAATATATCAATGGAGCTTGATTATTGTAGCATTTGCAAAACTATTTCATAGCATTTTAAGATAGTTTTTTTTTATTACATGTAACTATAAACCATATCAGGTTTCTAAGTACTACATTTTGTGAATCATGTTTTTACCCTGTCACAATACTTATCATATTTCTTCAATTTATAGTCATATTCTACATATCCATATTTAACTTTTATTTTTTATAAGAGGGCATTGTATTTTTATACCATGATGTTTTAAGCATACAGTTATGACTATCTATTTTAGCAGATAGTTTTTCCTCACTAAAAATGATACTCCGTCCTTAAACAAAGTGCCAAATTTTGTTGTTTATGTTGTAGTTTTCATATCAATTAGTCATGTTAGTGCCTGTATACATACATTTATATTTGAATTTATAATGTGGTTGTTTTCCTTGTGTTTTTAATTCCATGAATTTTTATATTATTGTTCTTTCATTTTTGCACATGTGAAAAATAGGTTACAGTGAGAAGAATTGATTCTAAGTAAAGAGCCAAAAATCATTTTCCAATCAAATGAAAGGTATTACTTTCTCGCTTTTGGTGGTACCATTTCTTGTACCAAGTTAAGTTTTCAAGCCTTCATTTATTTACAATATGTAGATGTATATGATGCTTGTGAAATTCTTATGCAGCATCCCAAGTAGCATTTTTTGGCAAATCTCCTCACAAGTATTGTATTATTCTTCATTATGACTAATAAGTGTAAAAAAAAATAAGTTTGACTAACAATTTCATGGTAATCAGCTTTTAATATAATGCATAGGCAAACTTGAGGTTAAACATAAATAGAAAAGCCTTTGGTGTTACTAGTTTACTGCCAGACAGATCAGCCAAAATGCAAATGTACCTTATACCACAATTTAGATGGAAGGCCATAAAAAATTATGCATGAAACTGAGAATTAAAAAAAAACTTTTTTCTAAAGGACCAGGGCTGATAAGGCCTGTTTTTGGCCTCAAAATATGGCTGAAAATTAAAAGTTCTAGTATTCTGCATCCACTGTGTTATTTTTTTAGCCAAGGGTTAGGGACATAATAAACAATGAAAATTATTTCAATCCATTTAATCTATATATAGAAAATGGCATTAAAAGTTGGAAGATTTTCAACATTTGGTCAAAATTAGCTTTTTTTACATTATTTTCATGTTTATTTTGTTTTCAATAGTAGTGTGTACAGCTATGTACCAAATAGATACTTTTGGAAAATATTTTTCGAACCAACTGAATTTGTTACCAAAAGGATTTTGTGGTACATGTACATGGGTTTTTGCGGTCACTTCCCAGAGCAAAAATTATTAAAAATATGCTAAAAAACAGCCGATTTGGTCAATTTTGTGCAATTTGTTAAATTTAGACGTCACTATGACGTCACAGTATGGTCAAAAATATTAAATTGTCTATGAAGCATTAAAGTACTGACAGTTAATTAAGTCTTGTCACAATTTTTACTTGAATTCCAACAAAAATAATTTTTGGGCCAAAAATGGCCCTTATCAACCCTAGTCCTTTAATGTATTTTTTACAGGAAAAGAAATATTTGATAATTATTTATATTAAGTATTTTATGTATTCAACAATTATCACTTTTCATCAGATCATTTTTAACCTGTTCTGTTACTTTATATCTTTTATGATATTATTATTTAGCTTAAGTAATATACTCAATTTTATGTCAATTATATAATGTACTAGTCTTAAAAATTATTATATTTTTATAGGTGCTGTATGACATTAACATTGGTGCAATATATAATATTGTTTTATGTGTTTTTGAAAATAAAAAAAAGAAAACTTTAGAATCATGCGTTTTGATTTATTTACTTGTTACTGATAAAATATGTCTTTCATCCATATAGCCATATGCTTATACCCCCTACTTAATAGGAAGCAAGTATATAGTTCTGTCCATCCATCAAACTTTTTAAATCTGCAACTTAGCCTTGGTAGATCTTTTTCTGATTTTCAGCAACTCTTTCTCTTATTATGTAAATATGCATCTCAATGTTTTAAATCTGGGTATGAAATGGTGAATGCTTGGTGTCCGGTGTGAGGGGGGATTTTTATAACAGTTTTCCAGCAACTACTTGATATTTGTTATACAGCATTAGTGTGGGGTCTCATAATGTGAGATTCAATTTCAGGTCTGTCGCCTATCTACTTCCTGTTAAATGATATTCTGCCATTTTTTACTTTGACAGTTTTATTTATTTTTAGCTCACATGGACAAAAGGTCCATTTGAGCATTTGCCATCACTTTGCATCCGTCATTGTTGTCTGTCCTCCAACATCGTCTTCTGTTACCAATTTTCAAAAATCTTTTTCTCTTAAACCTCTGAACAGAATTTAATGAAACTTTGTATGATTGATTCTTAGGGTGCCATGCACAAAAACTATCTTTCGATGTTTGATCTGAGAAAAAAACATGGCCCCCATTGCTAAGAATAGACCATGGGGGTCAGAATAGTTTGTTTGGCTTGTAAATCAATTAGTTAGTTTGTTAGGGTGTGATGCACCTGGGTCATATAGGGCAGTTCGTTTAAATGGTGGAAAAAACTGGTGTACCCAGAGGAAACCACTGACCTTGGGTTTTGCCAGATAGAAAGAAATGTATTACAACAAGGTATGAAAAGTAAAGCTGTTGCTTGCAAAAACCTTCAGCTCATTGAGCTCTACAAAAGTCTTCCTTGATGGAAGTTGTCAGTTGACCCTTTATAGCGGTTATGGTCCTTTTAATGGAAACAATAGCGTTTCTCATGTTTTTGCCCTACAGAACAAGAAGTGTTGCAGATAGAGAAAGGCCGTTTCTTGCTTAAACCTTCAGCTCATTAAGCTATTCACAAGTCTCCATAGGGACAAAGTTATCAAATGATTCCTAAGAGAATTAACGGCTCATAGAAAAGAAAGACCACTATAGCTTCAGAACCAGGTGAGCATTTCAGACTACTCTTCAGGAGCCTCTTGTTTCTAAACTCTCTTAGATAATGAAATGATTTTTGGTATGAGAGTAAACAATGATGAGTTACTGATAAAGTTTTATGTTTTTATCTGGTCCTCAATTTTTTACATGAGTTATGGCCCTTTAAACTTAGAAAATTCAGTCTATGTTAAAGGCTTAATACTGATTTCCATGATAGATTTTAAAACTTGAAAAGATCTCATGTACATTTATTTCTCATCTTTATTATCGTGATAACACGAAAACAAAAATATTCAAAGCACAGACCAGTTGATAGAAGGGTAAATGGCTACTTGCTGTTTTCCATTGTGAAAATCAATGCTGATTCATGTAGGTTGTGTTGTATACACTTATTCCATGTCTCATTATCTGCTTTTAAAAGAAACAATTCAAGTTTTTATAATTTTTTTCTGAAAATATACATCTGTTAAATACATTAAGAATTATGCTTAAAATACTAGAATCAGTAACATAACAATTTCATCATAAGAACAAAATGTAAAAGCACCACAATCATAACAAAAACTCAGGAAAATGTTTGGTAGATTATATACTTTTACAACACAAGACTCACACCACTTCAATTTCATAACAAATATCTTTGAAATGTTTATTATTTTAATGGTATGATACATGTATTTCAACACCATAAATTGGGTGTCCATAACATAAATCTAAGTACATTCTGTTATTGAATTTGAAAAACTAAAGAATATTTTTATGTTCAATATTCATTTCCTTCAGTATAAAGTAAATTGTATCATGCTTAATTCAGAAATACTGGTTATTCTATTATCAATCATTAGGTTCAAACTATCATTTTAATCAAAGAAACATTAAAAATATTTTAAAAGATGTGAATAAAACCTAATTTCACAGAAGTGGTGCATTTCTTATGTTGTTGAGTATATGTTCACAATGGCACCATTCATTGCATTATAAAGCAAACCCTGTCATATTGTAATATGTAATGAAAAAAAAAACAACAGTACAATGCTATATGTTAGGCCACATATATCTACTGTTTGTTATATTTAGTTCATACCTAAGTAGGGAATATATTTTTAAAAGTCTGAAACAAGTTGTCATTGTATTCTTCATAAATCACAGCCCTATTTTTAAAAGTAATCTGTTTGAATATTTAGATTTTTTTATATATCTAAAACTGTTCATTGCAAAAAGAATTTTGTTTTGTGGAACTACTAAACAAAAATTATTCATTTTTGGTGTTTTACTGAAAACTGAAAGAGTATGATGAACAATTATTAAGTACTCAACTTTTGATGGAAACAAAACTCACATGCAAAGGCAGATTGTCAGATTGTACATGTACATAAATCATCTATATAAATAGTTTACAATAAGCATATACAAACAAAAAAAGGAATGTTTATTAAAATCAAATTAGTATTTCTATAAAGAAATAATTACATAGAATACTTAAAACTTTACAATTTTTAAATAAACAAATGTTTCCAGTGTTCATTAAGTACAATAACAAGCATATGAAGTTGCTGCATGATAATTTATTTTCATTGGGATGAACAGTAATACAAAATTAAAATAGTAAGGAAAAAATTTCCATGATTTTTAGTTCTGAAATTTATTCTTCAACTAAATATTTTAAATTTCAGTCAGGGGACCAACTTGTACAAGTCAAAATAGATCTTACTTGTACCAGTAAGATACATTTTTTGTGTTTTACTCTATAGAGTCAGATCCAATTCTGACTTCTACAGGACAGAATTTATCTGACTTGTTAAAGTAAAAATTGTTTCTATCAATTTTGCTCCAACATTCAATGTTTTTGAAAAAAACATTTCTCAAATCCAATAAATCTAATTCAAATTGTACCACAAGGTCAACAAGGAATTCCAGCATTTAGTTTAAAAGAATCCTGTGCAAATAGGAAACAGATTGACTGTAAAGTTTCAATTATTATCGAAGAATTTCATAGCTTATAATTTAAGTCTGCCATTTATCTCAACAGTTTTGAACACCAATGTGGTTTATACTAGATAAATAATTGTTATCTAATGATTTAAGTATAATTAAAGACCTTGGTGTTCAGACTGCAAAAATAGAGAAATTTACTCCCAAAGGAGGGTATAAAAAGTTTTGTTCTGACTTGTACAAGTAAGGATGATATTAAAACAAAAGATCTAAATAACAAAGACATGACTATTTTGTAAGATTTATGAAAAGCTCTCAGTATTTAGAAAAGGAATTTAACAATACAGACTATTTTTAAATCAATAGGGACTTTGATAAAAAGACTGTCTTTTAAAATCTATATAAGTAGTTTAATCTGACTTGTGCAAGTAAAATTGATTCTGACCATTCAGCATTCAGACTTGTACAAGTTGGTCCCGACTGAATTTATGGGAATAAAATTTCTTGGGTTACTCTTACCAACAAAATAAACAAAATTGAACCCCCCACAAATATTTCTGCTTTTACAGGCTTTCAATATATCTTTTTTTCACAAATAATATTTTGATTATTTAGAACTTCAAAACATTTCTATTCTAAGTATAATGCCCTGTTAGCTACAAAATCGAAGGAAAAGGTTTGTAATTTACCACATTTGGCTTTCTTTATTCTTTCCTTTCAAGAAAAGACCTAGATATTCCTTTTAAATCTTACATTATCTTTCAATTGAACATTTGCTTTCAAATTTTGTAACTTTCAAACAAATCTTAAAGATTTTAAATTTTGAAAGGGATATACAAAATTAAATCAAATATTAGAAAAAAGGCATTTAGTAATTTATCAAAAAACGTGATAATATTTTAAAATTCTACAAAAGATGTTTAATTAAGAATTCCTAAATAATCATAATCATTTTATGGGTAATTGCTACATAGGTAGTAGTTTTAATTAAACTAAAAATAAAATAAAAGAAATAAACCGACAGAAAAATTTCATGGTATTTGTTTATAAACAATGAAATAATTCTTTTAAATTACCGGTTTCACAAAGAAAATAAATTAAGGCATCTTATGGGATATTACCACTATATACTATGGCACAGGCAGCAGAGAGAGCATCATGCTGGGTGTGGATGAAGAGAGACACCAGTAGCTGGACCCACCACCAACGCGCAATGACTGATCACCACTGTGGACCCCCCATCCTGAGAGTGTACTGAGCTAGGGGTTGAAACACACCATGAGGGATGGCCTCGGCTGAGGACGTTGGCGGTGTAGCAGTTAGAACATTACAGCTGTATGTAAGTAACTGCAATGTATAGAAATTTAATTCTTCAACTTTGTAGAAAATTGAATTAAACCTTTATTTTAAAGTGATTGTAATAGCCCATTGAAGAGTTTTAATTTATTCTGTGAAAACAAGCACATGTGGATGCACAAAAAAAACAATAAACAAAGACTTGTACAAAGCTATCTAAACTGCAAATGCTGTTTTAATAGCCAAAAGCACAGTTGAGCAAGTAGTGTAGATCAAAAGAAATTGAACATTAGCAAACATTAACATAGTTCATAGTAAAAAAATAATCATTAAAATCAAACAATCACACCCACCTAAATAACTAAGAGTAAAAACAATCTATCTCCAAAACATTTGGGAGATATAATAAATGTACCTTAAGGGCAAAAGAAATCTTGGCAGCAGACCATTTTTACTTTCCCTACAAAACATTTTTTTTTTCAAGAACCAAAACAGTGGTAGTAGTGCATCAATTTTTTTTACAATGGTATCTTCCACAAATGAATGTGGCCATTTGTTCAATAAATATTGAAATTTTCAGAATTTCAAAACAACAGTTGGATGGACTCTAGACTACACTTCACAGAATAAGCCTTGTTTCATATCTAGAATGTCAGTATATATGTTACACAGGGGCTCACATAGATCATATATATGCTAAAGGTACAAAATTAGGGAGGAAAATTAAATTTTGCCAAAATTTGTACCCTAATATAGAGATTCACTATATGCATTTGTTCTATAAAAATCAACAAATAGTATTTTTGTCAATTAATGTGTTTTGTAACATTAAGACAAACAGTCATAAACAATAGGATTGATTGATTGGTGTTGTTTTTTTGTTCTTTCGGCAAAACCAGAGATATCAAACAGCTTGTTAAATTCATGTCATAGACAATGAAAATGAACAAAACTTGAATGATCAATAAAACATATAAGAATCCTGCCTATAATATACAATTGTATTACTGTACATGCTGTAAGGCCACTCCAAATCATTCCCTAGTTAATCAGAATCCCTGTGTTTTCAAATTGTAAAAAAAAATAGTATACAAAAAATAAATATCCCCCCATGTTGCTGGGGAATTTCCCTTCATCTGTGTCCAAAATTACAATAATATTTTTTTTAGCACTACATGCTTTTGAAAGTAAATCAAAGTTTGGTTTTCAAGGATTTAACAGTTTTAATGTTGTAAGACTTCTTCTTGTAAGTCATTTTAGTATTCAAACATCAAAATGTGTGACAAATGTTAGATACTGTGGATTCATTAATTTTTGTGGGTACCAATTTTTGTTGTTTGATGAAAAAAGATCAGTTCATAGAGTCATCAATTTGTGGTTCAAAAACTTAAGCATACAAATCAAAGTTAAATTTCATTTTCTTTGGGGATCAAATTTCGTGGATCAAGGCCACCCACGAAAACCAAGAAAATTTATACCCCATGAATTATAATGAAACCACTGTAGTAATTTGCATCAAACAATATATCTCTAATATGAACCCTTAATTTAGGCCGAAAGTTTTGGAGCTTACCTGATTTAAAGTAAAATTTGATCATTTAAAATAAAAAAAAATATATAAAGTTGAAAAACCTCTCCCCCATGAAATGGCTGATTGTACAAAAAAAACCTCTAAAAATACAAATTTCAGGTGCTCGCTACCTGTATTTGCAATAAATATCCAAAGAACTAGTAAAGGTTTGGAGTGATCTAACAAATACATTTCAGAAAAATGACATTAAATGATCAAATTCAAATATCCAACAATAAAATATATACAATATATTTGTACTAAAATTGTCTCTGGAAAAATAAACACTGAGTGCATGATCAAAATTAAATATCTATAAAATGTGCTACAAAAATGGTAAGGCATTTCAAAAATAATGCATATCACAGTAAAAATGACCAAGTAAAATTTATTCACTAATATTCAGTATGGTGGGTAATTTTGGCAGATACCAGTCAGAAAAGGCATGGCATTTTATCTTTGTGTTCTTGCTTGAAATTTTTGAAAAGGCAATACAACCAACATTTACACTATGAAATACCTAGCAAATATAACTAAAATTAGAAGCTTGTGAAAGTTATACTGTATTTGTTATGAAAAAAGGGAAAAGTATCTAAAATGTGTATTGATGGATTCTTGGGTATTTGCATATATCAAAGGTAAACCAAAAATGTAGATCATCTAATTTTGATGCAGTCATATTTACTTGGTCTTACGACATTATAATATATGAGTAAATTAACTAAAACAATACATAAATGTTAAATACAAAATTTAAAAACTAAAAATTCTAACAATTCATTTCTATAGCAAAATTTTAAAAATTGGTGCATATATTAACAAATAAAATATTTTAAATGGAATGATATTAGTTAGTTATGAAATTATAAATATCACAATTTTCTTAGCAGTGAATGTACATGTAGAAAGGGAATGCAAAAGATACAAATTTTTAACTGATACATAATAGAATAAAATTCTGTATTTGAATCTTAGTACCAAGATAGCATAATCAAAAACTCACTTATAAATATTTTGTCAAATCTTTGAGTTGTTTTATTTATTTATTTTCTTTTAGATATACTTCAGCGTAAAACATTTCTAATATGTCTAACCATAGACCTGCATATTAGAATTTAATGTACAGGTCTATGGTGAAACTGAATTTTTAGTTATTTTCTATAGTATCATCATCAGATTAATACATATACATAACCACACAAAAAATTATTATCTTTTTTCTGTAGTTATACATTTTAATAATTTAGCTGAACAAAAGATTGCTGGCAGTATTACTGTGAAATTATTTATGTTCGTGGGGCCCTTATTTTCGTGGTTTTCCTGGTTCAGGCAAACCATGAAATTAAATTTTAAATGCAGAGAGAATAAACATTGCTTCTAATAGATATTCTTTTCAAAACCAAAATTCCACGAATCCACAATGGTATATTATTTAGTCCCAAAAATTCATGAATCTACAAATGGTATATAAATTTAGTCCCAAAAATACATGAATCTACAAATGGAATATAATTTAGTCCCCATACCCATTAATTTAAGTACAGTAACAGTTATTGATTTAATATTTACTTTAATAACTAAGATGACAACTAAAAGACTATAGAATTTGAATAAAGTACATGTGTTTGAAAATAAAAGTGTTGAGCTTCATAACATTTTTAAGTGTTAATTAAAAGCCTAAGCAATAAACACATAGTTTTTTGTTTAAACTTGAAGTCAATATCTTTGACATAGTCAAGTAATAAATGATAATCACATTCTGCATATTTTCATATCTATAACATGTATCTGTTTTAGCACCAAGTAGCTCCATTCTGCTGTACAGATTCAGCCCATAAATACTTGTATCCCGTGAGAATTTCTGTCAGTGTCTACTCCCTCACTTAGGAGGAGCATGGATGAGTTTTGTCGTCTCTTGTTTTCCATCTCTGTGTACTAAAATCACATCGTTGGATTGGTGGTGTTTGATCAAATCTATCACCGATACAAAGGACTGAAATGTAAAGAGGAAGTAGATATCTGATGGATCGAAAAAACGTATCTGATTATAGATCAATACCATTTTAGGCCAGTTACCAATTATCAGCAACCTAGGAATAATAACTGTTGAGTGAATAATAGTATGATAAAAAAAGAATGTGGAAAAAAGTTTTGGGTTAACAGGAAATAGATGTTCAACATTTCTGACAATACATCATGACCACATCAAGCTTTTTACATAGGAAATGCTAAGTAATAAGCAAATAAATCTAAATTTCTTTAAAGATCACATGAACATCATAAATCTGATGCAAACCATTTCATCTGGTTTTGGGGTTTTTCTTCCCCTAGTGCCTCCCAAAATTTACCTAATACAAACCATTTCATCTGGTTTTCTCCCCCTAACGCGTATACCAAAATAAACCTTTTTTTTTCACCTAATGCCTCCCCAAATTAACTTAATACAAACCATTTCATCTGGTTTTTCTTCCCCTAATGCCACTCTTCCATCGTCTCGCTCCCGAATCTTTAGGTTGTATATATGACTGTTATACATGACCATTAATGTAAACGGCTGGTTACCTCCCTTGGTGCTCTCTCTTAGTAGGTAGGTTCCATTCTAAAATTTAGAGGGTGGAAACATTTAATACAAATATATCAATTCAGAATTATAAATATTGATACATTTATCCTGAGTCTTAGACAATAACGAGATATAGAATTTGTGTATGCGACACAACCAACATAAAGAAACAGCAATTTAAAAAATCACAATGAAAAACAGCCAGCAGTCTTCAGTATGACCAGAGGTCACTGCTCTCTGTCTCACATTGGTCCAAGAGTAAAAATACAATAAGATTCAATACCAATCCCAAAATTATAGGTACTGTGGATTCATTTATTTTCATGGGTACCAATTTTCATGGCTTTATGAAAACAGATTAGTTTGTGGATTCTTAAATTTATGGTTCTGTAATCTTCAGCATACAGATCAATGTTGAATTCCATTTTTGTTGGGTATCAAATTTTTGGATCAAAGCCATCCACAAAACCATGAAAATTTATACCCAATGAATAATAAAGAAACCACAGCACATCATCTTACCCTGCAAAGATAATGCATCAAGAACAAACTTTACGAATTATGTACAATTTCCTTATTTGAAATAATATGTTTGAGATATGCAATACAATAATTTTGTTTAAATTCTACTAATTTTGTTAACAGGAAGCAGATGATCAGCAGCCCTGAAATTGTTGATTTCATACAGAAAAATAGGACATCTAAAGGGACATTAAATGATAGCCACGATAAAGAATTTTGTCATTTGAAGGGGTGGGGGATGACACACACCCCTTCAGACCCCCTGTGGTACCAAATGATTCGTCTAATCACAAGAGGTAATAATATATATGGTTATAGGTTAATCATCTCAATGGTTTTCAGAATATTTAGTATTTTATCCTTGGAGGGGGTGAGGTGTGACCCCCCTCAGACCCCCCTATGATACCAAATGATTTGTCTTGTCATAAGAAATAATAATATATATGGTTATAGGGTGGGGATATAAATGGTTTTCATATATTACCTATTTTGTTATTTGAGGGGATGGGGCATGACCCCTCTAAGATACCAAAATGAATGGAGTAATAATATATGTGGTAATAGGGTAAGAATGTGAACTATTACGAAAATAACATGAAAATCAAATATTGCGTTACATTAAAATTAAAGATTGACTTATTTTTTTAATATCAGAAAATTTCAACTTGCAATGAAATTTAATTTTTCAAAGTGGGCTACGTACATGTATCTCAAAATTTTTTTTTTGGAACATCCTGAAAATTGAACTCAATCTATATTTTATTGTACTTAACAACAGTGCAAAATATCATTTAAATCTCTTGACATGTTTTCAAATTATCATATGGAAACCTTCGGGGGACAATAGACAGACGGACAGACAATAGATCCTGAACAAAACTGAGGGAATAACATAATACCTTTGTGTGGTGAGGTACAAAAATTAAGTTGTACTACAAATATTAGGGCTTGTGATTTTAAGTTAATAAGAAAAAAATTATGTGCATGTTGAATCGTGCTAGCTAAAACTTTTCACCCCCAACCCCTATACAAAACGGAGGAATGAATAATGTAAACTTTCAATATCATGAACAAAAAAGGTATACATTACTATTTCAATTTTATCCAAAAGTACTTAAGTCACCCAAAAAAAATCACATATATTGAAATGTCTGAATATTTGTCTATGCTATCTATACTGACTTACACTTCCTTGTTTCTTCAGTTTAGCATTACCAACTTCTCTTTCAATTTTACCAAAGTACCACTTTTCCATCAGCAAAGGATCAACAAACTAAAATTAATATAGTTTACATTTAATGAAACTTAAATAAATTAATTATGAAAGCAGATTTATTTGTTGGTATTGTTTTCCATGAATTTGCGAAAGCATTTAGCAAGAATTTATTGTGTAGACACCCTTATATTAAAATCAATGGGAAATTTCCATGTTCAGTGGGGTCAAAATTTAATTTAGTTCCTCAATTACCCATCCTATATTAAAATTGCTATGAAGAATAATACTTTCACCTCGGTAGATATTTAATTGACTATTCATTTATATTTTTTTTGGAAAAGTATGTTATCTGCAAATAAATTATGCTATCATATAATCTTTTAAAAAGACCTACTGATGAAGCGTCATCATAAACTTCTTGGTCATCATCATGGTTATCTTCTACTTCATTCACACTGACCTAAAAATGCAAAAGTTTCATCATTTTCTATGCTAATGTAACAGTTGGATACATTTTGGTTTTATGCCGTGCTCTTCATATTTTTGTTTATCTAGTTTTTCAACTTTTGGCTTCAGCATCTCTGATGACTGTTTACTGGATGAAAATTGTGTCAGTCGCAGTAGAAGTTTATAAGCTTGTTATTATTTTGTTGTAATTTCATTTGTATGGTATAGTCTATAAAACCAAATAGGGAAATATTATATATAGATATTATATATTTATTGTTACGAAAATTTAAAGTGTTTTGTCCGTAACAAAAAAATTTCATATAAAAGAAAAAGATCTACATGTATACAGTGCTTGGCAATAAAACTAAAAGCAAAATATTATCATGACTAGTATTTAATGTGTAGCAAAAACTACTGTGTACCTTAGTATAACCATCTCTGCCCCTGGGTGGAGGAAGGTCAGGCATGCCATTCACAGGAGGGGGAGGTGGTAAGTCTCTAGTGTGTGAGGGGGCTTCATTCACCGTAGGAGGGGGTGGTGGCAAGTCATTTTTAGGTACAGGGGGTAAGGAATCACTCAATTTCTACAAACATACAGTAATTACAAATAATATCTCAAATTAAAAAAAATGCATTTTAGGTTTGGTTTTTGGGGTGTTCTTTTGTGATTTACTACATTGTTTTTTCATGTGTCATTTGTGTGGAATGTGAAGTTTAAGCTAATAATTAACGGTGAATTGTAATATATTGGTTAATGTGTACAACAAAGAAGGTTATTTTATAGAAACATGCTTCAATTTTTATTTTTTATTTTTTATTTTTCACTTGGCAGGATTCTAAAATCATTTCAAAGATAACTGACAGTCTGTAGAATATTTTACGAATCTAAAATTTATCCATATGGATTTTGTGCATTACTACTAAAGCAAAAAGGCACATATAATGCTTATAATATTGCAAAAGCTTTTTTTTTTCATTTACATGTTCATATTTAAAAAAAAATAATAGGAAAATGTGCGTTTATTACCACAAGACTTACTCTATTAGGTAAGCCTGGGGAAGGAGATGTTATTTTATCACCCTTCGGCGAATCAACTGAAGTGGATTTCTTGATAACAAGAGGTTTAGGTGCAATTCCAGGTCTTTGACTTAATGCTAAGAATAAAGATGTGCAAAGGTTAAATAAAGGTCATGCTAAAACAATAAGGTTATGGAAAGGTTTTATAGAACTAGAGGCAGATTGACTTTTTTTTTCTAAATAAGAACAAGAATGACAAAATCTATAAAAAAAGACAAACAAACAAAAGTGGTCTTATACAAAAAATAATTAAAAAGCCATTTTGCCTATAGTTCAGACAGGAAGTTATTCAAATGCCTATAACATTTTCAAATATAAAGATTTCAGGATTCAAAAATCTGAAAGGAAAAAATGTTTTAAGTATAAGAGATTGTAGAAAAGTCTTGAAACAGTAAAACATAGATATAAGAGAAAATACACACCATATCCACACTGATGTAGGCAGGAATTTGTTTTAATTCTCAGGGTTAATTTAATTGAGGATAGTGATAAAGTGTCAGAATGGAGAAAATTACATGTCTTGCATCCTCCGGACTTGTAAAACATTAAATAAAATACTTCAATTAATATCACACACTTTTAAAATGCCAAATTCAACACACTGAATGATTTGAATTAATGAAAATTGAAAGTGTTTCAATAGAAGCAGCAATTTACTCTCAAGTAAAATGCCCTATGTATAATCTGACGAGGAAACATTTCAAAATGCTCAAGTATGATAGGTAAAAGGAAAAGGAAAATTATGTAATGCATAAGGTCAGTCATTTAACATGCTGTAAACAGGTAGGTTGAGTTTTCCGTGCAGAAACTATCAAGGCAGTACCGTCTTGGATGGGATTTTTTGATTGGTTATCTCTGGGTGCTTTTCCACAAAATCATGTAAAAATGATTTCTTTTCTCCAGGAGGTCTTGGTGTTGGTGCAGGCTTAAAAAGGGGTTTGTTATCTTCACTACTGGTGGCTGGTTGCCATGGCGGAAGTTTCCCTGGTTTTGATTGGTTATTACTGCTACTGGTACCCTGGAGGATAGGAGCTGCTCTTGAAGGCTTTGGAGGAACTGAATTTGTTTTCTGAGAATTTGAACTGTCCTCTTGTATTGACTTAGTTTCCATGTCTGGTGGTTTGGCAACAGATTTCAATTTCACCTGACTAAGAAAGCTTGGAGGTGAACTGCTTTCTACAGAGCCATTAGAAGGTTTAGATGGGACATTAGGTTTTCTCAAGTCTGACGGTTTCAATGGAGTCTGGGGCTTTTCTGTATTTGGTGATTGTGATCTACGTATTGGACGACTAGGAGGTTTTAACACAGATTGTCCTATATTAACACTTTCAGATGGTTCATCGTCATCTACAATCAAATATTTGCATTAAAAATACTAACAGTTCTTTTAATATAACTACCCCCAGTTTTATCCCCTTCTGAAAAGGACAAACTATCTTACAATACTGTGATAGTACTAATGTTAATTGTTTGGGTACCAGTTTTCATGGTTTTTCATCCAAATTTAGAAATCCAACTATATATGTTGATCATGAAAATTCAATATCCACAAAACAAGAAGGGTATCAATGAAAATACGGAAATTATTCTTTTATCCATGAAAATTGGTACCCACAACATATATTTTCTCACAGTAAAGTCTCCATAGAAAAATTCCAAAACATAGGGGGGATGCGGTTATTATTAATATATCTTTGTTGTCAGTAATATCTGTAAAATACATAGAAATTTAATACATGGATCTGAAATCTCACTGGTATGATGACCAATCTGCAAAACATACTGATATTAGTAATAAAATATGTTAGGGCTATTCCATAAAAAATATACCCAGGGTCAAGACGCCATTGATAAAAAAAATGTCTTTGTTTTTGTTTTTTTTGTTTGTTTTTTTTTTTGGGGGGGGGGGTATTTTGTTGGGGGTTTACAAAATAGTGGGGGTAGTAATTTGATAAAGGAAAATTTTTAGGTAGGGTTTATTTTAATTCAAGTCTTTGATAATTGAAATTAGTAATTTCAAGTGCCTTCTGCTCTACTAGAAATTTTTTATTTGAAATAGCCCTAATAAAATTGTAAAAATATAAAATACATGTAAAAAAACATATAAATTTAAACTAAAAACACATTGATTGGTTATTTCAAAAGGTTTTGTCTAAAATATTAAAAAAATTTTAAAAAATCATTATTGATATAAGGCATCATAGTGACAAGTTTGATCAAAATATTTCTAGATGTAAACAACTTCCCTAGTCTTTTATGTAGTTCTGAATCTAAAATTTGCACAAATCGACATCTGATGCTGCCAATGATAAATAAAATTCCAAAATGGCCATACAGTTCATAAAATTCATTGGTGTTGAAGTTTACACATGGGTCATGGTCTCATATTCATTTACTCCAAAGACTTTTATAAAATTATGTAAGAGGGAGTCTTAAATATATCAAAATACACAGACTAATACTAAGCAAATTTTTGAAATACATTTGCATTGTGAATAAGCAACTACTGTAGTAATGTTTTCATGCATGTTTTTGTTTGTAAATTACTTTTTAAATGGAACAATATTGAGTGCTTCAAAGGAGCAAAAAAAGTTGTCTTTGTTAGATTAAAATTTAAAATTGAATTTTTTTTTAATAAATTGATGTTAAAATTTGTTATCAAAGAAACAAAAAATACTTTAAAGTCTTATTGTTTGTCTTTTAGTTTGTTTGTTATTTAAAAAAAAATATATATGATTAAGGTGATTACCATTTAAGTTACAACAATAGGGAGAAAAACACATTTTTGGTTAAAAAAACTTTAAAGCACTTTTGTATTATAGGTCTGTGCAATAAAACTTTTTGTGATTTTCATGCTTGACACTGACATTGAAGGCATTGGGTGAAGACAGAGAAACTTACTCTTTTGTTCTGTAAAAAAGATAGAAATAGTACAAATATCAAATTGCACAGGATATCATGAAAAGTATTATGCAGAGACAATGGTACTTCAAAGCAGTTAAAATTATGCTGATAAAAGGTTTTGACTTTTGAGTCGCTAAAAAAAAGAATATTAAAGCTTTTCAGTCCTTAAAAATAGAATCTTGACTGTGATATCATTCAGTGAATTTGTGATCTTAATCTATCAAGATGAGTCTTTCTTGGTAAAATTGTCAATATGTTTTTATATGGTTTGATTCTGTTGAAGACTTAAATCAAGATTCCTCTCTCAGACATTTCATCATATTTGTGTTCAAATACAGTTTTTAGATAAATAAAAAAATTTACGATGTTTTTCAGTACAAATATGTCGAGGGTTTTCGTTTTTTTCTTCATTTTTTCTCCAAATTTTTTTCTGCTCTTTCTGGTAGTCATTTAATAAAACATTCATTAATGTATCAGTGAATACCGGGTTTTATCAACCCTTAAATATAATATCCACCTCACCGTTGGTTGGGTGAATATAATTTTCTTTGGGTTGATAAAACCTGGTAATCCCCTCTATCATAGTCAATAAACAATTTTATTTTAAATGTTATAGGGCTTTTGATAGTAAAGTGCTGCTTTGTTTAAATTGTAATTTTCCACTTTTTGCTAGGTCATGATCATGAGTGTCTCAACATCAATTTTTCTATTACACTAGCTTATAAGCTCTTCCAACCTTAGACAGGACATTGACTAATTAATTGTATATACCTTCTTTCTCTTTCTGTTTAAAGAAGTCAAATTTGGACTTGAGTTCATTATGGTCCGTGTACATTTTAGGTTCTTTTTTCTCCACAGGCTCTTTGGGTGAGACTGAGACTCTCTTGAGCTGGTTTTTGATGTTTTGTATATCTCCCATGGCAATAGCAGGCATCCCTCCTGGTGCTTTCACAGCTGGTTTCTTCTCCTCTGTTTTTCTTGGTGCTGAAATTAAACAAGACCTTTGATCATTAGATCATTATAAAAAGAGAACAGGTGTCTTTAAAGGGCTAGAATTTAAAGTTCACATGAAAATAACTATTATTTGCAATACAATTTTTTTTTATTTAGGCTGTAAATAATGGCCAGAATGTTAAATACTTCAAAGTTATACGATAAAACTAAACATATTTTTTTCTGCAGTTTTATTAGAGGGTTGTTTGAGGCTTTTGTATAGTATAAAAGTAAAGATTTCTATGACATTAGTTTTGAAATATTTGCATTATTATTATCTGAAGCCTTTTTTGCAGTACCAACTGGTTTCAATTGAACATACTGAAGGAATTGCTAGCCATTTTACATTGTTTATAGTGCCCTTGTTTCATGAGTATTGAGTGTATGTACGTTCCATGCATCATTATTATCTTTGCACACTGAATACACTGATCACGATCTCTGAATCCCTTTGCCACAGAATAATGGACTTACGTGGAGGGGCTGCAACATCTCTGCTCTGTTTCTGTAAGAGACAAATAATATGACATAATTTTATCATTTATTGAATGGCAGTGATGATTTCATGTAATTAATACCCTTTCCTTTAAACTGAATGAAAAGAACCCCTTGTTACTGGTGTACTGTAAGAATCCTAAAAGTAATCTAAGAGTGACTTCATTCCTTCTATTTAATCTTATACAAAAAAATATCTGTTTCCCATGATGCCTGTACCATAGATTTTCATTTCACCCAGCAAGGCTGGGGTTATAACAGAATAACATTACAGAATATGGTAAAATTTTTTACATGTTATATATTTTGCAAGATATTAAAAATCAAAGTGTAATGTTTGTAGCTTTGTATGCCATTAGCATGTGATAAAAGGGTAAAAGGGTGTGATACAGGCAAGGAATAGTGCTTGATCAAGTATATTCAAAAAGAACATTTTATCACTTGAATATATCACACAATACGTAGAGAGCAACAACATTTTTTTATTTTTTCTATTTTGGTTAATATTTTCAATTGTATTATTAGGTACATAATATAAAGCTCAATAATTTACCTGGGAACTTGAATTATCTTAAGGATGTTTGCTGGTCAGTTTGAAAATAACAAGGTATCTAAATTTGTGTATTTGATGGATAGACCATAGGTGAGGGTTTGAAATAAGCTTAAAAAATTCTTAGGTTGCTGAACTCCTTTTCGACATAATAGGCGTTGAAAATTTGGCGGGAAAAGGCTTTCTCTGACTTTTTCATAGGGTTAACATTAGATTTGTTTTAGTGTAAAAACCTATGAAAAAATAACAAGAAATTTTTAAAACTTTGTATATACACTCCTTATGGCTCAATAAAAAGTATTATAAAAAGAAAATAGGGGGTTACTGGGCAAAAATATTATCTGTATTTTGATGGTAAAATCCAGAGGATTCCGAAAATCTGACAGAAATCTCAAAAATTGACCAGCGATCATCCTTAAACCATATTCGGATGAGGAGTTAGTTGAATATTTGAATCAAATTTTATTTGTTAATAAAAGTAAGTAACACCAAAACCTCTATGTCAATATAACATTAAAAATAAAATTACATGTTGTCGGATCAGTTCTTTTACCATCATTATTGGACATACAAAATATTATAGTTTGGTCATACCAAGTACTATATATAAATAGACATTACACAACAACAGGGTAAAGTACATGTACTTGCATGCAATATGACATGTTTTGCTAAAACAAAATCATAGTAATATGGTTTATTTCAATTAAATAACCAATTATTTGAAGATGATCTCAATAAGACTCTAATTTATTCTCAATCAAGGGTTACCCATCTTTCCAGAATAAAGGTAAAGGAGAAGATTTGCAATTTTGTTATGGCCAGGAGGTGTAACCCCTTACTGAATTTTATTTAAAATATCATGACTTTGGGTGACAATGACTTATGTAGTCACACAGCAAAATGTCTACAAGTTAATTAACATGAATACCATTTTCTAGAAAGAATCTTCAAACGAATATTTCCTTTAGGCCAAAATAATTGTTAAAAGAAACAGTCCCATCTACCTGCTGTCCCTCCCACAAATGGATATAATTGCAAAACAGCTGACATGTCATTAATAATGGCCGACAATGTCAATAACTGTAATATTTACCTGGAGTTAACAAATGACAATCATACAGTACAAGTTTAGGATTTCCAGAACCAAGACTTATTGTCAGACACATGGGAAGGCCTCACCACATTAAGCATGCATCTACATCTTACTCACACTCAATAATAGTTTTTCTTCGAAAAATTTAATAATGTCTCTCTGTAATTCAGAAGTTTCAGATAATCTTGAAAATGTATGTGTTTATGTTGTCTGTTTTTCGTCCTGTTCCCGTTGGTGTTTACTGATTTTGTCTTTGCCCTTTCTGACTTTTGACATTCAGATGCCCCATTGGTACCTCTGATTCTTTATCTATGTTAATGTTTTTTATTTAATTTAAATGAGATATAAATCTCAGTAGATCAAATATTTGACTATATATCAAAACAAATGGAATTTAGTTATAAAGGTCAGCCTAATATTTCCCACAAATTTCATTAATAATCAAAACACACTGTCCAATGTAGAAAACATTTTAAAAGTTGCATGTCTTAATGCAAGGTGACAGAACTTACAGGACGAGGAGGGGGTAAGGCAGGTGCTGCAGGAACTGGGGAGGGGGATTCATCATCAGCAACCTGAAATAAAAAAAAGATTAAAATTAGAAATAACCACATCAGCAATTAATGATAATTATGTGTTTGCTTGTGTTTTACCTCCGTTTGGATGCACCTAGACCATATTGGGACGTCAGTTTAAATGGTCGAGGAAACCAGAGCACCAACCTTGGGCAGGTACCTGATATACCTAATTAAATACAAGTGGGAAAGTGTAAATTACAAACCGAAGTTCAATCTAACTACCTGTGGTAGTACATTGTAATTGGCTAGTGATCAATAGTGTGGTATTCAAACCAGTGCCTTAGACCCTGCCAACCTGGCCCCAATGATGACAATTTTAAACATGGAATTAAAACAAGGACTTGTGCCTGCTGTTTTATGTTCAACAAAACATCTGTGGTATTTTTACACACAAATAATTGAATTTAGATAAAAGTCAATGAATTTATAATCATATTGTGTTGCAAAAGCTTTAAAGGTCAAATTAGTTTTAATCAAATTTATCTAATACATGTATTATAAATTCATTTCAACCATTCTGCTAGACAGACTGGACAATAAATATCAAGGAACACTGTGAGCCAGCTCATAAAAGGATACAACCCCTACATATTGAACTCTATAATGGAAAAAAAAACTTTAAAAAACCTAAAAACTAGTTTAACCCCGCCACATTTAATATGTGCCTGTCCTAAGCCAGGAATCCATGTCAAAGCTAGTGTTAATCCCTAATCCTTGTCAAAACTTTTGTTAATCCTTGTCAACTATCTTTTTTTTGTTTCATGTCGAGAAATAGGTCTTTCGTTAATAATCTAGGGATTTGTTTGAATCTTATGCATTGTTTTTTTTCAATCTTGGGCCAATGCAAGACAGCGAGCGGTAACCTCTGGTCATGTTGAAGACTGCTGGCTGTTTTCCATTGTGATTTATTAAATCGTCATTTCTTTAATGTTGGTTGTGTCACCTACACTTATTCCATATCTCTTTATTGTCTATTAAATCCAATCATCTCCCAAAGATAATATACACTTTTTCACATTTCCCTGTACTTCATTCATGTAAAGTCCAATCAAAATCTATCAGGTTGTTTTGGAGAAGTAGTACTTAGAGGTATGGGACAAATGGACAGACTGACAGGGTGATTCATATACATTATAATATACATGTAGTATAATAAAGAGATAAAGAATAAAAACACATGACACATGTCATAAATAAACAACAATTTTTAGACCTGCCTTTGAAAAAAAGCAAGCAACCTCCAACCTTGACATGAAAGACTATTTACCTGATATACATCCTCTGCAATGGGTGCTCCTATCTCACATTCTTGGTACTGTAAAGAAAATGAAAACAAGTTATTTTTTGAATCAGGAATTATTTTGGAGCTTGGAAAATAAGTAAATAATTTGTGAAATAGACTAACCTCCACTTAGGTTGCTAGTCATGCTGGCATGGCTCATGTTTTGGGTTAGTATTGCAGCAATTAAATGTAACATGTGAACTTAACTTATCCTTTCGCCATGCTGGCATGACTAATCCCCTTAGAACAGATCAGTCAGCTCATAAGTCTAGAAAAATAATTTTCCCAAGTCCAAAATAATTTCAGATTCATATAATTATACGAGCAGTGCCAAATGGCCTCGTTGAAGGCTGTTGGCGGTTGTCCATTGTGGTTTTTCTAAATTGCCGCTTAATTGTGGGCTGTGTTGCGTACACTTATTCCACATCTCATTATTTTCTATTGATAGTATATTATCAGATTTCTACAATCAAGATATTGTAGAAGCTTTATTTTAATGGGTATGTTCATTTTCATTGTTTTCGCAAGTCAGACAATCCAAATTTTGATTTCCAATGTAGAAGAATTTTGCATTAATTTCTACAATGATTTTGTTGAAAACCACACATTCATGAATCCACCAATATGCATTTTATTTTCAGTCCTAGAAAGTTGAAGCCCATTAATTGTTCAGAAGCAGAGTGCATCTAAACTTAAAATCAATGCAACTTATTCACACCTGGGAAACTCGAAAATCGCAACCAAAATTCCGGATTTACATTTAATGTAATAAATTTGAGAAATTGAAGAATGTTACTCCATGTATATTTGTTGAATAATTGTAAATAAACAAAAACAGTTTATTTTGTTCAATTAATAACATTAAGTTACATTTTTCCTTAAATCCGTATTTGTCCTGGTTTATTGAATCGCCTTGACAATATATAAACGATTTCTGGCTTAAAATACAGCCTTAACTATTATTTTTGGTATATTTAAGATCTGTGACTTTCACATGGAGTGACATTCTCTGATTCTTGCAAAAAGTGTTTTTTTCACTTAGTATCAATAAACTCCTGGGTAACAATATTTGGTTGCGACTTGCGAGTTTCCCAGGCGTGTTATTTGAAAACTTCACACAACATAATTACATTTGGAAGATTAGGTAATCACACTGGGGCAAGCTTTTCACAGAGAATTTTTCTATTACAGCAGAAATGTGTTACAGCATGCATAAAAAAAGATTTCATAAATACTAGTATTCATTATAACTTAATTAGCTTTTGAAAAATCAAAAAGGTTATTAACCAACAAGAATTAAAAGTTTAAACTAGAATTTTACATATGAAAACATTTTTTTTTCCTTTTTTCTCTTTAAAAGTAAATGGTTTATCTGTATATATTATGGTAACAATTCTTAATCATTAAAATAAAACATTAATTATGATACCATATATTCTACTAAAAGAACTAAAATATAGAAATAGCTAAAAGTATATTAAAGAACCAAACAAACATATCAAATATGAAAATCACATTTTACAGGACAAAATGCTGTCAATATGATTATACACTGATATACAAAAAACTAAAATGTGTAATAAATGCACATGAGACATCATCAATAAAAACAACAATAAGGAAAACAGCCAGCAGAACTCAGCACTTCACACTTTTTAAATCAATGTCTGTTATTTCCAAATATACTGTAAGTTCACTTTTCAAACACTCACAAGACTATCATAATCCTTTAAATAAAGATAATTTCAAACAATTCATTATCTTGAGAATTCAAATAATTGATAGTTTGGATAGATGTTGACGTCTCAGAAAGATATGCGTTATGATATGAAAACAGTCGTATAATATTTCATATTTATTGTCACTTAATAGCTCTGCATCATCATCCAAACAACACTGAGATGGACACCTCACAAAAAACAACCATTATTAAGGAAGAATTAAAGAAAACATGAGGATAGAGAATTGAAAGTGAACTGAAAGACCTTAAAAATATGCATAGAGTGAGACAATCCATCTTATGGAAGAAACCTAATGATAAGGATAAGTATATATGTAAGTTGATAGTTAAATCATGATTACCTCTTCTTGTGTGTCTTCTGGCACATCCTCAACTTCATACATATCCTGTAAGCACAGATACCATATATAAAGTTGGAAAGTTGAGTATCAGGTAACAACATAAAGCATTACCTTTATATTGCATAATTTGAAACTGTATTCTATGAAAACAAACTTTAATTGAACAATTTGCTTCTTTTGTGTGTGTGTACCTTTTTTGACGCACCTGAGCCATATAGGGGGCCAGTTTTAATGTTGGAGGAAACCGGAGTGCCCAGAGGAAACAACTAACCTTGAGCAGGTAACGTACAAACCTAATCACATACAGGTGGGGTAGTCTCGGCTTCTTTTTTCTTAGTTGGTCACTTAGTGTTGGTCAATTATGCTCCAGATCCATTGTTCTGTTGCAATGTTTCATGTATTGTGTGAGTTTTCTAAAGGTTCTTATTATTTTCTATATAACATGTAGCAATCATAAAAATATTTGATCCCACCTTAAAACTTTATTAATATAGTAAATAACCTTACCTCAGCAACTCCTCCAAATTCATCATAATTTTCTTGTACAAACTGAAGTGTAAAAAAATCTGTTATTAAACAGGAAGTAAGTGATTGACAGACCCATATTATGGAAAATCATTGTGAAGCTGTATACCAAATATGAAAAGTGACTGCATGGAAAAAGTAGTAGCTGAGAAAACTGTTCCATTTTTTTTCTCTGTATACCCAGTAACTGTTTACCCTTACAGAGCACCTGAATTCACTCTCCTTAAAACCTGAACTTGTAATGATGATTTTTGTTTGATTATTTTGTTTGTTTTTTGGGTTGTTGCACTTGAGTTCACTCTTCTTTCAACTTGAGCTTGTGTTGTCGATTGTTGTTTGGTTATTTGTTTGTTTTTGTGTTGTTCTTGTTTATGTTGGAAAATGTCGTCTATGTCCTATTAGACTTTCATCATTCAAATGCCCAATTAAATCTCTTTGCTTCTATCAAAACTCTTACACAGGTTTTTCTTCTTTTTTAGACGAAATTTGAAATATTGTTTTGTTTGGTTTTGGTTCGGTATTTCTACATTGATGCCCATTCAGATCTTATTAACCCATGCAAAATAAAAAGTTGACATACACATATCTACCCAAAGGCTATGAGCACATGCAAATATTAGTAACATTTCATTTATAGGATACAAAATAGACCACCATCTAGGGCTGCACAACCATAACCAAAAGCCAAGAAAGACCATAGCTTTGGTCATCACAGATGGCCACATAACTAGCTCTCAGTTTAGACTCACCAATTAAAATGTTCTATAAATACTAGAATGGTGGTCTTCTTATGTAAAACTTACCCATAAGTTGTCTGGGTCTCAAAGTATTCCATAAGGCCACTCCAAATTACTAAATCGCTTATTGGATTCTCCATGTCTTTTTGTAGGATTAAGCTACATATCAAAAATCAAGAGGTTGTGGTGTGCTGATGCTTGGGACATTGTGATAGAAATTTTGTGAGCTGTGAGATCCCGGTGTGAGATGCTGCAAGCCTTGGGATAGTGCCAAAATAACCCCTTTATGTCGCTTTGCAAAACATTACAGGCGACAAAAGTTTTCTTTTCTGAGTGAGCTTCATAAATAAACTTGTATTTTGTTCAAACTTATAATAATATTATTTCCTATACTTGACCTCTTGTTGTGGTTGTGGTTTAGATCTACTAGGGATGGGTTCATCAGCACATTCAGCATATACTTCTTGTTGAATCTAAATGTCAAAACAATACATAGACATGCAAGGGAGTTTAAGATGTTAGTATAGTGCGGAATTTTTTTATTAATGTAAAACTTCAAATAATTTAATGAAAATGCTAAGACAAGATAAATTGAGACTTTAACTTCCAATGGTTGAAAGTTTAAAAGGTCGTTTTCAGGTTAGAGAAACAAGAACATGCCAATATTGCTGACAAAAAAACACTTTCAAAATTTTCTATTCCTCTTAATTTGATTAAACAGTCAAAATGAAAAGGAACTCTTGACTTATTGCATACCAAACAACATTAATGTAAAGCTTGATGGAGCCTCCACCTAAACATTCCATGAAGAAAGGTACCAGTACTGATTACATGCATATTACTTGTTGGAAATGTCAACAGTTCTTAGATACCACATATAGAAAACATACTGAACTCATTTGTCAAGACAAATACCATTCCAAATCAAATTAAAAACTTAAGGAGTGCTATACATGTAATAGTTTTACTAAAAAGAATACTTTGATTTCTTGTTAGTTGTTTTATTTGGTATTTGTCAGCCTATGGGTACATGCTTGAAATAAACTTGCATGCAAAGAAAAAAATAGGTAAAGGTTTTTGGATTTATGAATAAAATGAAAACAACTCCCTGTCTTAATACTGCATACTTGTAGTTTACAGTGTTTGGTCATCTCATTTCTTTTTTGAAATGATTAAATAAAACTGAACCTTTACCTCACCTTGTAAACAAATGGATAAGTAATGAAACAAAAATGATCATTAAACTTACATCGTCTTGTGCTACCTCCATATCATCGTAAGTTTCTTGTTCGCCCTATAAAATCAAAAAGCCAGTTTAACATTCTTAAATTTAAACCTATTTCTACTAAATCTTAAAGAAACATTAATCATAAGAACTTTTTTAATATTTTCAAGTCTTCAACAAAAATCTTCACAAAACAAAACATTTGACTCTTAAGGGGGGGGCATAAAGCTGCACAAAAAATAACAGTTAACTTTTAAGGGGGGCATAAATCTTCACAAAACATAAAATTTGATTTTTAGGATTGACCTTCATATCTATAGTCATGTCTCTGAATATGAGTCAGAATTTTAAAAAAAATAGCAAGATTTCATATCACAAGAAATAGGCTAAGTGAGTCCACACCTAAAATGAAAGTTTGATCCTGATTTTTTTTGTCAAATCTCATGCAAAGGGCTTAAGAAACTTGACAGTCCTGATAACTGTTATCAAAGTTGCATGACTTTCACCATACTATATTACTGCATCATTCACTCTAGTGATATATTGCAAAAAAATGGCTATATTCTATCTTCATTCTCAAAAACTACAGGTTTTTTTTCCTGAAAATTACATGAAACCAGAAATGTTGAAATTTAATTAAGATGAAATTTAAATACCTCAGATCCTTGTTCATCAAATTCAGCATCATCATAGATTTCTCCAGGTGTGCCATCATCATAGGTGTCCTGAGGAGGGGAGGGAGACTGTAATAAAAAATAGGCCAGAATCAAGATAAAGATTCTATGTAACAGTGTACATGATGTACAGGTAGGTAGAGAATTACCCAGACAAACAGAAATGCTACTTACATAATGATACACTGTGATGTGCTTGAAAGTGTTTAACAAATTTGTTATACAATAGATTTGAATTTTTGGCCAATTGGTATTCTATTTGTCCTAACAAATTCTGTATAAAAATTAACTAATATACAGGCGTTTAATCGGAGGCAGTTATAACAATTAATGAACTGGACACATGTATTCTGACTTACAGACAGACAGACAGACTATTTAAATAAATCATAAGTTGTTTAACAATGATTACACTCTTAGGTGATGCATATATACTGGGACATATATGATTAGAAACTGTTAATTAAATTAAATCTTTTTGCAGCAGAAATTTGGTATACACTTAGCTTTCACCCCAAAACACAGACATGGGACAAAATGTTGTTGACAAGATACTATAAACTGGCAAATTTTCATGACACGTTTATTTTCACTATTAATTTTCATGTTGCTATCACCAAAATTTTACAGCACTAATATACTTGCTGTCAATTGTTGTCTATGGACAATAACATTACAGCGCTAACTAAAATTCAGTGGTCTTAATTACCACAAAAAAAAAGATTACACAAAAATTTCCTGTTTTACAGTACATGTACTAAAAACCAAAATATTATTTAAAGGTCAATGCTAATAATATGGTTTTGGTTTAGAGAGAATAAACTGAAAAAAAATTATGAACAGGTAACTGTCAGGTTTGTACATGCATTCATCCCCCCTAAAAAAACAATAAAGGCCGAAAAATGTGATATGGTTTTAATGATGAGATCAAACTGTACTGTAACAGTAGTTTCTTTGATGAAGTGCATGAACAATTGTGCTTCGGCTAATAAAATATAATCAAACTAACAGTGCATTCATTGTTCTTTATTAAAACATTAAAACATTCAAAGAACTGTACAAATATTGATCAGCTTGTTTGTTGAATAACTCTATCTTCTTTTTTAAGACAAATTTTATTTTAGCACAACAAACATTTATAAATGATATAAAAAACAAGTAAATCTGTGAGCTAATACTCACTAGTGATACCCCCGCTCCCCAAACTAAGCCATGCATACAAGCTTGAATACTCTGCAGACAGGAAGTAGTTGACCTAGGAACATAAAATCACTAAACACCATATGGAACTATAGGATAAAGCTATATGCAAAATATCAGACCTCTATCTCATGTAGTTGCTTGGGAAACTGTGAGAGAAAGGACTAAAGCCACGAACCCTCATATTTTGCCCTAAATCGGGCCATTTTTTCAAATTCATTTGTTAGATAAGATTTTTGTGGCCAAGTAGTCTAGAATGATTACTTGTTACAAAACAAAATCAATTTTAAAGTTTTCTGTACTTGTGACGTTGTAATGACGTCATAAAGTGACGCTAAAATTAAACATATGCTAATTTCAGCTAAATTTCACAATTTTCCACCTGGTTTTTGGTGAAAATGACATGGGCGCCACCCCTCGCCCATAAATATTTTTGCTTAAATTTTATAAATACATTATTTTCTTCATATTTCAACAAAAAATTCGATGGGCGAGGGGTGGCGCCACATAGAAAATCACAAAATTGTGACTGAAAAACATGTCATTCCGGCCAAAAAGTAAAAAATCACTGATTTAGGCTATTTTTGAAGGGTTAGGGTACTTGAAAATTCATTTATACACCATAACCAAATCTTTTCTCTTTTAACACAGACATTCAGCTATACATACACAAATTTTGGTGTAAAACAAACCAATTTTGATATTTGAGTATGAACAGGGCCAAATATGGGGGTTCGTGGCTCTAGTCCTTTTGCATTTATGTCCATTTATGTGTAAAAACCTAAGTATTCCGTAAACAGGAAGTAGTCTACCTAGGACCATAAAATTGGTATACACCATATGGTCCTATATGATAAAGCTGTATACAAAATATCAGACCTCTATCTCATGTAGTTGCTTGAGAAAATGTGACGGAAATTTTGCATTTATGTCCATTATGTGTAAAACCTAAGTATTCGGTAAACAGGAAGTAGATTACCTAGGAGCATAAAATCGGTATACACCATATGGTACTATAGGATAAAGCTATATACAAAATATCAGACCTCTATCTCATGTAGTTGCTTGGGAAAATGTGACGGAAATTTTGCATTTATGTCCATTATGTGTAAAAACCTAAGTATTCGGTAAACAGGAAGTAGTCTACCTACGACCATAAAATCAGTATACACCATATGGTCTTATATGATAAAGCTGTATACAAAATATCAGACCTCTATCTCATGTAGTTGCTTGGAAAAATGTGACGGAAATTTTGCATTTATGTCCATTATGTATAAAACCTAAGTATTCGGTAAACAGGAAGTAGATTACCTAGGAGCATAAAATCAGTATACACCATATGGTACTATAGGATAAAGCTATATACAAAATATCAGACCTCTATCTCATGTAGTTGCTTGGGAAAATGTGACGGAAATTTTGCATTTATGTCCATTATGTGTAAAAACCTAAGTATTCGGTAAACAGGAAGTAAACTACCTATGATCATAAAATCGGTATACACCATATGGCACTATAGGATAAAGCTATATACCAAATATCAAAACTCTATCTCATGTAGTTGCTTAGTAAAACTGCGACGGAAGTTTTGTTACGGACGGACGAACGGACGAACGGACAAGGGTAAAACAGTATACCCCCCTCTTCTTCGAAGCGGGGGTATAAAAATGTGTGGTAGTATTCAAATTTACAGATAAAATTTGGCAAAGTATAGATGTAAAACTTTAGTCTTGATAATGCATAAAAGATATACATTTGGTACAAAATTTTACATAGATTCTTATTTCACTTCAATAATGATTATGTTGGCAAATTTTAAAAACAAGTGTGGCCACTAAAAGTATGTCTCGCCTGCCGGCACCATCACTAAAATCAACCACCTAAGCTTTCATTTCTTGATATAAACACAAATTGTGTCTGTATAACCAGTATCAGATGCCTAGCTGTTATAATTTTCAAGCAATTCGTTGTCCACAAAAGTCTTACAAAAAGTTTTCTGCCTGAAAAAAAGACCTAAGTTCACAGAGTCACTAGAGCGTGAAAATGGGGTCAGGGTCACACGGCATGGTGACAGTTGCGTAGACCATAACCTGAACTGTCTGTATACCAAATATCAGATGCCTAGCTATTATACTTTTCCAGCAATTCATCGTCCACAAAAGTCTTACAAAAAAGTTTACAGCCTGAAAAAAGACCTAAGTTCACAGAGTCACTGGACATGAAAATGGGGTCAGGGTCACGGCATGGTGACAGTTGCATAGACCATAACCTATACTGTCTGTATACCAAATATCAGATGCCTAACTATTATACTTTTCCAGCAATTCATCGTCCACAAAGTCTTACAAAAAAGTTTACGGCCTTAAAAAAGACCTAAGTTCAAAGAGTCACTGGAGCAGAAAATTGGGACAACGTCACAGGGCATGGTGACAGTTGCGTAGACCATAGCCTGAATTGTCTGTTTACCAAATATCCGATGCCTAGCTATTAAACTTTTCCAGCAATTCATCGTCCACAAAAGTCTTACAAAAAAGTTAACAGCCTGAAAAAAGACCTAAGTTCACAGAGCCACTGGAGTGTGAAAATGGGGTCAGGGTCACACGACATGGTGACAGTTGCATAGACCATAACCTATACTGTCTTTATACCAAATTTCAGATGCCTAGCTGTTATACTTTTCCAGCAATTCATTGTCCACAAAAGTCTTACAAAAAAGTTTACGGCCTGAAAAAAGACCCAAGTTCACAGAGTCACTGGAGCATGAAATGGGATCAGGGTCACACGGCATGGTGACAGTTGCATAACCTGAACTGTATGTATACCAAATATCAGATGCCAAGCTATTATACTTTGCCAGCAATTCACCGTCCACAAAAGTCTTACAAAAAAGTTTACAGCCGGAAAAAAGACCTAAGTTCACAGAGTCACTGGAGCATGAAAATGGGGACAGGGTCACACGGCATGGTAACAGTTGCATAGACCATAACCTGAACTGTCTGTATACCAAATATCAGATGCCTAGCTATTATACTTTTCAAGCAATTCATTGTCCACAAAAGTCTTACAAAAAAGTTTATGACGCCGCCGCTGCCGTAGAGCAATACCTTTGTCTTGCCTTCCGCGTCTTTGCATGGCAGGCGAGACAAAAAACACTGTATGTAGTAACTGTATGCACAAGATCATGGTCATCCTTAGCTCCTTTTGCATTTTTTTATACTAGCAAAACATTAATTCTTTTGTTTAAAAATAAACTTGCAGCAATTCTTTTCAAATTATGATTTGCCACATCAGCTTATCTGTTTAAATTATGAAAACATAATTGTTTTATAATCAATTAAGACGGTGGAGGCAGAAAGGTGTTTCAAAATTTACAAACTATGAAATTTGTCTTCTTTTCCACTTTGCAAAACCACAAGTTTATCATTGAATGAAAGAAATTACATTTTTTTTTAAATTTCTTCAAATCTTTTGCAGTTTTTCATCTCTCAGATGATTTTTATATTATTACCCAACACATCTAAAATTGAAGAAAAACAAGAAAATGTTTGTCAACAATAGACACTCAAAATTTTCTTTTTCTGGACAACTGGCCTAGAAGTTTACAAGTCTTAATCTTCTGGAAAATACTTCTCTTGTTGCGATGATCCATTATTTGCTCTGAAAAACCTTTAAAGTGTTAAGTCTTCCATAATATTATCACCAACGCAGTGTAATTTAAGAACTTTACAATTGACTTCAGGTTTGGAATGAGTGTCAGAAAGAGGTTATTAAATTACTTGAAGTGAAAATTATAAAGCTTTTTTAGCATCGGAAGGTAAAACAAAGCTCTCACAACCATGATACAAAAACCCTGAATAAATCTTTCTTGAACATCTTTAAGAAGGGCAGGTGTAATGCCAAGTGAATACTATACATGTATTTGTTGAATGGTACCTTACTTTAACTATGTGTCCAGGGAATAAACATTGTACAACATGTAATATGATTTAGGCATTGCCTAGCTGCAATCACAGCATATAAATCTAATTTATTAAGTGTGTGATGTTCCATTGACAATATTTACCATATTGAAATGCAATGCAAAATCAAAAGCACAATTAAATTTAAGCTGCTAAAAAATATTTGCCACACAAATTTTTAATTTTTCGCTACAACATGCCATAGGGCACTCCGCTCTCATGGACACTTCATGCCAACTGAAGAGATGTGATCACTATGATAACAATCATAAGAAAAATAAGTTCTTATTCTGTAAGGAGTCGATCAATAAATTTATCCCAAAGATGGTTGCTTTTTATTTTCAAAATGCAAACCTTGGCAAGCATGTTAAAATAAAATAAACTGTCATGGGGTGGAGAAACCAATTAATCCATGATTTTTTTTTAAGGAGAATCTGTTACTTGTGTCCATCCTAAAAAAAAGAAATGACAAGAAAACTTTCAGAAAAATTGAAGCATGACCCAGGAATTAAATTTCCAAATGTAATTTTAGCCACTCAGTAACCATTGCAATGAAAGAGAGAAAAATATATTATTCAAAGAATACCTAAGACACAGTGACACACTGTTGGATTTTTAGGAGTCTTTAAGGATATATGTTATAGGAAAATTCACACAAAAATAATTATCGAGTCATATATTTCATGTAAAACAAAGGTCAGTAATGATATGGTGGTTAACAATTCCTTAAAAATCTCAGGAAAGTTTGTAAGAGAATGACTGCATAAAAGGAAACAAAGTCTTATGTTATATGAATTTAACAAAACTGAGCATGCAGCCTTAATAGTACAGAAATTAAAGTAACAAGTAATACAAATACATTCAGATGTTTAGAACTATACACCTGCATATATTCCGTTAATCATTTTATAAATCAATTTTTAAGTTTCCCCTTTGGAAATTAAAAAAAATACCTACCTAAATAGTTACACATTTTTTAATGGTATATAAATAATTTTCTAACTATTTCTAAGGATACAAATCATTATAATTTCTATAATAAAAGAGAAACGATATATAGAAAAGATATTAACACAATGTAAAACACATCCATTAAGTGCCAACTGTTGTAAAATAATAGACATTAGGCCAATATAAAAAATATCTTTGATTCTCATCCTCTCCCTCCCCAATTTTTTTCAGATCCTCCAAAATTTGTTTAGAAAATTATGTTTATTTTTGGTCAAATTCCAACAAAATATCAAAATGAATAAAAAATAACAATCACCTGCCCCCTCATATTTTCCAGAAACTTAGATGAGAATCGAGGAATTATTTTATTTTGGCCTTAAAAAAGTTCATAGAAAAATGGTGATAAACATGCTAGAAATAAAAGTGATTTTTTGTTTTAAATGAACAAAGGTTGGCACTCTCACACCAAGGGTTACAAATCAACAAAATGCAAATAAACAGTTAGTAACCAAACATCTCCAAAGTCACTAGGAAAGGGACAGTTTAAAAGACAACTGCAAATAACCTTGAACTTTGCTGGTGTAGGTGGCGGTGCTGTTTTCTGTTCTTTGTAGCCTCGTTTTGGCAGTGAAGGCTGCAATATAAAAGCAGATCTAAGGCGGCTATAAAAAGCAGCAAAGTAAAGCAGTAGTTCGATCTTGTTAATAAGGTTACAGAAATATATTTTGCCTTAACACACTTTATACATGTTTTTTTAATAACAACTGTGCATATTTGTATGCTTAACTATTGATGAAAATATAACTTTTTTCTAATTTAGGTGTACTGGTAAATTCATTTATAAGGATTGGCTAAAGAACATTGGATTTATGGAACCATAAATTGAAGTTTCTATAATGCACATTTTATGAGTCTCTTGGCTATTTTTTTCTCAAGCAAATAACATGAATGATGAAAATAGAGACAATTATGTTTTCTCATCAAACATTTAGTTATGAGAGATTTTTAATTTATCTTTTGATTAAAGAATAATTTTTTTGTTTATCTTTTGATTAAAGAATAATAAAACTATCTGTCAAAAGTCAAAAATGGCTGGATTTTGTTTAACAGGAAGTAGGTGAGCAACAGACCTGAAATCGAATCCCACATTATGGGACCCCTAATGCTGTATACCAAATATCAAGAAGCTGTGATAAGAAATTGCTGAGAAAACTGTTACACATACTCATTCCCCACCCACCCGCCCGCCGCCCGCCCGACATTCACCATTTTATCACCTGGATTTTTCACTCTGTGAAATCCGGCCAAAAACTAAATTAATCTTTTCATTAAAGAAATGGTTATTTAAACTTTTTAAAACTACATGGAATTCACAGATGAATTAGAAAGAGTAGAATCCACATGCTCCATGCCAAGGACAATATAATTTATTACATTTGTACATGTACTAGTAATGAAATAAACAGTTTAAAAATATATATCTTTTGCAAGAACAACTGTCAAACTTCTAACTTAAAGAATACAAGGAATACTGTAAGCAAGCTCACAAAAGGAAACTTCCTGTTTAACATTGGACTCTATATTGTCCCCCAAAACTATAGTTCAATTATCTCTAATACATGATATTTGAACACAATAGAATTCCTTCATGTACATCTCCATTATAGTTTCATGGAAATCCATTCAGTAGTCTGGGATAATTTAGTTGTGCTCGTGAGATTTCCCTTTGAACACTTCATTTATAAAATTAAAGTCATATTATCTCCCCTTAATTATATTTGATCACAATGAAATTTCTTCATGCACAGCTACATATGACACACATCCTTTAGTGGCTTAGGAGGAGTTGCGCTAACTGACACAAGGTCTGTCATTGACCACTTTATTTTTTTTTTAATTAATTGTCCAATTATCCCCTCTGAATTATCTCAGAGAGCATTTTTACAAATTCTCCATTATGATGTACTTGCTCCATGTAAAGTTTAATCAAAATCCATCAATCAGTTAAGAAAGAGATACATTTACGAGATATGTGGAAAAACTGACAGACAGACAGACAGACAATGTGATTCCAATATAACCTCCAAATTTAGTTTGTGGGGGTAAAACATTTCTTAACTTCTTAGGTAGCTTAATCCTTATTCTAAAATTGAACTTTTAGAAAAAATTACTTAGAGATTTTTTTGAGTTTTAAAATTAATATTAAAAACTAATCATGAGAAACAGAGTTGGATAATCACTGAATTTAATTTTTTTTAAATTAAAAAAAATAATCCAATTATAATCATGATAATCAAACTAAATCAGTAGTTACATTGTGGTTAGTATATTCATGTTATTGGAAACTGCCTATGCTGCTGCAAGTGCACTTAAAGGGACAAACAAAGTGAATACAAAAAGAAATACAGTGTGGCCATCAAATTCAGTTCCAAAACTGAAATAAACTTTTTAAGTTGTCTAAACAGCTGAAAAACTTTATGATATCCATAAAATATTTCTAACTCATAAATTGCTAAAATTCACATTATGTACAGGAATTGGCAAATACATGGAAAATAAAGTTTATACACCAATTCAAAATAGTTTGTATGCACTAACCTTCTTGTGCAAAAATGGTGGAAAGGTTTTTTTCTGTAATATGCTGTACAGCTAGTTTCAGTTAAGAATTTTTAAGCAAAAATTGTATTTGGTATTGTTTGTACTATTTTTTTTTTACTAGTGTCACTGATATATATTATTTGACTTCTTATAAAAGTTTTAAGGATAGTTTGACAAGTTTGACACAATTTTACTGGCCAGCTCTTTAAATTTGTTAAAATTAAGACATCTTAAGTCATACAGCTGGATCTTAAACTTTTAATTCTGTGAAACCAAACACTCAACTCAAAAGATTTTTTCTCTGATAGGTTCATTACATGTTTTTGTTATCAAATATTATCTCCCCTGGTGTGACAAACATTTCGACCCAAAAGTGTTAAAACCTCACAATTTCACCATCTTTTCAATGTTGTATTGCCACTTATATTGTACTTACAGGTTTTTCTTGGCCACTCATATCTTCATAGCTTTCAGCTGAGCTGTCTGAATCAAATTCATAGTCATCTCCTTCTTCCGTAGGTTTATGATTACGCTGTGACATGGCAAGGCAAAAATTATTTAAGAAAAGAACAGAAAACAACTATATCTTCTAGTCAAAGTCGCTGATTGCTATTGAGAAAGACTGATTCATGAACAACTGCATTGTATGGCAAGTTTGCAATATTTTAGCTTTAATCCTGTTAAAACTATGATAAGGTAAAAACTAGAGCAGTTATAAAGCTCATTGGGTATACTCCATTTCATAATGGGACTACATTTGGAGTAAAAGTTTATTATTTTACTGTTTATTCTTGCATATAAGTCAATTTGCACATAAGTGGGAACTCTTTCTCAGCAGAAAAAATTGAGGTACCGGTATTTGACATTGACATTGACCCGCATTTAAGTAGGAGTCAAACTTGGGTGTAGTATATGGACTTCATTCATGGAGAAATATATATGGGGATCATAATCGTCAATATTTATTTAAAATGATCTAGATATATGTTGTCCAATGATGTTTTTTTTTTTAAATCTAGTCTATTCATGATAATTAAATATTGCTTTCGTCTATTTCAGATATCATGTATTTACTTATTACCAAGCAAACAAGTTGACAATGTGGTTACAAGATCTAAATATTTGGACAAATGAACAGACTGACCAGGGCGTTGGTTCTTTAGTTTACTGGGTATTACAAATAAATACAAATTGGGGATTGTATAGAACAGATTAGAATTTGACAATGATAAGCCAAAACAAAAAATTGTCCTTTTTATTGCTGTTTAATAAAATAAAAACAAAAAATCACCTGCCTCTTTACTTTTGTTAGTGTTTACAATGTAAAGAACTACCAAATCTTCTTTGCCAATAAAAAATGAAGTAGGAAACTCCCTCCCTCATCTGATTTTGAAAAAAATTTTACATGAGAAGCTAAAAGTTTTTTACGATTGGCCTTAGAGAATGAACATAAAACACACTCTTTATGTCAAACATACACTGTGTGTTATTTTTTTTGTACATGGAAATAAATTTTTGATATACATGTATTAAAAATGTTGAAAAAATTTTAAAAGGTGAAGATAAATAACATGAATAATATTTACTGACATTTGACACATTTAAGCCTGAAAGCATACCACATAGCAACTTTAACAACAAATATGCATGCATTTACTTGTACCTGCTAAATCAATTTTTCTGCCTATCCATGAAAGATTGCATGAAAAGAGAATCAAGCTATAGGTCATATAGTAACTTAATAAACTTTATATCACATTTTCATGATTTTAATTAATAATATTAAATATCATAACATACCATGGAAAATTTATCAAAATGAGTTTTGTGAGTACTGGTTATTTTTGCCATGATTGAAAAATGAACAATCCAAAAAATCTGACACTCTAACATTGTTATGTTATAACTTCCATTATAGCATGATAATTCTTTCAATGATAAAGAACCCAAATTTAAACAAGTATATCTTATACAGGTGTAAAAACAGTTTTTTTGGAACAAAGAAATATTTGCAATTAGGTAATTCAACCTCCAATATTAAAGAATATTAGAACCATTGTCTCTATATAACAAAACACCTATACACATGGGTTTTTTTAAAGATGGGATTTGGAGTACACATACATTTGTACATGTAAGTACATGTATGAATGATACTAAAATACATATATACTGGTACATGTATCATTAATTCTGACAGCACGAAACAAAGGAATAACACACTATTGTTCTTCACATTAAAATCACAAGTGGCAAATGCTCACTTTTCATTGTAACTTATTGACATTACCTAGCATGGGTTAAAAAAAAATTGTTTGCTACAATTTTTTTCTTCCTGTTCTTATTTTGTGATGAAACTGTTTAAGATCTATTTATAATATATCATTGTAGACATTTTCTATGGTTAAAAGCCATTCTATATATAAGGGAGAGGAATTTGTAAAAGTGCTTGCACTTGTTTTCCGATCCCAATACTGATATATCAATGTAATGTATTGTGTATTTTCATGCTTACTGAATAAAATACTGTTTACACTAAGATCAGTTTTACATATTTTTTTAAAACTATCATTAATAGCACAAGGATTGATCACTCTAGATGATAGAATTTACTAGTAATATATTACCCTAGCCATTGGAGGCTTTGGTGGTATTCTGGAAGTCGGTGCTGCAGGAGGAGGAGCGGCAGCTCTACCAGGGGTTGGTCTACTTGGTAAGGGAGGGGGCGGAGCATCATCATATGTTGGCACTGGCTAAAATATATAACATTAACAATGATTAAGAACCCATAATAACAAGTTTGATTACATAGTTTTTTTAGAAGACACTGAAATAACTAAAAGATGTGGGAAATTGTATTTCACTGCTATGCCGTATAACATTCGTCTATGATGTTGGAAACCATTGCACCTGCATCATGATGAAATAAGTCAACCTGAATTTGAAAATTTTCAGAAATCAGCCATAAATGAAGTCATAATTGTAGAATTATCCTTGTAATACATAGTACATGTTTAACCAACTCAAGACTTGGAATATTGGGAATCTTCAATTGTAACTGAACAAATTTAACAGTTCACTTGTGCCTTTAATAATTCACAGATTCACACTCATGAATTATTGAGTTGTTGCTTGTTGAATACTTTCTCATATTCAGAACCATTTGTTAGTTAAATAATTATTGAATAAGTGAATGCCCATGCTGAGATATGGGCTTATCATATTTCAGAATTATAACGTGTTCTCTATGATAATTTAATCTTGATCCTCATATCTTTGAAAAATAATTGGACAGTAGGTTTTTAATAAAGGGTTTAAGTATAGACAAACTTCTTGAAAAATGCAATGTATTGATTTTATTTTATTCTTAGAAGTTTTTCTAATAATTCCTTTGTTTAAAATTTGAGCATATTTCAATGAAAAGCTGGGTTTCTCTCATTTAATATTTTTTTACAGACAAATGCTTAGTGTCTGTAGTATCTATTTGTTGATCTGTTTACCATGTACAGCTACAGATGTATGGTTTTATCGGAATAAATCATAATATAAAAAGTTTGGTCAAATGTTGTAATTTCTAAATCTGTTTACTTACAGGTGGAGCCCTTCTTGATGGAGCTACATTATCAGGGAGGGGTAACTGTCTTCTAGTGGCCATCTCCACTATCTGTCAATTCAAAACAATAGGAATTAATAGACATGAAGACAACAATTAATGAATATAAAATAAGAGTTATGCATATACATTATGCAGGAAAAAGCACATATTTTTATTTTGGTCCGTTAGTTATGTACATGTACCCTAGCAGAAAGTCTTTCAAAACAAGTCTCTTGCGTAAATGATGAACCTTGTCAAACACCTTTGTAAAATCCATTATGATCATATTTATCTAAATCCAACAGTCAAACTTGTGTTAACATGTTTATAATGGGTGCCTCTATTAAACAGGCCCCTGCTTTTCATGCTTATAACATCTATAACGGTTTTCACAACTTAATTTGATAAAACAGTTTGTTTTTTTTGTTTTTTTGGACTTTCGTTCTGGAGTACTACATGTAAAGCTTAGAAAGTTTGTACATTGTTGTTGTGACCTACTGGGTTCATTTCACTCAATTCAAATGAATTGTTAAAATTTGGCTTGAATTTACATGTAAGATGAACATGTATGTTTGTAAGATATCTTGTTTCCATCTTCTTTTTTGATAAGACTCTATCATGTCTTTGTTAAATGAATTATTAAGTACATGTACATGTGCAATTTTTTAACAATGTAGATGAATGTGCCTTCTGTTCTCTGTACTTTCTCTAATGATTCAATATTTTAAGCAAATATGTTGACCATGTTTTTTATCCATATTCTTATATTGGACACACAATTTATTTGTAAAGTATAGATACTTCCCAGAGGAGGGACGACAGCCTAAGGCCGTGTGCAAAGGTCACGTGGTCAAATTCACATCGTCTATCAGCATTTCAAATTTGATTTACGACCCTTAATTCAGCGTTTTTGTAACAAAATTATTTTACTTTTAATTAACCCCAGGTGTCCAGGTTTTTGTATATCGTCAGAACCAAGATCCAGCTTTCGTAATATACAACTTTAAAACTCAGATATAGGATATCTGTTAATCAATAAATTCATTTACAAATACACATTTTTTGAAAATGTAGTTTTTAGATTTGACATGTCATCTTTAACATTAAATTCTGAGAAAACCCTTTGAGTTCCATAGCTGATTTTTCAGACATGGAATCTTTATATATTTGACATTGTACATTCTTTCAGCGCCCCATAGCGCCCCATTATTTTGTCCGTATTTAACCAACAAACATTGCCAATTTTCTACTAATTTGCATATTTAAATGAAACATTTTTTTATTCTTCCAGAATCACGGATTTCCTATATCTCCAATAAATAAATAAATAAACAGAAAATTCATTTAAAAGAATATTATAAGGAATGTTAACGTTTAAAAAAAAATTGTATTTTTAAAGGTAGATGGATAAATTGTTTTTATGGATGTGGGGCGGAAAGTTTGCAAAATTATCACGTGCAGGCTCAGTGATTTCAGTTATAGACCTCAAGGAATTATATAGAGCATTGTAGACCTGTATAAGTACACATTAGTATATATTGGTCCGAAAGATGTAAAGAACTTCGATTATGACAATTTGTTTAACATATGAATAATCTAGGAAATCATTTAATTTATTTACTTTAATCTATAAAGACATTTATTTGATAAATACATGGAATTGATTTGCTTCATAAATATGATCTTAGTCTTAACATGTGAAACCCCCCAAAAATATATAAATAATATATTTATATATAAATATTTCGAAGGGGTTTGCAGCTCTTTGCTGTTAATCTTTACATTTACATGTTAATTCAATTTATTAGTGACCAGCGGTCGAATACACGTGCGGTTTGATGTTGACCCGTCGATAACCACTGTTAGACTGATTGTCTATAGGCCAAGCAATCGATAATATACAAGATATATGCGTGCCGTGTGCAAAGTGTCCAACCTCCTCTGGATACTTCCTCAGATATTAAGTTAGTTTATTGAATATTGATTATCAATGCAACTTACATGTAAGACTAGTACAGTCATGGCATACAGTACAACACAATGACAATGACATTCATTTAAAAGTAACATGTAGTAAACCATTCTTTTATTAAACCTAAATATTTTTGTTTTGTTACACAATATGCGAAATATGATGATTGAAGTGCAAGTCTTAAGAAATAATGACACCTTCATAAGTCTCTTAAGCAATCTTCTTCTAACAATGGAATACCATTTAACACTGTTTAAACTGGAACAGCCAGCAAAAAAAAATTAGTCTTAAGAGTTCTTTAGTTGCCTCTCATGACTCTTATCTAGCTTTGAAAACAACTTTTGTGGGTTGTACCCTAGGATGAACTTAATTTTCTTTGTTCAGATGGCTTTTAAATACATTTCCACCGTAACCTCATATGTTGCTTCATTGACCACAGGCACTTGATTCTATCAATAATGGGGGTTGAGTACCGGTACATATAAAATAAAGAGCTCTTTATTTTATATATACTCAATCCCCCATTATTGATATCGGACGAAGTCCGATAAGTGTAGATAGAGTGAATTGCTTTTTTGAACCGGAAGTAGCATTTCGCAAATCAATCCCAGAATCCTCAGAACACAAATGCTAGCTTCAGCCATTGTCAGCTGTGTTTCGCATTTACATCAATTTAACCTTTAGAGAAATTATATTTCTATACAGTAATAATTTTTCACTGACTTTTTGAGCATGTTTAGAACTTTTCATATTCGAAAATTTCTTAGACCTACAAATAAAACACCATAACAACAAATTCCAATATGGCGACGTGTTTACATGACAACGGACTAACTTTATGATGTCAACTATAACAGCATGACACCATGACAACAATACAAATGTATTTATGTGGGAATGTCTACATGACTGACGAACAATAACAAGGCTCACCAAACCAGGCGAAGTTGGCGAAAAAGTCGCCCGGAAAAGTTTATCATTGCTTCATTATGGTTCAGCCTTGTTATTTTTCTGTGGATTAATATATCAGAAATGTTTCATTTGTTTTTTGATGAATTTTTGGTGGTCAGGTTGTGTGATACTTAACTGTCGTTCAAAATATAAGACCTGTTTATTAGATTTAGAAGACAATAAAAGCGAGAGTGACATGGAATAGAAAATTTACCTGTTAATAATTTCTAGAATTTAAAACATTTAAAGAGATGAATATGCTTCTTTTTCAAGTATTTAGGAAGATTCAGTAATGATAAGTAGTCTTGTTTTGTTTTCAACTTCCTTGTTTCAAAAACTTCCGGGTTAGAATTTTTTTGTCTAATTTTCAAGTCATTGACGGAATAACAAGTTAATAATTCCGGACAGCCCAGCGGTGAAATCAGTTGACAGACCCCTTCAAGTTAAATGGTCTGTTCACTGGCAACGTTCATAAAAGGCCAAAAACAGCGATTTTTAAGTATTTTTGTCCCAAAATGTTCTACACATGTTTAGAGTTGTCAGGGGCAACGACGAGTACAGCAAAGAAACCAAATACGACCCTAAACACGATTTCACATGTCCGGAGTGTGTGAAAATAGCAGTGCATGTGATTTTTAGCACACGGAACAAAGTATTCAACATTAAGCACATGCAAAATTGAGCTAAAAAATACTTGTGGAATTCTTTCCTATAGAACACAAAACCGTACGAACGGGTGATTTTTTTCAAGATAACAATTTTTCGACGTTTTTTTCGAAAAACAAGTGAACAAAAATGATATCGGGCATGTTATGATCGCAATGCGCTTATTTTTGTGTGTACTACCTTGCGCAACATGTCTTCTTTTAAAAAATACTCGGAATTTAAGAAATACGATTTAAAGTTTTATTTAGGGAACATAACACTCCGCATAAGAAAAGATTTTCAGAGCGTCAATTTCATGACATTTTCCTCGAAAAACATGAGAGATCTTTTTGTCTCGCGCTATTAAAGACGCTAAACGCTCCAGTTAGCGTGTACATGCATTTTCACAAAAAATTTGTACTTTTTTAAAGATACTCAGTTTTATAAAATAATACATATAGTTTTACTCCAGCACATAAAAAAAAACGGATGAACGGGGCAATGTGAAGCGGTTTTGAGCGCTATGTGCTTATTTTGGGATGTACTACCTTGCGCAATATGACTACTTTAAGAAACACTCGATTTTAAGAAATACTACTGATAGTTTTAATTTATATCGCCCTATAGAAAAGTTTGTCAGAGCGTCAATTTTAATACGTATTTTTCGTAAAACAAGTGAATATACATGAAAATCTTTTTTTGGTTTCGCGCTATTATAAGCGCTACACGCTCCATTTATCGTGTACTTTTTTCGCGAAACATCTCTATCTTTAAAAGTTACTCAGTACTTATAGATTTGATTTAGCGATGTGGTGCTTTTTAGGACGTCATTTTTTTTCGAAAAACAAGTAAAAAAAATAAAGATATTACCAAAGCGATATTTAGCAAATTTCCTTTCGTGGTGTACTTTCAGGCGCAATATGTCTGCTTTGAGAACATATTCGATTTTCAAAAACACTTCTTATGGTTTTATGAAGGAACATCACTTATATTTTTAATAGGAACGAGCTATGTTTCCCGTAGTACCGAAAAAAACAACAAGAAAAATATGAAAATAAATATATATTGCACGGTTTCTTTCTCTTTTGATTATAATGAGGGGGAATAAATAATATAAGATTTTATAAGACGAAATTCCTAATACCAACGTATAATGACCATCTTATTTTGGGAAGTTGATGTTTTTCCTTTCTTTTTTATTTTTCTGATTTATATTTTTCATTTATTTATTTATTTAGCTAACTAATGAAGTAAAAAATAGTCATTTTTAGCTCACCTGGACCGTGTGAGCTATTGCCATCACTTGGCGTCCGTCGTCGTCTATCGTCGTCGGTTAACAATTGTTCTAAAATCTTCTCCTCTGAAACTACTCAGAATTATATGAAACTTGGTATGAATGATCCGTAGGGTGTCTTGCACTAAACTTGTGTTTCGATTTTTGATTCGTCAAAAAACATGGCTGCCGTTATTAGAAATACACCAGGGGGTCACTCAGACTACTGTCTTCGGCTTGTAAATCAAAAAGTATAAGATATAGATGAAATCCCTACTGCGTCAGCATCAAAAGAAGTTCTACACAAGTCTTCATTAGGTCGAAATCGTCAGATGATCCCTTATATTGATAACAGCCCCTTAAAAGTGAAAAATAGCGGTTTTCATGTTTTTATACGACCGCAAAAAAATGCGGACTTAAGTGTTACCACGATAACTTTAGTTCTAGTTATCCAATTGCTATGAATTTTGACAATGATGTTCCTTAACATAAAAGGATGGATGGCATTGATTTTTGGGGTCCCCCCATTTTTGTTACGAAATTAGGGGCCAAAAATGGTACTTTTATGTTTGTTGGCACGATAACTTTAGTTCTAGTTATCCCATTGCTTTGTAATTTGGCAGTAATGTTCCTTACCAAAAAAGGATGAATGGGATTGATTTTGGGGGTCCCCCTTTTTTTGTTTCGAAATTAGGGGCCCAAAGAGGCAAAAAAATCAAATATTTTATTTGTTTTCACTATAACTTAAATCCTAGTCTGCCTATTGTTGTGAAATTTGTCAAGAATGTTTCTTACAATAAAAGATTGAACCTGATGAATTTTTGCGCCCCCCTTATTTCCCCGTTATGTAATTAGGGGCCAAAAGGGACAAAATTCAAAACTTTTTTATTTGTGGTCCAATGTTGAATTTATTTTTTTTTTGCATGATTGTTCTTGTCAAATATCGGATACAAATTAAGAATTATTTTTGGGACCCCCTTTTTCCTATAACGTAATTAGGGACCAAAAGGGGCCAAAATCGATACTTTTTTTATTGTGTTACGATTTTGAAAAAAATTTTTGCATGTTAGTTCTTGTCAAATAGCAGACGCAAAAATTAGAATTAATTTTTGCGACCCCCCCCTTTTCCCCGGCCTATTATGTAATTAAAGACCAAAAGGGACCTAAATCGAAACTTTTTTACTTGTGATCCGATTGTGAAAATTTATTTTGTATGTTTGTTCTTGTTAAATATCGGATACAAAATTGAGAATTGATTTTCAATTCTCCCTTTCCCCCCTATTACATAATAAGGGGCCAAAAGGGGCCATAATCAAAACTTTTATTTGTGGTCTGATTTTGAAATTTTTTTTTCCATTTGCTTTTAAAATAGTTAAGATATAATGAATTTCTTGTAAATGTGGGTAGAAAATCCACCAAAGAAGGCATGTGTCAAAAACCTTTGACAGTCCACCTAGGGCTGCATGTGTCCAGAGCATGCAATTGATTATCCATATTGGGCCTAAAAGGTACAGGGTTCAATGTGTTGCGGTCGTATCATGCTGCGCTCGGCGAAGCTTTTTATTGGCTTATAGAATGAAAACTATTGCAGATAGAGAAAAGCTGTTGCTAGCTTATATGTTCAGTTCTTTTAGTTCTACAAAAGTCTCCATAGGTTCGAAGTTGTCAAATGACCCCTTATAGGGTTTACAGTAAAATAGTGCTTTTGGCTTATAGAATGAAAACTATTGCAGATAGAGAAAAGCTGTTGCTTGCTTAAATGTTCAGCTCATTTAGCTCTACAAAAGTCTCCATATGGTGGTAGTTGTCAGATGACCCCTTAAAGGAGAAAAATAGTGTTTTTGGCCTATAGAATGAAAACTATTGCAGATAGAGAAAAGCTGTTGCTTGCTTAAATGTTCAGCTCTTTTAGGTTTACAAAAGTCGTCATAGGGTTGAAGTTGTCAGATGACCCTTTATAGGCATTCCAGCCCCTTAAAGGCGAAAAATAGTGTTTTTGGCCTATAGAATGAAAACTATTGAAGATAGAGAAAGCTGTTGCTTGCATAAATGTTCAGCTCATTTAGCTCTACAACAGCATTCATAGGGTCGAAGTTGTCAGATGACCCCTTATAGGGATTACAGCCCCAATATTAACATGTTTTCACGTTTTGGCTTATGCTGGCGTCACACTGTCCCGATTTTGACATACGATGGACACACGAATGTGAAAATTTCAACTTCGTGCGATGTTAGTCCCGAACTTGCTAAAAATCAAAATCAAAACCGAAGGGTATACGATTAGAACCGATGGCTAAGCGATCGGAAAAGTAGCACATACGAATAGCTGCGAACCGATTACGAAGTTGTTACGATGTTATCAAGATTAGTCGAGAATTAGATCCGAAGGAGACACGAATTTATACGACGGCTGTACTACGTCGTGTTAAGCATACGATTGGTCTACCAAGCATCACGATGGGTATACGAAGTATGAAATACAATAACGCGATTTGCAATAAGATTATATAATTTAGTCTATATAAATTGTCCTTTGCAGCCTCTAATTAGTATTTATGGATGACAAGTTAAAACGATGGCTCTCCAAGCAAACCCCTGCTGTCCTTGATGTCGATCAGTAAGAGTAGATAAGACATTTGATCTAAAGCTAATATGTAGAGCCTGTTAAGATAGAACAAAAAAGATGACGCTACTTTATCTTGTTTTGTTCGTGTGAGTTGACCGAAGCACACATAATCTGAAAACAAGAAGAATATGTTGTAACTAGTATGTAGAAAGTTCAACAATTTTAGCTGTTACGAACTATTCTTGAACAAAGCGTGACCACCTTATAATATATAACTTCGTTACCGGCCCTATACCGGTATCTAAGTCCAAAGGTCCCGTAAATATTTGCGGACCGAAACGGAATGTAAACTTTATCTCAGTAACCCGTAATGGTGGACTGGCATACAGTACATGCCAAAAAGCAGTTTAATAACTATAATTAAGGGTTAAGAAGAAAGTGTGGGAAACTGATATTTCAGTGAAATTCTTAAGTTCAAAGGGTCCTAATTCTGTAAAAAAAATTGCGGACCGGAACAACGCGTTAACTTGATCTTTAACTCATCATGGTAAGACTCACATACCAAAAACCAGTTTAAAGTTTAATATCTATATATAAGGTTTTTAAAAAAGTGCGAAAAAGTTATTGTGACAGCGAGACGGCCGGCCGGACAGACACACAAACGGCAGACGGAGTGCAAACCTAAAGTCCCCTTCGGCTTTTGTCGGTAGGGGACTGATAAAAACTAAAGTAAGTTGCTGTCTTGTAAGTCTTCCTCCTGCTGCATTTTAATTATGAGGTGGGAAACAGAGCTATATACATGTACTAACTTTTCTTTTTCTAAACGAATTATTGTAACACGCCCCTAACTGAAATGGATTAATAAATGTCCCTATAAGGCACTTTTGACACGTTTTATATTTTTTTTTACTTCAGAAATCGTACTGCTTTGACCAGTGCCGTGTTTCCATCTCCATGCCATTACATTAGTTACGACGGATATACGAATACAAAGCGAGGTATTTGCGACGCCGTGTTTCCTTCGCACCACCTTTGGAGAGCTTCTTGTTTTATTCGTGCCGCCATCGTACGATAAATTTATCCGACGACACTAAGAAGGCAACACGAAATCAGAAGATGCTTTCACGAAGGCATTAAGATAGAAAGGATGGATTAACGAACACAACACGAACAAGGACATTCGCACGAACCTTCGGGAATTTTTTAATATGTTAAAAAATTAGGAAGGCATTACGAAGTTGCTCCCGAAGTTGGAATATTTCAGCCGATGGTGCTACGATGGTGAAAGATGACAACACGAATAGCGCGATTTGAATACGATCACTCCCGATTTTGAAAATATCCATAATCGTGTTTCCATCGCAGTCAAAATCGGGATAGTGTGACGCCAGCATTATAGAATGAAAGCTATAGCAGATAAATAAAAGCGGTTGCTTGCTTAAATGTTCAGCTCATTAAGCTCTTAAAAAGTCTCCATAGAGTCAAAGTTGTCAGATGACCCCTTTTAGGGGTAATGGCCCTTCAAATAACATTTTGCATATGTTTTGGCCTACAGAATGAAAACTTTTGTTGAAAGAGGAAAGCTATTGCTTCCTTAAATGTTCAGCTTATTTAGCTCTACAAAAGTTTGCATTGGTCAAAGTTGTCAGATGACCCCTTATAAGGGTTACACCCACTTAAAGGTGCAAAATAATGTTTTTGGTCTATAGAATAAAAACTTTTGCAGATACAGAAAAGCTGTTGCTTGCTGAAACATATAGTTCATTAAACTCTACAAAAGTCTTTTTAGGGTCGAAGTTGGCAGATGATCCCTTTAAGGGGTTATGGCCCTTTGAAGGTGAAAATAGTGTTTTTATGCCCCCCCCCCCGCGACGACAATTCGGGGGTCATTAAGTTTTACTCATGTCCGTCCGTCCGTCTGTACGAGTTTTCGTCAAGCTTTTCTCAGGAACCGTACATGAAAATGATTTGAAACTTGGTAGGATGATTCAGTATTACAAACTGCATGTCCTAAGCCACTTTCAGGTCTGTCAGACATCTACTTCCTGTTTGTGCCTTAGTGGGGACATCCGTGTCCCATGGACACATTCCTTCTTTATTTGCTTATAGAATGTAAACTATTGCAGATTTTCTTGCTTAAACATTCAGCTCATTTAGCTATACAAAAGTCTTCATAGGGTGACATCAAGGCCAGGTGAGCGATTAAGGCTCCTGGGAGCCTCTTGTTAACTATATCATTGATGCCTCCCAAACTCCAAACACTCTCTTACAAAAAAATCCCAAAATATAATATTCTATGGTAAAGATCTTAAAAGCTCCTAAGCTAAGCGTAAACGGACGAGCGAGTAAAAACTTGAGACACCAAAATAACTGGCAGCCAGGATGTATGGAATGTCCGTTTAATATTTCTTCTTGCATGTATGTCCAATAAAAAAATCAAAATATTTTATTTTGAACGATTCCTTTTACAATGTCATAATTCCCACCAATCACTTAAGATTAATTACTTGCTTAAATAAAACCGAAATAATGTACTTAGCTGCAAAAACCTGATTTTGATGAATTAAGTGGATAAGTATGCCATAAAAATACATCACTTTTTGTTCTGTACGTATTGACACATAACAAATAAACACAACCACAGTATATATGTCTTAACTATGTCTTCCTGGACAGGGGTAAGTTGGCGATTTTCTATTTCCAAAGATAGCATCAATATTATAGACAGATGCCCCGGATTAAATTTTCATGACACGCGTATCCTTAAACTGTAATTTTAAGATTTGCAGGGAATAAAAAAAACGTGGATTTTGTATCCGGTAATATGTATCATATTTACATATTGAAGAAAATGTACCACATCTCTATATCCAATCATGTACCGGTATTTATATGTGTCCCGGGTCCATAAAATCTGATGTTTTTATTTCTTCTTGATTGATATCAATCTGACTCAGCATATTTTTTTAGCTGTTGAATGGTTTAAGGAAATCTATCAGCTTACATGCTAAAAAATGGGCTTGAATATCTGAACTTTTTAGCGTCATTTTTTGTGATCTCTATTTTTTTACACATAGACAAAAAAATCCAACATTAGGATGGGAAAATTCATGTAAAACAATTAAAGATTTTTTTCTTTCCAGATTATATTTATCTCCATATTTTTGGTTGTGATCTCTTGGTGTCACGGACAGTCCGACTCGGGTAAGTTGTTATAATAAATATTGTCATAAATTTATAAGAAAGTCTTTAAGCAAATAACATTTTCTTTGAATAATAACAAACAAACAACTTTTGCGTGTGACGCACATTTCGGCTATAAAAGACCATAAAAGGCTCAACAGAAACCCCCATAACGGGATAACCTTGATTAACCTTTTACCTTGAACACATTATCACCTGTACAATATAAACCCCAAACAGAAATCCCTACAATCTTCACTTTTTTTAGTTTTGGAGAGAACTTAAGTAGATCTCATGGGAACTTGATAAGTGGACACCAATGATTTGTATGAATGAACTTTTATATATAATTCGGACTTTTCCTTATAAAGGAGAAACAATGCATGAAGCAATCTCTTTTTTTCTTGTTGTAGACGAACACCGTAGTATTCTTCCTCGTGGATTTTCCTTTCTCGGTGGCTCGTCGAAGTCACGGTTTAGAAACGAACTCGATAACTGGCGGGGATTACGGAGCTCAAGATTATCTACAAGATCATTAACACCTAACTCTCTTCGACGTTTTACTACACGAAGCTCCCAAAGAACGAATCGGATTCGTAATTGGATTCAACAGTGGCTAAGGAGGCGAGAAACTGCAGAAAGAATAGTTCCAAGGCGAAATCCTTTATTTATGTTCAACAGGAGTCAGAGAATACAACCACGAATATGGCCCTTGCGATTTAGACAAAGACCGATCACAAATATCCGAAGACAAAACTTATGGTTTATATAATTCAATAAACAGAAAACTATCTATAGACGTATGGAATCCAGATGAGTACAGACATTGATTCGTTTGGGTTTAGGCTGGTTCTTCTTTACCATATTTGACACGCTGAATTTACAGTTATAGCAATGATTGTGTTGCAACAAGCAAGAACTGCTTACCCTTCCGGAGTACCTGGGTTCACTCTCGTTATGCTTTGAGTGCGCGATGCTAATTGCTATTCGGTTCCTGTGTGTGTTTTTTTATGTTGTATGTTTCTTCGTATTGTTCTTGTTTTCGTTTTCTGATTTTGTCTTTGCTTTTTCGGACTTATGACATTTGAATGCCCTTGGTACCTCTCTGCCTTTTTTCCTCCTATACTACCAAACTCAAACATATCGTTTCTATATTTATTTTTTCACTACAAAGAGAAAGGTTGGCGTGTCTCGTGATCTGCTGTTTTAATTGATTTCTGGTTAGCCTTATCACAGTTAAATTAAAAATGCAAAATATGTTACAACATAACTTCTGTTCTACGGTTATTACTTTAAGGTTCTCGACGATCTTCATCGTTTATAACTTTAGGGTCCAGTAATTAAAACCCAACACTTATAGGTATTTTCTTTTGTCACCAAAACTGAATGTTTTAACAAATATTTGTTAATTGAGCATGTCACCAATAAGGATTAAGTATTACATTTGGTTGTCCTTGAACATTTACAATATTACCAGTTTGTCGAGAAACCAGGTTTTGTACTAGGAGATTTTTGTCACTCTGAGTAGCAAGTCGAATTCTAGATAGCAAGTCTAGATATCGTTGTGTTGTCATTGGTTGCAATATATTCTTTCTCTGTGCAGATTGGCGAAATCTTGACCCAAATGGCAATAGCGACATTCGCGGTCGACCAGAGTGTGGGTTTCGATGCTTAGTAGCTCGCGAGTGTAAGTTATTTGTTATCAATCTCCGTCTATTTGTCACCCTGTTAGTCAATGGTTGGTTGGATGACTTCGTCGAAATGAAGATTCTGTTTTTTACAGATGAAGAGCGATCATTGTAGCTCATTATACCAGAAAACTTGTTGGTTGTTTTCCTTGTGTTAATTGGCAAAGCTTTTCTTCGGTTACTGTAGAAACGCCTCTTGTTCATAGGCGAATTATGAAATACCCTGGTTGGTCGAATGATTCGGCGGTACTTTATATTTGGTTTAGTATCTATGTATCTGTGGTTTATTTGGTTTTGAGTTTGGTAATTCGTTTGTTGTCTCTTTACACTTTGTGAAGAAGGCATAATTAATTTTCTATATTTTGACATGCAACAGTTGTCGGTATATGTTGAGACATGCTTCCTTCTATTTGACTTTGGAAAGAATGGCTTAATTGTTGTTGCGTGTATTATTGGTCTTGATGCCATGTAAAGCCGATTTCTAAGTTTGTTCCAATGTGGCAAGCTCTCTTTATGGTAACGCTGGTGCTTTCTTCCTGTTAAAAGTTCATCAATATATTGTTGTACGGTTTTCGGTCTATTTTCCTGGCTCTCGGAACTTTCCGTCTCTGATACATCGGTATTGCTTTGTCCTTCAGAGGTATTGTCTATAACTTTATCTCCATCATTCATCAATTCTTTAGACGTTTCATTTTTATTAGTCGCCATTTCTTCTGGGATTTCGACCGAGTCGTAATCTTCCAAACTGTTTTCGTTGTCGTTGTCAGAATTTGCAGAAGCCTTGTGGCTCGTAGTATTTTCCATGTTTACACGTTCAATTTCCTCAAAAGATTCTAAGGCATTGGTTTCCTTCCACTCTGCCTTTTCTTCCTGACCGCTGTTATTAAGCTGTGCTCTATCCATAACTGTTTGTAAGGGAATTGATATTATACCAGGTTTCTGGAAGTTTGTGTCGGGACTTTTTAAAATTGTAAAATTGGTGGAAGTGCTTTCTCTATTCGTTATAACCACCGGCCTTGTTGCTTCTTGTGATTTGTGTTCAACAACAGATTGAGACGAACGTAAAAAGGAGCTTTTCCCGTTACTTTGGACGGTAAGGTCAGTTCCTCCTGTGTTCACTTCAGTATTTAATCTTTGAACACGAACCTCTGTCTGAGATCTGTGCGATGGTATCTTCAGGTTGGTAATGATGGTATTGAATTTTGGAGAATTGTGGCCTAAAATATTAAGAAAGTAAAAATTAACTAGAGGCTCAGGGAGCCTGAATCGCTCACTTGATCTCTTATGTTAAAGCCTCTTGCCTAGTGTGCAACATGGTCTACATGTACTTGGTATGTAACATTAAAGAAACTAGTTAGGATAGAAAACACTTTTAAGATCAAGAATACAAAGTTACAAAGCTTTCCATTTGAAAAAAACAAAACAAAAAACAAACAAGTTAAAATTGTTTTCTGACAATTTTGACCCCGATATCATTTTTGTAGATCTTGATGAGCTGAACAATTTTGCAATGCTTAACTATTCCTCTAACTCTTATGGCTTTTACGATAAAGTTCAAAAACTGTGAAAATAGTCAATTTTGACGATTAAGGGGAAATAACTCCTACAAGGAGTCGTCCCACAACTTTGACTCAATGGAGAGTTTTGTAGAGCTTTTGATGCTGAAGAAGTACGGTTGCTTCAAATTTCCTCTATCTCTTATACTTTTTGAGCTATAAGTTAAACACTATGGTCTGACCCTCCTGTTCTATTTTAAGTAACGGCGGCCATGTTGGTTGGTAAACGTTCACAAATTTCACAAACTTGGTGGAGTACATCCTAAAGATCAAGTGTACAAAGTTTGAAAGCAATCCCATCAGTGATTTCATAGAAGAAGATCTTTGAAGAAAAGTTAACGACGGACGGACGACGGACGCCTCGGGTCAGGTGAGCTAAAAGCCATATTATTTTATGTGTTCTTTTGTAAAAAACAAACTAAAAACACAGAGCAATTATCATGATCAGGTTTGTTATCTTGATTCCAACGACCAAGTTCAAATATTCAAAAACAACAAAATTATTCCATGTATTTCACTAGGCAATACAGCATCTTATGGCAAGCCGTAGTGAACCATTCGACGACAGTGATAATTTCTATATTAAATGGTAGTATCTAAATTTTGTATGGTTTTTTTCCCAATAGAAAAAAACCAACATTTATGTCAGATTTTTGAACTGATAAAATGTCCCGTATTCATTAGTTTGTAAACGTACTTGCTTGAACAGTTCCAGGTTCTCTGAACAGAAACAGTGTCATTACAAAGGCCACATACTGGATACATGTCCATTTCTGAAATAAGTTAATCAATTAATTACCTCAGTATACTATAATTTATTTATTTGATGGAGAAAACACCAATAATACTTTTCGTTACTTTTAACTTTCCGAATAAAAGAAAATATAAAAAACTTTTTGAAAGTCCCGTCTATATACTATTTCCATTTTTATATACACGTTATATACAATAAAATCCTGGACCCAAACGCCTGTGGGTGTTTCACTTAAAATTGTATTTGTTGTATGACTGTAGCGCTGAAGTCGCGGTTCGACTAGTAGCTTGCTCTAAATCTTGATAATAAAACTGTTGGTACATTGATAATAAATTTTAGGAGTATATGTTTTTAAATTCAGTTTGACATTTACAGTCAATCCTTAGAAAAGCCAACAAATATAAAAAAAAATGTATGAAAAAATTTTGTTTTATTAAATACTCGAAAAGAAGTGCCGTGAACGCAGCTTTTTAAAAAAAAATTGGAAAACGCAGATACAAAAATCTGGTAGTAGATTACAGCAAGACTTTGTCATCAATGAGTCTGAGAAAAAGAACAAATATACAGAAGACCAAATAGTCGACGTGCTCAATTTTCTTATCAACAACATATTTTGTTTAGTTTGGTGGACGTGTTTTTCAGCAAACGATAGGGATTCCAATGGGCACTAATTGTGCACCTTTGCTTGCTGATTTGTTCCTACATTCATATGAAGCAGATTTTTTACAATCTCTTCTAGACAAAAAAGATCATAGACTAGCTCCTTCTTTTAACCAAGTACGTTCCATTATATTGATGATGTCCTTTCACTAAACAATTCTCGATTTGGTGACTTTTTCCATCTCATATACCCTCAGAAACTTGAGATAAGGGACACGACGGATTCTAAGAAGATCTACATCTCGAAATTGACTTTCAAGGAAGACTCTCAACAAAGCTCTATGACAAACGTGATGACTTCAACTTTCCAATCGTGAACTTTCCCTTTTTGTGTAGCAACATTCCGTACGCTCTTGCTTATGGAGTCTTCGTATCACAGTTTATTCGTTACACTAGAGCTTGCGGGAATTACATCGATTTCCTTGGCAGAGCGTCACGTTTGACACAGAAATTGCTGGCACAGGGTTATGTTGATCCACAGTTGCTGTCTTCACTCCAGAAATTTTACGGTAAACACCATGCACTCGTAGACAAATAAGGGCCCGGTTTTTATCTCTCAAATGGGTGCAGATGTTGGTTTGTCGTAGAAATGTTTTGTCTTCCTTTACCGAATTTGACACATTGAATTGGAAATAAGCAATACGACGGGTGTCCTATAGCAGACAGGAACCGCTTACTCTTCCGGAGCAACAGAGTTCACTCTTGTTACGACTTCAGTTCGCGTTGTTGATTTCCGTTCGGTTGATTTTGTGTTTTGTGTTTCTTCGTGCTGTTTTGTTTGTGTTTGCCAGTTTTGTCGTTGCCCATTCGGACTTTTGACATTCAAATGCCCCATTGGTGCATCTGCTTCTCCAATGTATGTCTCATTTTAAAAGTATGTCCTCTATATAGTTATTTTACATAAATTTTTACAAAATGGTTTTAGAAATACATGCCTTTTGTGAATTGTCCTATAGAATTTATACAATTAAAAAAAGATTTATACACAACTACTTGAAAAATGATAACCGTGATCTAATGCTTTAATATTTATTTTCATGCACATATCAAATGTCTATTGAATACTATATATTAAATTTTGGAAAAAATCTAATGTTAAATTTTAGACCCCCACTCCAACTAGAATCAAATATCCATTGGGTCAAGAAGATCCCTTTTAGAGTTTATGCCTTTTTTCATCTTCACTTGCCAAGGGTTACGATCCGCTATCTCCCAAGGGTTACGATCCGCTATCTCTCATTGAAGATTACGATCCGCTATCTCTCATTGAAGATGAGAGATAATGATAATGGATCGTAACCCTTGGCTAGCGAAGATGGTCTTTTTTAGGAAAATATTTTTTTTCATGTTTTTGCCTCTATGAAAGAAAACTATTTGCAGATACATGTAGAGAAAGTTAATGATTGCATAATTGTTCATCTAAAAACTCTACAAAGGCCTTCTTTAGACCAAAGTTTACAAGTTACAACTTTTATGGATTATGCACTATCATTATATTGTTTATCGAATGAAGTTTATTGCAAATAAAAGAAAATGTTGCTTTTTACATGCTTTACTACAGTCCCAATCAGGCTATTTGAGTAAACATATGAGTATTTTTATGTGTTACTTCCTTAGAATGGTAAAAATTGTGTTTTTTAAAGAATGAGAACTATCGGTATTAAAATAAAGGAAAAATTGTTGCTCGCTTAAATGGTCTACTAAAGAAGAGAATTTACAAAACCTAAATCAATAAATGACCCTTTTTGAGGAGTATGCCCGATATTAGAAGGTGATGTGATCTAGGTAACTTGAATATACATTTTGGCTTAAAATATTGCTCCCAAGCGAGATTCAATCACAGGGGCTCGAGGTAAGTTTTGGGCTAATGATATATAATATACGTATATTAGCCCAAAACTAACCTCGGGCCCCTGTGGAATCAATTGATATATTAGACCTTTATTCAACAAAATAAATGATCATTTTGACGAAATCTTTTTCGTTGCACCTAACGAAGTTCTAGTTGACTGGTAATAAAGTTGTAAATGATTCTTATTTTCTACACAAGCTCTCCTGTAATATCCAGATGGAAAACGAATTATACAAATGTTTTTTTTGTATATCAAAACATATAATGAAAGACTTTTCTTTAAAACTTTTTTTAAATATTAAATACAACCGTATCTACATATCGAACCTTCCATTCATCAACGACAATATACAAATAAAGATTAAAAAACAGCCTATTCGCTTTTTGCGGTTTTGCAACTATCTGCAGATAATACAGTAATAAGTGTTTCAACGATTTTTTGTGTCTTGGGCTGACGCAAGACTATGGCAAGCCGTTTTTACATTTATTCCTCTTTATAGATATCTCATAAACTTTATAAGATATCTCATATACTTTATAAGATATCTCATAAAGTTTATAAGATATCTTATAAACTTTATAAGATATCTTATAAACTTTATGAGATATCTTATAAAAAATAATTTATAAGATATCTCATATACTTTATCAGATATCTTATAAACTTTATGAGATATCTTATAAAGTATATGAGATATCTTATAAATTTTATGAGATATCTTTAAAGAGGCCTTATAAAAATATAAGATATCTTATAAAGTTTATAAGATATCTCACATATTTTATAAGATATCTTATTAAATATATAAGATATCTCATATAAATGGGAGTTTATAAGATATCTTATAAAACATATGAGATATCTTATAAAACATATAAGATATCTCATAAAACATATAAGATATCTTATAAAACATATAAGATATCTCATAAAGTTTATTAGATATCTTATAAAGATTATGAGATATCTTATATAAATTTTTTTATAAGATATCTAATAAAAGTTATAAGATATCTTATAAAGTTTATAAGATATCTCGTAAACTTTATGAGATATCTTATAAAAAATAACTTATAAGATATCTCATAAAATATATAAGATATCTAATAAACTTTATGAGATATCTTATAAACTTTATAAGATATCTTATTAGTTTTATAAGATATCTTATAAGTTTTATAAGATATCTTATAAATTATTTTATATGAGATATCTAATAATCTTTATAAGATATCTTATAAACTTTATGAGATATCTTATATGTTTTATAAGATATCTTATTTGTTTTATAAGATATCTTATATGTTTTATAAGATATCTCATATGTTTTATAAGATATCTTATAAACTACCATTTATATGAGATATCATATATATTTAATAAGATATCTTATAAAGTATATGAGATATCTTATAAATTTTATGAGATATCTTTAAAGAGGAATAAATATAAATATGGCGTGCCATACCCGCTGGTCACGTTGAAGACTGCTAGCTGTCTTTCATTGTATTACCGTTTGTTTATGTAACGTAAGGTTGTATCGCGTTCACTTATTCCACATCCAATTATCGTCGACTGTCAAAGATTGTTGTTGGGTTTTTTCGTATAATGTGCCCCTGGGACCCTTATCGTTCGTCAGTATGTAATTGGTTTTGACCTTTCTTCTTCCCAAGGAGTATAATAACCAAACAGGCCCCTGTGTTTTAACGCGACCTTTTAGCAAATGCCTTTCTTAAATTAGTAAATAAATACTCACTTTCTGGAAAGAATTATCAATCATTTTTTCTCCGTAAATTTTCATGCTGCTGTCATTTGAGAGTTCGGGGAACCTAGCTGTGAGTCAGACAAAAAATGAAAGATAGAAGAATTTGCATCATTACCTTATTAGGACGAATAAAATGACGAAACAAGCTATTGAAATTTTTTAGTGACAGTATACAAAAATTAACATCAAAAGGGACATATTCGATTAACCTGAATTTTTTAATTGATATTAATTTTTCATCAACTGTCAATGCATGCAATTTATATAAACAATGTATTATTGTATACAAGAAACAGTCATATATACAGATATTTGCATTTTATTACAAACGAACGGATATTTTAACATAGTTGTGGTCTTAAAGTGCATAAGCTTCACCACTGAGCTTCACAAAAAAGGCATTTTGGCCATTCAATCAACTACAAATATTTTGAGCAAAAATCAAAATTTATGATGGTAAATAGTGTCTCTTCAAAATAAGTTCTCATAATACATGGGAAAAATCCATTCAGATAGTATCTATTTTTGAACCTATGCAAAATTGCATCCCAAAAGATTAGAAACTCCTGCCCTTAACTGACAGTAATTCTGAAGTTCGGGAAAATTTATGCATGATAGCGCATTAGCCATTACTTTATATAGGAATCGAGTGTGGAATGGGAAAGAAGTCCTGACAGACAGGTCCGACTGAATGCTCTGGGCGAGTAAGCGAGTTGTGCTTTACACACAAGCATCACGTATAAGGAATATGGTCATAAAAAGGACGATAACATGAACATTAAAATATTATTAAAAATGTGGATTGGTATGGGAAATAAAGCAATAGAAAATTTGAAAGGCCGCCGGAAAATGAGAGGTGATAGGGAACGAAAATTTAGCCTAGCTGTGGCGGATCCAAGGGGGGGGGGTCTTATATAGCGCAAATAGTGGTCCACAAAGGGGTCTTTTACGTGCATGATGTCTGCCATTCTCCACACACGTTGGTCCACGTACTATAGCCGGCGATTTCGACCTGACAACACAGCATGCATCCCCCCTTGTCCACTATATAACACACATATTATAATAACCGATTTTAAATAGAAAAATTCAAGAAAATATGATTTATGTTTTGATGTCACAATTTTAATTGGTTGGTAATTGATGTCAGGAAAACATTACAAGAAATTGCATGATTGATGATTGTTTTAGATGAGGGAGGATGATTTAGTAATAACATTATCGATGAATCACAGAAAATATATATATTTTAATCATTTTCTTTAAAATACTGCATAAAAACTCGTATCCCGATCACTTGCCTTTGTTCGAATTGCTCACTTTGCCTACTATGGGCCATAACATATTAAAAGCATCCTCCGCCTTTTTCGACTCAAGAGAGACTTGTGAAGAGCTTCCTCAGCTTAACACTGAAGCATTAAGCGACTTTTTCTCAAGTCATCGCCATTTTTTTCCTTTTAAGCAGCTAACCACTAATAGTACACGTGTTCCTATATGTGCCGAATTCAAATAAAGTTTTCGAGAAAAACAATAATCAATTCATGCGGATTTACAACAAGTGGCGACACAAAGTATGTCTCGCCTGTCAGCGCCATCAGATTTATATATGTTACAGTAAATAGGTGAAATCTCCCCATATATTCATGGCCGTGGCCGTGCCATGGTCACGGCAGAATAACATGTGAGACTATTTTGCCGGTTATGACATAATAGCCGCCGCTTATGTAGGTATTATGATTCATCAAACATTTCTAAAGATACCAAAAATGTTAAAGTTGCTCAAATGGAAACCTAAGGTCAAGGTTAAAAGATTAGGATTCATCTGCAACAAGCTAGCTCTGATGCAAAACATATTAAGTTTCATCAACCTAAGATTTCAGTTTTTAAGAAATGGAGGTGCTAATTAAACCTTAACATTGTAATTTTATGAATTGAACATTGTCAGTCACTATAAAACGGTGAAACTAAGGTCAATGACAAATGATGGGGATGCAAATTGTGCTTGCTAAGTTACTACTGTGGCATATTCGTACCAAGTTTCATCTAACTAGGACTTATAGTTCTTGTGATATGGAGGTACTCATAAACTTTAGCATATTGAAAAATATCAGTCACTCAACAGGAAAATCAAGTTCAATGTTAAATTAGCGTGATTAGTGATAAGCTACTATTTGGGCATATGGATATGCATACCACGTTTCATTAACCTAGGGAGATATGGACTTGAGCATTGATAGTTTGATTTTTATGGGGGGGGGCTATGGTGAAATTTGAAATAAAAAGGATGACAAAAATTCAGAAAAAAAGGCAGGACGGTGCTTTGAGTAAGAAAAAAAGGCAGGATGAGATTTTGACTGAAAAATTAATAGTTGCTTTAAAAAAAAAAACTTTTTCCGAAAATAAAAAGGCAGGACGAAGAAAATATCCATAGCCCCCCCCCCCCCCCTCATAAAAATAAAATGGTTGCTCCCTAAATGCCACAATCTCTGTCGCTGATAAAGTAACTCTTTTATGTTCCACTCTGTTTTACAAATGGGACAAAACCCTAGAAATACTTGATAATAATTTTCAAGATTGGATACACGTTAAGAACACTATGCTATTATTAAGATATTTTTTCAATAGACTTCTATCTTAAATCTGTGTGTTTCACGAGATTTGATCAAGGCATTCTTACGTAATGCTCCAGAAACCAGTCCAGAATGATTGATGGATGGACGTATGAAAAGACAAATTTTTTACTCCCAACTTGCACAAAAGGTGGAGGACAATCAACTAGATGATAAAATAAAAGTCCCCCCTCCTTCTCACATTTGAAGGAACACTGCTTTTTAAACAATACAATTGCTTTAGCATAGTCTATACAATAAATGTATCACTGTAGAAAGTTCTACATGTAGGTCTACAATATTTGTCTGATACAACAGCAGACTTGGTCTGTGTTCCACTGGAGAAAACAACTAAATTCAAACTGACGCCTTGTATAAAATCACCAAGGACATCTGTGAGCCACTTTTCATTCAGTATACCTCTGCTACTCCATAAAATAGATGTTTACAATCCCTAATTCTTAATGTTTTGTCCAACAAAGTTGCATACCAAATATCCAGTCATTGTGATAAGTTGTTGCTGGAAAAACTGTTATGAAAATTTACAACCTTTGACCACTAATCTGAAAAAAAACCTGACTAACCCGGTTAACAGGAAGTAGATATTCAACAGACCTGAAATTGGTTCTCTCAATATTGAAGCTCATTGAAGTCATATACCAATGAAAGAACCTTAGTGAGCATGCTCACATACCCCATGCGTCCACATTATGGACAGAGATTATCTATTTCCAGTTAGGAATAAACAAGAGGCTCCCAGGAGCCTAAATCACTCACCTGAACTACACAGATACACCTATTATGTAGATATTATTGTGCTTAACCATATGCAATTTAAATTTCTGAAATATCTTGTTAAGTTTTCAAGATAAAGGACTAAATAAGTGCAAAATTTGGCAAAAATTATGAGAAAGGGCAATAACTCCCACTTCAGAAGTTTGATCTTTTTCAAAATTCAGAACAGGTAGATCTTTTTATGCTGATCACTTTTGATTCTTGCACAATTTTGATATCTGTAACCATTCTTGAGTTATCAACAAAAAACTGCAATCTACCCCTATGTTCTATTTTTAGCCATGGCGGTCATGTTTTTGACAAATCAAAAATCCAATCAATAAAATTATATATGCTATTAAACAAGTGTGCCAAGTTTAGATGCAGTTGGGCTTACGTTGTCAGACAAGTTAATCTTTGAAATTCAGGGGAAAAGTAATGAAAATGGTAAATTTTGTCGCTTTAATGGCAATAACTCCTAAAAGAAATGGTCCTACAGCTTTGACCTTATTCCATGAAATGTAGATCTTGATATGCTTAATTAATCATATGCAACATACCCGTAGGCAGAATTTTTTTAGGGGGGGGGTTCGATTTTCCAAATATTCCTTTTTTTAATAGTGCTTAACCGAATTTCAGCTTGTTTTTACCTATATTTTTCAATTTTTTTTCCACAAGGGGGGGTTCGTCCGAACCCCTCGACCCCCCCTGGCTACGGGTATGTGCAATTTGAATTTTTGAAATATCCTGTATAGTTTTCAAGATATAGGGCCAGAAAAAGGGCAATAACTCATACATCGGTTGTTGGATCTTCTTGAAAATTTCAGGGCAGGTAGATCTTGAGGTGCTGAACACTTTCAACATGCCAGAATTTTGATATCTGTCACCGTTTTTGAGTTATTTGCAAAAAACTATAATTTGACCCCTATGTTCTATTTTTAGCCACGACAGCCATATGTTTTTATGAATCAAAAATCCGAACGATAGTTTTGTACACACAATGCCACTAAACAACTGTATCAAGTTTGGTTGCAATTGGACTTATGGTGTCGGACAGGTTAACATTTGAAAAATTGGTAACAGACGACGACAATGGACGCCAAGTGATGGTAAAAGCTCACATGGACCTTTGGTCCAGGTAAGCTAAAAAGTTGTTATCTTTCCAAGTCGGCTTGTTAAACAAGAAGTAAATGATTGACAGACCTGAAAACCTATCCCACCATATTGGACCCCTACCTGAAGCTTAATACCAAATATTAAAAGCCTACAATTAATAACAAGAGGCTCCCAGGAGCCTAAATCGCTCACCTGGTCTTGATGTCAACCCTATATTTTGTACAGCTAAATGAGCTGAACATTTAAGCAAGCAACTGTTTTTTCTTTATCTACTATAGTTTTCATTCTATAGGCCAAAAACACGAAAAACCGTTATTTTAGGGGCCGTAAAGCTGTAAACCCTTATAGGGTCATCTGACAACTTCGACCCTATGCAGACTTTTGTAGAGCTTTATGCGCTGAACATTTTAAGAAAGCAACAGCTTTTCTCTATCTGCTATAGTTTTCATTCTAAAGGCAAAAAAACATGAAAAAGGTTATTTTAGGGGCCCTAACCCCTATTAAGGGTCATCTGACCACTTCAATCCTATTGAGACTTTTGTAGAGCTAAATGAACTGAACATATAAGCAAGCAACAGCTTTTCTCTATCTGCTATAGTTTTCATTCCATATGCCAAAAACATGAAAAAACATTATTTCAGGGGCCGTAACCCCTAGAAGGGATCATCTGACAACTTCGACCCTACGGAGACTTTTGTAGAGCTAAATGACCTGAACATTTAAGCAAGCAACAGCTTTATTCTATCTGCAATAGTTTTCATACTATAGGGCAAAAACGAATCAAAAATCCCCACGCAAGTTTTGTGCAGGATACCCTAAAGTACCACCAGACCAAATTTGGTTTGAATCTGTTCAGTAGTTTCAGAGGAGAAGAAGTTTGAAAAAGTTTACAGACAACGACGACGACAGACGACGACGATGGACGCCAAGTGATGGCAATAGCTCACATGGACCTTCAGTCCAGGTGAGCTAAAAACATCATACCCTTCGCAACTTCGTTGCATGGGGTATAATCAAGTCAATGTGAAAATTAGTTGCTGAGAAAACTATTTTGGTATAAACATGTTGAACTATTGATCATTAATTCGGATAGTTGACAGTAAACATGAAGATAGGTAATACACCTAAAATGGGTACTAGCAATTAAGGACAATATGCAGAAGGCCTTTACCAAATTTCGTCGCTTTGATAAGTAGTGGCCGATAAAATTTACTAAAATTGTATTGCAGATGGCAGGATTGACAGGGGTATTCTAGTATATCCCCCTGTATTCTTGTGCAATACATGAGTTGCACAATGTTTCCGTTCCGAATTTGACTCGTCATTTAGACGAGGTCATCAGGGGTCACAGGGAGGAAAAACGACGTCATTCAACATGGGACAAAGGGAACGAAATTTTCTATCAACAATTCTTCTGTAATTATTCAACATATGTCAGAGTAAAAATCATTTGCAACTGACAAATTAACCCACAGACAACATTTCAAACCCATTAAAAATAAATCTTGAACGAAAATAAAGAAATTACTTTCTTTGTTGAAACCAATTTTTTTACCAGTTCCTCCTTGTTGGGTAAAATAGTGACCGATCCCGCAAATGTGCAACATGTGTATTGTATAATAATGATGCACATCTTCATTGTGCTTAAATCACCGTATTAAGTTTCAGAGAGCTTTTAATTTCAGATTAAACATACAACCACTAGGACCTGACTCTAAGATCTGCTTTTGACACCAGCAAAAGAAATTAAATCAAATCAAACTGAGTGTGGCAGTGATCAGACCAAAGAATATAAAACTTGCAACATATTTTTAAAAGGATAAAAAAATCATCTATTTTTTTATTTTATTTTCATTCTTTTCTTTAAGATAACATAAATTTCTATATATATGATCATATTTTGTAGCTCTGACATATCAATGTAAAATAAAACATCAGTGAAATAAATAAAATGATATAAATATGTACAATTAAATATGAAAAATGCAATTTTTCAACCATTTACTGTCTCAAAATTTAAAATTAAAGAAATTTATGCTTCTTTTCTAAAAACATTTTTAACCTTCTGGCTTCACTTCACCTCCTTCAGCCACTACAAATCAATTCCTAGTTTGTGTTAATTTTTATAAATTGAAGAGTTTGCATATTGTTTGACCATTTCCATCTTTAACTTTATTTCTTTACCATTAAAGGTATTAATGGAAAACTTTTTTTCATTTCTAGATTTGAAACCTGTGAAATTAAGACATAAAATGTATTCATAATTGATTATTTTGGTGCAATTGTTTTCTGTATAAATTGAACATTGATTTTTAATTAATTATTTTCCCTTGGTAAACTGCTGTCAAGCAGACTATAATATGCATGAAATAATATATCTTAATATTTTCTAAGATGAGGCCTAAAAATGTAATCGCTTGCTTGAATTTTAGTAGATTTTGAATTTATTCCTCTAAAATTGAAAAAGTTGCTACTTCCTATGTGAAAATTCTCTTCCCTATGAAATGGATGATTCTGGAAAAAAAAAAGTTTTGCAGGCTTAGCACCTGTTTTTTTTCTTCAAAACTACAACAAACTAGGTGTCAATTTTGAGTGGCCTTATGTTTCATTGTTACTTTAGTTCAACTGTTTTATAAATTAAATGCATCAAGACATGAATATATATTTTCTATTCCATTACATACAATAAATGTTGCTTTTTCTTTTTTTATAATTCAATCAAATTTTCTAGCTTTTTTGTTTGAGAAAAAAAAACATGATTGATAATTCATGTCCTATGTGTCATGCTCTATGATATAAAAAGAGTTTACAAAAACTAAATTAAAATTTGTATTACAAAGATTAATTCTAACTTGGTCTTTAAAGGACGGATGGATAGGTTATATTAAAATCTAGTACAAAATAGTAAAACATGACCCTTGTAAGAAGATTTTGATTTTTAAAAAAAATCTTACAATAAAGAAATTAGTTTCAAACTACTTTTTTTTTATCTTTAAATTATACATGGAGACAAAAATGCAGATTTTAAGCAATTAGTGCATGGATAGCAAGCACCTCATTTGATCTTCACTTGATAATAGTCACAAAAATATTTTCCCTCAAACTTCTGTTAAACCTTTACGGAGTAGCTTTAAAATGCACTATATAACCATTATCACAGAAAATGCTTTTCCAAATATTTCCAAGTTGTTTCACAAATTATTAGTTTTCTTCTGAACCATCGATTCCCTGATCTGTCTGTCAAGTTCTGCAATAATTCTGTCTTGTGTGGTATAAACCCCTGTTCGTAATAAAGTGTCCCGTTCTTCAATTAATCGTGTTATGTGTTCATCAATGCTACCATCCAGATCAGCTTTTAAAGGTCTCATACCATCATCCCTAGGGCTGGTCTCAAAGGAATTCTTCAGTTTTTCTTCTTCCAGCTGTTTTAATCTATTGAATAAAAAGATAATCATTGATTAAATTCTCTGTCAAGTAGAGATCTGACAAAAGGCTAAACTTGTTCATTGTATTAGAAATAACAGATTTTGTTTCAGTAGTAGAACAATTATTATCAATTTCTCCTCGGACAGTATATTAACCAATAAAGTTCCATTTTGATTTACCATAATTGACCTACATTGTATATAAAGTTTTTATGTCACCTACTGTCTCTGTATCCTTTCAGATGGGCCTGGGTGACCAGGTGATCTAAGGCCCTGCAGCCTTTTTCACAAAAAATCTTAAGAGTAAAATTTATCGTAAATGTGGATTTCAGCCAATAAAAATCCTAAAAATTTACACTAAAGATAATGTTTTTCTGTAGTTTATTTGTGAAATGAGACCCTGGTTTAAATTTAAATAACAAACACTATCTGTCATAAGTCAAGTACGTTATTTTGTTTGTAATTAGATTTGGTTAGCTGCCCAAGGTCAGTGGTTTCCTCCAGGTGTTATGGATTCCATTAAAACTGGCCACCCACACGATGAGGGCATTAAACCCTAACATTCATCATTAAAGCCCTAACATTTACTTGTATTCTTACAATATATCTACCTATTGAGTTCGTTTTTGATTTCTTCCAGCTCCTTTTTATCAGATTTTACCACTTCCTTCTCTTCAGCAGCCAGGTATCTCAGTCTCATATGTTCTAATTCTTGCTGCTGTCTCTTCAGTTCTGCCTTAGCGGCTGTTTGTTCTTTCTGTTTCAGTCGAGCCAGCTCCTTCAGAGCCCATCCCCACTGTTGTTTGTAATGGACTTTTGATTTAGAAACTGCATCTAGTTTCCTCTCTAGTTCCACCTTAAAATATAGAGGAACTAATGACTTCTTGAAGATGTTAAGGGTTTTAGTTATTTGTAAAGTCTGGCAATTATGTAAAAACTTTGAAAAGATAGACACTGTGAATGGGGATATTTTGGTTTTAACTTTCATGACTGCTGTGTATAGTCTATAAACAGGTTAAGTATTCATTGAGTATGGGATCTTTTAATGACATTTGCTTTTATTTTAATTTCACAGTTTTCACAAATATATTGAGGAATTGACATTCTAGTACTCAAAAATTCCCCAACCCTTTACAGTTGTCTTAATGGGAGTCCACTGTTCCCATTTAACAATAAATGTCAAGAAATTATCTTGGAAAGGCTTTATTCACTTCCAAACAGTAAACAAGGGGTTGCACTAAGTCGTCCTAAGCATACCCCCACTCAACTATTCAGAAAACAGGACGTAGATGACTGACTTGCCCAGAAAGGGGAGGCACAGTACAATGCATCATGCTTAAGCTTTATACTAAATTAGAAATTAATCCCTTAAGTAGAAATTGAGAAATCTGTTCATTTTTGTCCCTTAATACAGTCTAAGTCGGCTCAGAAAACAGGAAGTAGATGACCAACTGACCTGAAAAGGGGAGGCACGGTACAACTCATCATGCAGAATCTGTGTACCAAATTATAAATAAATCCCTTCAGTAGAAGCTGAGAAATCTGTTACGAAAATGTTTCCATTTTTGACCCTTAAAATAGTCTAAGTCGGCTCGAAAAACAGGAAATATATGACCGACTGACCTGAAAAGGGGAGGCACGGTACAACTCATCATGCTGAAGCTGTATACCAAATTTAAAATCAATCCCTTAAGTAGAAGCTGAGAAAACTGTTACGAAAAATTTCCCATTTTTTACCCTTAAAAAAGTCTAAGTCGGCTCGGAAAACAGGAAGTAGATCATGGACTGACCTGAAAAGTGGAGGAAATGTACATTGCATCATGCTTAAGCTGTATACCAAATTTGAAATCAATCCCTTCAATAGAAGCCGAGATATTGTACGGGACGGACAGATGGACGGACGGACGGACAAGGTGATTGCAATATAGCCCCCTCTCTTACGAGTGGGGGTATAATATTAATGACAAAATAAGTTTCCCAAATGTGAAGCCTATTTATTAAAGCAATACCTTTTCTAGTGTGAGTAGGTTTATTTCTGCCTGAAGCCTGACTTCAGGTTTTGTATTCTGTTGTTCTTTATATACTGCAAAATCTTTTTCCAACTTGTGATATTTCATTTCTGCTTCATTTAACTGAAAAGAACAAATGCAAACATTTCAATAAGGGCTATTCCAGAAATAAATGTAGGGGGGGGGGTTGGAAGGCACTTTTTTTTAATACCCACCATGCATGAAATTTTAATTTTTTTCCCATTTAATGTCGTATTTTGGAAATATCTAAAAATACCACCACCCATACAATTTTAATTATATTGCCTTCCGACCCCCCCATACAATTAATTCTGGAATAGCCCTAATGAAACAAAATATGTCATGATTTTATCCACTATATCAAGTCCTAAACATTGAATATATATGCTTTTTTTGCTAAAAAGATAAAATTACCCTCATAAAACTTTCTTACTTATAATAATAGAGTCAAGTAAGACTAAAATTACATAAACAAGTGACAGGAGATAGGACTACATAAATATCAAGAAAAAACAAGGACCTTACCTCTCTTTTATATCTTTCAACAAGATTTTCTATTTCTTTTGTTTTTGACCTATAAAAAAGAATGACATGATACATGTACTACTGAATGATTGGTATTTTATTGAATACATGCTGAATGTATAAAGTTTTGAATATGGGTGGTTAGAATTGTATAAACTGAATAAAACAGAAACCACAAACATTTTGATGTCATTGTGAGTATGGGAATTGTCCAAACTGTCTGCTTGGTATCTCCACTAAGAAATAATGCATTGCTTATACGTTATCTTTTCATGTAGTTTTAAGAAAAAATGCCCATTATCTGAAAGTATTTGCCATGTGTATTATTTAGCACCAAAACTATCACACCTTATGCAGAGAACAAAGTTCCCCAGATAGTATTTAGTTGTCGGCAATACATCACCAATGTTTTAGTAATATGTTTCTATGATTTCCATTGTTCTTTGTCAAAGCAGTCATTTAAATATCAGCCTTCAATTCAGTGTGCTGCATATCTTTAATTAGTGGATATCTTATTGTAGCTTGCAGCATACTAACATTACTCTTTGATGTTTTTTTATAAAAACTACAATTTTGTGGTTTACTTCTAATGAACCAAATCATTACTTACTTTTCTAATTCTACTCTGTGATCTGCATCTTCTTTCATGCGCCGTGAGGCATCCTTAACCTCCTGTAATTTAGTATCATGTTCTCTCTGGAGATCTTTCTTCAACCTCATCACTTCCTGCTCATTGGCAGCCAACTGTTTCTCTCGTTTTTCTAAATCTTTCAATGTTTTTCTCAGTTGTTCTTCTAACTGTGCATATTCTGCCAACTGAAGTACAAAGCAATTCAAAAGTTAAAATTTAGCAAATGAAAAAATTAAGAAAAATACAAGCTTTAAAAAAGATATAAAATACTGCCTATCATAACAATACAAGAGGCTCCCAGGAGCCTGAATCGCTCACCTTGTCTTAATGTCAACCCTTTGAAGACTTTTGTATAGCTAAATGAGCTGAATGTTTAAGCAACAAGAGGCTCCCAGGAGCCTGAATCGCTCACCTGACATATGTGCCTGAAGTAAAGGTTATAAGGCAAAATCGATTTAACGTTGAAAGGGTCATAAGATTAATAAGGGGGTCATCTGACAATATGGTGGATCTATAGGTGCTGATCACTTTTGTTCTCAATCAAAATCTAAAAATCTGTCACCCTTTTTGAGTTATTTGCAAAAAAATGCAGTTTAACCTAATGTTCTATTTTTAGCCACAGCGGCCATATTTTACAACCAATCAAAAATCCCCACAACAGTTCTATACACCTAATAATAATAAACAATAATACCAAGTTTGGTTCCATTTGGACTTAAAGTGTCAGAGGAGTTAACATTTTCAATATAAAGAATGCAGTTAAAATGCTCAATTTTGACGTTCCAAGGGCAATAACTCCTCAAAGGAAAGGTCCTACAACGTTGACCCTGTTACAAATTTTGTAGATCTTGATGCGCTTAACAATATGCAATTTAAATTTTTCAAATATCTTGTATAGTTTTCAAGATATTGAGCTAAACAACTATACCAAGTTTGGTTCCATTTGGACATGAAGTGTCAGAGGAGTTAACGTTTTTAATGTAATGAGGAAATGCTGTTAAAATGCTAAATTTTGACGTTCTAAGGGCAATAACACCTAAAAGGAAAGGTCCTACAACGTTGACCCTATTACATATTTTGTAGATCTTGATGTGCTTAACAATATGCAATTTAAATTTCTCAAATATCTAGTATAGTTTTCAAGATATTGAGCTAAACAGGGGCAAAATTTGCAAAAAATCCACAAAAAGGGCAATAACTCCTACATGGGTCGTTGGATTTTCTTCAAAATTTCAGGGTAGGTAGATCTTGAGGTGCTGATCACTTTTACCCTATGCCAGAATTTTGATATCTGTAGCCGTTTTTGAGTTATTTGCAAAAAACTGCATTTTACCCCTATGTTCTATTTTTAGCCATGGCGGCCATGTTTTACGACGAATCAAAAATCCCCACATCAGTTCTAAGCACCGAATGCTAATGAACAACCATACCAAGTTTGGTTGCAATTGGACTTATGGTGTCAGAGGAGTTAACGTTTTAAAAAGTTTACGGACGACGGACGGACGACGGACGCCAAGTGATGACAATAGCTCACATGACCCTTCGGGTCAGGTGAGCTAAAAATCCAGAAAAAGGGCAATAACTCCTATGTGAATTGTTGGATCTTCTTGAAAATTTCAGAGCAGGTAGATCTTGAGATGCTGATCACTTTTGTCTCACATCAGAATTTTGATATCTGTGACCGTTTTTGAGTTATTTGCAAAAAACTATATTTGACCCCCCTGTTCTATTTTTAGTAACAGCGGCCATGTTTTTTGACGTATCAAAAATCCCAACCCAAACTTTGTGCACAATACCCTAAGGAACAACCATATCAAGTTTGGCTGCAATTGGCTAAGCAGTTTCAGAGAAGAAGATATTTGAAAAAAGCTAACGGACGACGGACGGACGACGGACGCAAAGTGATGGCAATAGCTCACATGACCCTTCGGGTCAGGTGAGCTAAAAACATGAAAAATCGCTATTTTTCATGGGCCGTAACCCCTATAAGGGGTCATCTGACAACTTGGACCCTATGGAGAATTTTGTAGAGCTAAATGAGCTGAACATTTAAGCAAGCAACAGCTAATCTCTATGTGCAATAGTTTCCATTCTGTAGGACAAAAACATGAAAAAATGCTATTTTTCAAGGGCCGTAACCCCTATAAGGGGTCATCTGTCAACTTCGACCCTATGGAGACTTTCGTAGAGCTAAATGAGCTAAACATCTAAGCAAGCAACAGCTAATCTCTATCTGCAATAGTTTTCATTCTGTAGGCCAAAAACATGAAAAATGGCTATTTTTCACCTTTAAGGGGCCGTAACCCCTTTAAGGGGTCATCTGACAACTTCAACCCCATGGAGACTTTCGTAGAGCTAAATGAGCTGAACATTTAAGCAAGCAACAGCTAATCTCTATCTGCAATAGTTTTCATTCTGTAGGCCAAAAACATGAAAAAATGCTATTTTTCACCTTTAAGGGGCCGTAACCCCTATAAGGGGTCATCTGACAACTTTGACCAAATGGAGATTTTTGTAGAGCTTTTGATGCTGAATCAGTAGCGTGGCCTCATATTTCCTCTATCTCTTATACTTTTTGATTTATAAGCCAATAAAAAGCTACGCCGAGCGCAGCATGATACGACCGCAACAAGTTTAACCCTGTACGTTGGAGGCCTAATATGGATAGTCCATTGCTTTGGTCACATGAAGCCCATGGTGGACTTACAAAGCTTTTTGACACATGCATCCTGTGGTGGACTTAAAAATGCATTTTTGACACATATATTTACATCAACATCTAATACAAAAAGCCTTATTTATATATACATGTTATAACTACAACTTAATTTTAAGTATAAAACTTTACCTTGATCACAAACTTTTAAAATCTGTGTTTTTGGCCCCTTTGACCCCTAATTTCTCAAAAACGTTAAGAGATATTGCAAATCTGATTGAAAGACACAGCCAGGGATTTTCACAAGGATTCCAATGAAAAAAAAAGATTTTGAAAATGGGACCAAAAATAAAAAAGTTGATTTTATGGGCGTGGCCTGTCTTTAGCCCCCTGTAGCAATGTAATGGTGAAATACATATCAAAATCATTTACACAATTAGTTGACAGAATTTCATTAGCACTTCAACAAAAAAAGAATTTTCAAAATTGAATGAATAATGAACATTCTACAACAGTTTTGTCAATACACTCGTTTTAGCCCCTTTGGCCCTTTTTTTCTAAAACAGTAGGGGCCACAAACTCCAAATACAAAACCAACATTCTTTTGGTGGATATAATCATCATATTTAAACTTCATAACAATTGGCTGTCCCACTACAACTTAATATTGGTGAAAAACTATTTGCCTGGACAAACTTTTATAAATGGCGTTTTTGGCCCCTTTGACCCCTAATTTCTCAAAAACGGTATGAGATATTGCAAATCTGATTGAAAAACGCAGGCAGGGATTTTTACAAGGATTCCAATGAAAAAAAGATTTTGAAAATCGGACCACAAATAAAAAAGTCAATTTTTTGGGTTTGGCCCCTTTTTCACCCCTTATAGCAATGTAACCATACAAGATACATCAAAGGTGTTGTTACATTTTGTTGACAGAATTTATAGAGGAATACAATAAAAAAAGAATGATCAAAATCGGATGAAAATTAAACATTCTACAGACATTTTGTCAATACACCAGTTTTAGCCCCTTTTGGCCCTTTTTTCTAAAACGGTAGGGGCCAGAAACCCCAAATGCAATACCAAACTTCCTTTAGTGGTTATAAACATCATATCAAAATTTTATAACAATTGGTTAACTACAACTAAAGTTATCGCACGGAAACCAAAGTGTCTACAGACGACGACAACGACAACGACAACGACGACGACAACGACAACGACGACATCGCCATAACATAATACGATCGCAAAAAATTTGCGGTCGTATAAAAACAGTAGTCTGACCCCCCTAGTCTATTTTAAGTAACGGCGGCCATGTTTTTTGACAGATCAAAAATCGAAACACAAGTTTGGTGCAGGACACCCTAAGGATCAATCATACCAAGTTTCATTCAATTCTGTTCAGTAGTTTCAGAGGAGAAGATTTTTGAAAAATTGTTAACGGACGACGACGACGACGACGACGACGACGACGACGGACGCCAAGTGATGGCAATAGCTCAAGTGGACCTTTGGTCCAGGTGAGCTAATAAAAAGCTTTTCTCTATCTGCAATAGTTTTCATTCCAAAGCAAAAAACACTATTTTTCACCTTTAAAGGGCCATAACCCCTTAAAGGGGTCATCTGACAACTTCGACCCTAAAAAGACTTTTGTAGAGCTAATTAAACTGAACATTTAAGCAAGCAACATCTTTTCTCTATCTGCAAAAGTTTTCTTTCTTTAGGCCAAAAACACTTTTTTTTGCCTTTAAGGGGCCGTAACCACTATAAGGGGTCATCTGGCAACTTTGACCCTATGGAAACTTTTGTAGAGCTAAATGAGCTGAACATTTAAGCAAGCAACAACTTTTCTCTATCTGCAATAGTTTTCATTCCATAGGCCAAAAACACTATTTTTTGCCTTTAAGGGGCTGTAACCCCTATAAGGGGTCATCTGACAACTTCGACCATATGGAGACTTGTGTAGAGCTAAATGAGCTGAACATTTAAGCAAGCAACAGCTTTTCTCTATCTGCAATAGTTTTCATTCTATAGGCCAAAAACACTATTTTTTGCCTTTAAGGGGCCGTAATCCCTATAAGGGGTCATCTGACAACTTCGACCCTATGGAGGCTATTGTAGAGATAAAGGAGCTGAACATTTAAGCAAGCTACAGCTTTTCTCTATCTGCAATAGTTTTCATTCTACAGGCCAAAAACTCTGTTTTTTGCCTTTAAGGGGCCATAACCCCTATAAGGGGTCATCTGACAACTTTGACCTTATGGAGACTTTTGTAGAGCTAAATGAGCTGAACATTTAAGCAAGCAACAGCTTCTCTCTATCTGCAATAGTTTTCATTCCATAGGCCAAAAACATGAAAAAATGCTATTTTTCACCTTTAAGGGGCCGTAACTCCCATAAGGGGTCATCTGACAACTTCGACTCAATGGAGACTTTTGTAGAGCTTTTGATGCTGAAGCAGTAGCGTGGCATCAGATTTCATCTATCTCTTATACTTTTTGATTTACAAGCCAAAAACAGTAGTCTGACCCCCCTAGTCTATTTTTAGCAACGGCGGCCATGTTTTTTGACGGATCAAAATACCGAACACAATTTTTGTGCAGGACACCCTAAGGATCAATCATATCAAGTTTGAAAAAATTCTGTTCAGCAGTTTCAGAGAAGAAGATTTTTTAAAAATTGTTAACGGACAACGACGACGACGACGACGCGGACGGACGCCAAGTGATGGTAATAGCTCACATGGACCTTCAGTCCAGGTGAGCTAAAAAAGGAGGGGCCTTGATTTAATTTGTATTCTTGTATCTTTACAACTTAAAATAAATAATTGCTGTAAGCTTACAAAACATGGTTTTCTGTTGGAAAATACAGAACAACAAACATTTTGTTTAGCTTTTTTGGATCACAACTTTTTTCAGCTTGACTTAAATAAGTAAAGCACCAACCTTTTTCTTCATTAAGATTTCTCTTTCCTTGTCTCTTTTCTTCCATTCCTCGGCCAGAGCTTTCATGTAGGAAGCCTCTTTTTGTTTTAGCTACAAGAAAATAAAATTGGCATTATAAAATTAACTATTTCAGTGAGTGGAATTATGCGATAATAATTTTTATTTTTTTATTTGATAGGACAACATGCCTACTATAAAACTGATGTTTTTCCATAAGGATATAACAGAAAAAGTTCTGTGATAGTAGCAAAAAATTACTTGGGAACAGTTAACCTGATTTTTTTTTATTTTGAGTAGAGAGAATGATATTTTTTGTATCACCGTAATATTTCTAATTTGTAAGATTGCTCTATCTCCAAGCATAAGGTTAAATGTAATGTATGTTTTAATATAATATCACTCGGTATTTGCATATAAAAGATTGTTGATCATTTATACTTTTGAAGCTTTCTTTCCCAGACAAACATTTCTTTTGAGACAGAGCTAAAAAAATAATTTTTTTACCTGGTTTTCAAAAGTCTTTTCTTGGTTTTCTTTCCACAGTTCTAATTCTATGGCTGCCTGGTATTCAGCTGTCTCTCTAGGTTCTACCGGTGATGGGGCCCTCTGTGGGGGTGGGGTTATCTTATTTGGTTGACTAGAAACCTAAAGATATAAAACATTTCATTGTAAACTTTCTAAAGAATAGGAACAGAAGAAACAAGTGCTATAGGTGTAGAATGACCGTTGTAGATATTTCTTCAAAGACTATAAATGTTTATGGTTTAAACCTGTATTTATTTAATTCATATCTACAGAACAAATCAAATCATATTCAAGATAAAATAATAAACAACTTAAATTCAATTTTTATTCAGACTTTCAAAATATATCAAATAAAACCATATTCAAGGTAAGGAAGGGCTGTTCAATAAATGAATAGATAAGGGGGGGTTGGAAGGCACTTTTTTCCATACCCCACCACGAACACAAATTTATATAAAATTTATAATAAGGAATAATGGAAGTCAAAATAATTTACCCCATGACCCAACTAAAATAAAAAGCTACGCCGAGCGCAGCATGATACGACCGCAACAAGTTTAACCCTGTACGTTAGAGCCCAATATGGATAGTCCATTGCTTTGGTCACATGAAGCCCATGGTGGACTTACAAAGCTTTTTGACACATGCATCCTGTAGTGGACTTAAAAATGCATTTTTGACACATATATATTTACATCAACATCTAATACAAAAAGCCTTATTTATATACATGTATTAATTTACAATTTTGGCCCTTTGACCCCTAATTTCTAAAAAATGGTAAAAGATATTGCACACCCCATTTGAAATTAAGGCAGGGATTTTCACAAGGAATCTAATGAAAAAAAGATTTCGAAAATCGGACCAAAAACAAAAAAGTTGATTTTATGGGCGTGGCCTGTCTTTAGCCCCCTGTAGCAATGTAATGGTGAAATACATATCAAAATCATTGACACATTTAGTAGACAAAATTTTATGAGCACTTCAACAATTTTTTTTTCAAAATTGAATGAATAATAAACATTCTACAACAGTTTTGTCAATACACCCGTCTTAGCCCCTTTGGCCCTTTTTTTTCTAAAACAGTAGGGGCCACAAACCCCAAATACAAAAAAAAACTAAACATTCCTTTAGTGGATATAATCATCATATTTAAACTTCATAACAATTGGCTGGCCCACTGCAACTTAATATTGGTAAAAAACTATTTGCCTGGACAAACTTTTATAAATGGCGTTTTTGGCCCCTTGGACCCCTAATTTCTCAAAACGGTATGAGATATTGCAAATCTGATTGAAAAACGCAGGCAGGGATTTTTACAAGGATTCCAATGAAAAAAAGATTTTGAAAATCAAACCACAAATAAAAAAGTCGATTTTTTGGGTGTGGCCCCTTTTTGACCCCTTATAGCAATGTAACGGTACAAGATACATCAAAGGTGTTGTTACATTTTGATGACAGATTTTATTGAGGAATACAATAAATAAAGAAGGAATGTGTCCATGGGACAAGGACGCCCCCACAAGGCCCCAAACAGGAAGTAGATGACTGGCAGACCTGAAAGTCGTTAAGGACGTACAGTTTGTCATACTGAGTTCTGAGAAAAGTTTGACAGAAATTTTCAAGTTGATTTTTATATTGGTCTAGTCCCAAACAGGAAGTAGATGTCCCACAGGTCTCAAAATCGCTTAGGACGTATAGTTTGTCATACTGAACAATGCTACAAAGTTTCAAATCATTCTCATGTACGGTTCCTGAGAAAAGCTTGACGAAAATTTTCAAAGTCATGCTCACATATTTTCACATCGGCCTAAGTCCTTAACAGGAAGTAGATGTCCGTCAGGTCTCAAAATCGCTTAGGACATATAGTTTGTCATACTGAACAATCCTACCATGTTGTCGCGGGGGCATAAAAAAGATTGATCAAAATCAGATGAAAATTAAACATTCTACAGATGTTTTGTCAATACACCCATTTTAGCCCCTTTTGGCCCTTTTTTCTAGAACAGTAGGGGCCAGAAACCCCAAATGCAATACCAACCTTCCTTTAGTGGTTATAAACATCATATTAAAATTTTATAACAATTGGTTAACTACAACTTAAGTTATCGCACGGAAACCAAAGTGTCTACAGACGACGACAACAACGACAATGACAACGACATCGCCATAACATAATACGATCGCAAAAAATTTGCGGTCGTATAAAAATAAAAAAGTGCCTTCCAACCCCCCAACCCCAATCTAATTATTAATGGAATAGCCCTTAACTGAAACTTCTGAATCTAATAGTTAATTTTATTTATGTAATTATAAAACAAACATTGTAATTTAAGGGTGAACAGACTTACATGTTCAGTTTGTTGTTGTGTGACAATCTGTTGGGCAGTGATTGGACCCCAGTCTTCTAAACATAGCACCATACTGATATCTCCAACTTTCTGCTCACTGAAATAAGTTTAGGATGAATATACAATTACTTTGAAATCCTGCCAAATAAATATGTAATACTAAGTGTGGTAAAAAATCACTTAATTATGTTTGGCATTTAGTTTCCATATCATTTCCTGACAGATTCCCTAATTTCAAGTCACACTACCAATAAATTTCAGAAAAAAAACAAGAATATGTCCAAAAGACATAATGTCCCATCTCACAACATTTAAGACGGACTGTCAAAATGACCCAAACACCATATGCCCTATTTACTTTTGAAGATGGGGCATAAAGTCTTGCACTTTTGTAATGTTAAGGACTCAAAATTATGTTGTATGTTTGAAAAAAAATATATTCATCAAAAATACTTACAACAATTAATCACAAAAATAAAAAGGGGTTTAAAAATATATAGGAATGTTCTCAACCATATAATCACTTATATCTTACCTTTCAGGGGAGACAACTACTACTCTATCACCATAACTTTGTCTCCATCCTGTAGTTCCTGTATTACTCTGAAAGAAGAAGATTACAATTATATCAGAAAAGACATTAACTATAACAGAGTTATGAAAGTCAGACATCTTTAAACACATGCAAGCACTTTACATTGAAAAAACATGTCTGTGTGGTTAAATGAAAACTAAAGGTAAGCAAGGTGATGACTTGCAAAGACATTGCTGCCTTGCTATTAAAGCATTTACTGGTTAGTTAGGTTTCATTTTTATTAGGGGGGTACCAATTTCAGTCAACCACAAAATTAAAATTCAATGGAGTATTCATTTCATTTTGAATCCTAGCAATACATGAAACCAAGAAATGTCTTTTGAGGGGGGGGGGGGTGAAACATGAAAATTAATAACCATGAAAATAATTTTATCCACAGTATATCTACTACTTCTGTCAAAATAAAAATTGTTTACTGGTAATTCATAACATGATGTGTAAGTGTGTTAAATTAAATGGTGGTCCAAGAAACCAATGTTTATACAAAGGAATGAATAAATAAACATGCATGAAAATCATAAATCTTAAGCAAAGTAGTAAAAGCATACTGAAGTTCTGTTTTTGTCAGTTGTAATTATCTGTTCCAATGGTAGTTTGGCCACACCAACTAAAACATCTCTAGATTGCTGTTTGTCTCTGTGGAATACTTCTACCATTAAAGGAACTCTAAAATAGACAAATCAAACTTTAATTATAGAATTTCAATTTGTTTTCAAATAAAACTAAAAAATAATTATGGCACTATGATAATTTACAACATTTAAATAAAAATAACAAACCATCAAATTACTTAAAATGCTGAGTTTATATAAGGACTGTTAAAATTACAATTAAAAAGACAGAGGCACTTCTAATTTTTAATGTGTATTATATTTTCCCTGTTTCTACATGTCTAAAAGGCTCTTAAATTACATGTATGAAAATGGTTTATCAATAAATGTAACATCCGGGAAACATTTACCTTAGGAAAGTTTCTTGTAGTTGCTGCATGCTACATGCGAAATCAAAAGCACAGAATGACTGTGGCAGCAGGACCTCCATTCCTCGTCTAATCTCCACTGGTGGGTGAGTAATGATGGCAGAAGCACTCCCGAAAAAAGGATACACATACCTAAAAGGTCAATGAAACTTTATTATCAGAATAAACAAGACCAATCGATGTCTGGCCCTGCGTCGCACGGCAAAACGTTGAACCCTGTACGTTCTAGGCCCAATATGGACAGTCAAAATATTTTGACACTTGCATCCTATGGTGGACTTACAAAGCATATTTGTCACAAGCCACCCAATATTGTAAAAATAGACAGAAAAAAATAGTTTCTATTTTTTTCCCTTATTGCTAAACAGAAAAGGTGGGTCAAGAAAAAATTGTATCCTCCATTTTGTATCCAATATATGACCAAAATAAACTTTTAAAAAAAATGTCTAAATCGGACCATAAATAAAAAATGTCACATTTTTGCCCCTTTTGGGCCCCTTGTTCCTAAACAAAAAGAGGGGACACCCAAAATCAGCCCAACCCTTCCTTTCATGGTACAAATGTAAGTAACATTGCTATAAAGTTTCATAGCATTTGGTCAACCAGAACAAAAGTTATTGTGGAAAAAAATTAAAAAGTCGCTTTTTTGGCCCCCTTTGGGCCTCTTATTTCTAAACGAAAAAAGAGGGGACACCAAAAATCAGCCTAACCCTTCCTTTTATGGTAAGTAACATTACTGTAAAGTTTCTTAGCATTTGGTCCACCAGAACAAAAGTTATTGTGGAAACAAATAAAAAAGTCACTTTTTTTGTCCCTTTAGGGCCCCTTATTTCTAAACGAAATAAGAGGGGACACCCAAAATCAGCCCAACCCTTCCTTTTATGGTAAGTAACATTACAGTAAAGTTTCTTAGCATTTGGTCAACCAGAACAAAAGTTATTGTGGAAACAAATAAAAAAGTCACTTTTTTTTCCCTTTAGGGCCCCTAATTTCTAAACGAAATAAGAGGGGACACCCAAAATCAGCCCAAACCTTCCTTTTATGGTAAGTAACAATACTGTAAAGTTTCATAGCATTTGGTCAACCAGAACAAAAGTTATTGTGGAAAAAAATTAAAAAGTCGCTAATTTGGCCCCTTTTGGGCCCCTTATTTCTAAACGGAATTATAAAATGATCCCAAAAGGGGAGGTGCACATCTTCAATATATCTGTAATCACTGTGTAAAATTTCAGAAAGATCTAGTGTTTGGTTTTTGAGATTCAGATTACACAAACAGGCACCCCATAGCGGGACGGACGGACAGACGGACCGACGGACGGACGGAGTGACCCGACTACTAGACCTGCTTTCGCTTTATCTATACATGTATTTTCATACTAATTGATTAATTTCTTACTGAAAACCAAGTGCTGCTCTATAAGTTGCTGGTTATTTATGCAGTTATTGTTAGATAGAAGAGATTTATACACTGATTTCCACAACTCATTTAATCTAAGGTGGTACATCTAGCAGAAAGGATGATTCTTTACTGCAATTGCTGTGCCCTTTTTCTCAAATTAACATTTTCTCTGGATTAATAAACTGGACTTTTGAAAAAAGAACTTAAGAAGATGTAGTTTTCTGAAATATTTTGAAAAATAAATATTCTTATCATGAAGAAAAAAAAATGTTTGGACACAGTTTCTATTGAGGAAAATTTATCAGCAATAAATATTTAAATCTTTTATAGGTGATCAATTCATTTCTATGATAAACCTTTAATGGAATGCAAGAATCATACTTTAGGTATACATTGAATGTTGTAGATGTATCAACATCTTTTATGCTGCGTAAGTCAATTGAGAATGTAAAATGGTGAGCTTGTGGTGGTATAGCAATGTGTGTAGATGTTGTCTGTGTTGAATCAGCATCAACTGAAATAAGAAAAGGATGCATTATTTTCGGTTGATATGCAATATGAATTTGACAAAGTATGAGAAAAAAATCAGCGAAACGAGCCAAAAGACAAGAAAAATTCTATCACAAGTTGCAGATTAGTGCCGGTTTTCCAAGAACACATGTATCAAAGTACCTACCAGTATTTCTTCCTTAATCAAACATTGTTCTTGTTTGGTTCACCTAGAGACTGGCGATGTTGGCATTGTAAGTTCCATTGTGTATACATATCAGAATGCATGACCAGTAAATTTATTGGAAAGTCAATAGTATCTATCCATTAGTAATGTTTGTAGCTGCCATAGAATGTATCACAGGGATTAGTTAATTTCTAATACACAACTATTATACAAACATTTTTTATAACATGCCTCTTTTTAGGATAAAAGCAGTTGTATCATTATCAATTAAAATAAAGGTATTGTGCAAAAGTCTGTGTTGAACAATATTATGATAATATTACCAAAGATTTCACTACTTGCTATTCTTCAAGACTTTAAAAATCAATAGTCACTCAATTAGTTCTCGGAAAAGACTGGATGATCTTTCACAAATAATAGAATTTTTAAATCTAGTGGAGCACAAGGAAACAAGTCAAAAGACCAGAAAAAAATCAAGTGGAAGATCAGTTCTGGTTTTCCAAGAACACATGTATTAAGTACCTATTTCTTCCTTAATCAAACACTCTTCATGTTTCGTCCACCTAGAGACTGGCCATGTTGGCATTGCAAGTTCCATTGCCCACGCTAGGGGACCTTTAGGAATTACAGGAGGTTTATCTTTTAACATACCTTTATGTCCATGTCCAGCTTGTATGGGGCTAGGTGGACCTTTAGGAATTACAGGAGGTTTATCTTTTAATTTCTTCTCTAATTGTTTTGATGCAACTAAAAACAAATATATATAAACAGGTTATTTTTACAATGCATTATAATTGCAAAATTTAATACCATTCACATGATTCAATGTAAATATTTCAGTAAATACTTTGTGTGAATTTTTCATTTATATAAACTTATTATAACAATTATAAAGCTTTAAATGAAAAGATTAGGCCAAAAAAAAAAAAATCCTCTTGCCCACCCCAATTTGTTCAACCCACTTAGAACTTTTTTTGATTGTTCAGAAAATTATGTTCATATTTAGTCAATTCCCCATTTATCATGAAATTTAGATGAGAATCTAGAAATTCCTTGGTTCATTCTTTTCTAAATGTCAAAGTGCATATACAAGAATAATATTGACTTTATTAAAAAAAAGTTTTTCAATTGTTTAGCCTAGAACCATTTCCTTAACACTTTAATCCTGATGTCTAAAATGAAAATACTTTTTAAATACTCTACTTACTTTCCCTGTGTTTATCGTCTTCTAAACTCGTAACATTTTCCTGGGTATTATTTCCATTCTCAAAGTCATCAGTATAATGCTCGTCTTTCTGGTCCTCTTGCTTGGCCTTGGTCTTGCCTTTGCCCTTTCCTTTCTTTGGAGACTTCTGTCCATCTTTCTTGGGGGACCGAGGGGGAGATCTGATAGGGGAATGTGAGGGGGATCTTGTGGGAGATTTTGGAATTTCATGAACTGTCTCCCCAGCAGGACCTTTACCGGGTGACATTACACCCTAAAAAGAGCCAAACATACTATAAGTTATTTGTCTTGGTACCATTTCAATTGCAGATTTCCATAAAGTGTTACTGCAGAAATAACCCAAGTGTGAACGTTTTGTGTTGGGAAGTTCCTTCAACATGTTCAAATATTCATTGATAAGTCCCTGAAAAAGTTCCATTTTTAGTAGACAATGTTCATAGTACATATTTGTTTTCATGCTCAAATCAACTTTTATTTACCAGGAGACAACACAACAAAAGTTGACAGCATATCTTATGAACATATGTAACTTTTAAGGAACTTCTAAAAAGAACCACTTCAAAACATGAAGGAACTTCCCAACATAAATTGTTCACACTTATTTCTGCAGTAAAGAAATATGAATGTATGAAAACAATTCAATTAACAAGTCTTTAATAATGGTAAGAAGTTCAAATGTTGTGGATCAATCACAACAAGGGGTTGCACTAAGTCGTGCTAAGCATACCCCCACTCGGCCATTCAAAAAACAGGAAGTAGATGACCTACTGACCTGGAAAGGGGAGGCACGTTACAACTCATCATGCTTAAGCTGTATACCAAATTTGAAATCAATCCCTTCTCTAGAAGCCGAAAAATCTGTTACGAAAAATTGTCTATTTTTGACCCATAAAAAGTCTAAGTCAGCTCGGAAAACAGGAAGTAGATGATGGACTGACCTGGAAAGGGGAGGCACGGTATAACTAATCATGCTGAAGCTGTGTACCAAATTTGAAACCAATCCATCCAGTAGAAGCCGAGAAATCTGTTACGAAAAATTTCACTTTTCAAATTTTTTACCCTTAAAAGTCTAAGTCGGCTCGAAAAACAGGAAGTAGATGATGGACTGACCTGCGAAGGGGAGGCACGGTATAACTCATCATGCTGAAGCTGTGTACCAAATTTGAAACCAATCCATCCAGTAGAAGCCGAGAAATCTGTTACGAAAAATTTGCATTTCAAATTTTTTTTCCCCTAAAAAAGTCTAAGTCGGCTTGGAAAACAGGAAGTAGATGATGGACTGACCTGGAAAGGGTAGGCATAGTATAACTCATCATGCTGAAGCTGTGTACCAAATTTGAAACCAATCCATCCAGTAGAAGCAGAGAAATTGAACCGGACGGACAGACGGACGGACAGACGGACGGACAAGGTGATTGCAATATAGCCCCCTCTCTTACGAGTGGGGGTATAATTAAAATACATTTCTATTATCAAAGAAAAATTTGAAAATTGTTCAACTATTGTTCAAATATCATTCCGAAGCCAACAATTAAATGTTTGTTTGTCTAGAAAGGACATGTATTAATTTATATTAGGCTAATAAAACATGTACAAACAGACCATAACAGCACTAAATACCATTCTACTTTCATTAATTTTCAAAATGCATATTATGTCTTGCTAATATATATCCTTACCATGTCTTCTTTCCGTAGGACAATAGATACACCCACTGTAGGGGCCATGTCTGGTGGGACAGATGTAATCTGCTGCTTTGTTTTATTTGGTGGGTTCAACTGAAAATGGTAAAAACAAAGTAAAACCATGCACCTCTTAGCATGTAGTAAGTAAGTAAATTCTTTATTTCAAGAAGGTTACACAGTTAGTTTTACAACCAATCTTCCCTGAGGCCCACAATACAAATTGCAAAAGTACATTTACATGTACAGTCAACCCTCGCTACAACGACATTCAATTTAACGGAAAATTCGACATCCGACAAAATTTTAATGGGAACAAACGTGCCCACATGTAATTTATACTTGAAATAACGGAATATTCGGTATCCGACTCCGACAGTGAATATCAGTAACAAAAGGTCACAATCAAGCACCAATCGATCCGTTATAACGACAAATTATCAAGATTTACCTGTAATTAATTGTCTATGTGCAGAGTATTGATTTTATAACGGTCCACTGCACAAGTGAACACCTGTTGCTATTGTGTAATTAACCTCGCATGACATTTCCGCTATACAACAAGTTGACAGAAATATGGCTTCAATTAAAGGTGTGAAAGGCATTTTGAATTTTAATCTTTTTTAATGTTTGATATTAATCAAAACATGTGGACATTTACATGGTGTTTGACTACGCATGTGCGGGAACATATTTATTTTGTAAATACTCTTTCATTGTGCAAATTGTTTTATTAGTTTGATACTAATAAAAACAATAATTGTTACCAATTTCACTTTAAAATAACATTTCTCAGTCTTTCTTGACATTTAATATGTTTAATATTGTTCCCCATTTATCAATCCACATACAGGCATATTGTACTTTCACTTTTTACACGAAACGTGTTTTGTTTACAAGGAACACAAAAGAATTTTTTATCTATGAAGAGACTCTTCCTGAAATAAAAACCTGTTCTGGATATCAAGTTAGATGTCAGAAAATGTTATTCACAAACAAGCACTGCCTTTGTAGATTAAAAGATGGATTTGAAAGAAGGATAAAGGAAAAAGGGAGGTCATTGTTAAGTTTATTTATGTACGTATTGGGCACAATCAGACTAAAATGACCCAAATCAGCTAAAAACTTTCCAAACCCTTGATTGAGACTGACACTAGACGAAGCCAGAATTTTTTTGCTAGTCACCAAGACCATAACAACACAACAAATAATTTTTCACAAGGTCAAAGATATTCCAAGTACAATAAAATAAAAAAACAATCAAAGACATACTAAGGTATAAAAAAACTTTATTACAAAACATAACAAATTCATGTTTATTAAGAATATTTCACTCCTTTCTTCATTCTGTCAATTAGTCCGGAAAAAAAAGACTAGAAAGGGAGATAATAATATAAAAATAAAAATTCATTATAACAGCAAATTCAGTTTAACGTCATTTCTGACTGGAAACTAACATGGTCGTTGTAAAGAGGGTTGACTGTATAAAATAAAAGTGAACATTACACTATTCATAATGATAAGAACAATACAATCAATCAGCTCTATCATTCAATGCAATACAAAAGTTAATTGTTTTTGTATAACATGTATTAGAATCACTTGAATATGATAACTTTAAGGCATTAAATTGTACATCAATAAAATAATCATTCTAACTCATTTTAAATGTGATTTTTTGAAATACTGTATTTTATGGTATATACATGTAAATGTTTCGTATAATGTATAATTTCAAAAGTAGTATAAGTATAGCATTTACAATGTCAAATTTCTCCAATCAAGTGAAAAAAGATATTCAGTAATCAACTAGTTACAAAGGCTTGCCAGAGCTTACAAGCAATCAAAAGAAATTCCACCAAACCTGACAACCTGGAGATTTTTTTTTCACAGAACTATGAACAAAATCTGAAGACTTTTATTATGAGCTGACTAGATAGAATAGTTATCAGGTAAATAAAATGGATCAAAACAACATGTGACTTTACTATCAATACCTGAAATGGTCCTTCAATAGTGACAGGCTTCATGTAGATTTCTGTACTATTTTTCTTTATCAAACTATTTAATGGTATTTCACAACTTCCTAAAGATTGGTCACCACAACACAAATGAACCTGTAACAACAAAGAACATCTAAACTGTGAAAAGTTATGCAAATAGGATAAAAGGTGTAAGATGAGAAGAGTCTGTTTTGTAGAATTGTTTTAAGAAATCTAATTGGTTGAACCTCCCTTTCTTATCAATCATTTGAATTAGAAAATAAGGATTAAGATTCTTTTATTTGTGCAATGAAATAATCTTTGGCAATTTCTTTAAAATCATTTAATAATTATAATATAACATATATTTGCTTTTTCCAACTGCATTATTTATCATGTTTATCAAAAAGGGTTTCCTGAATGTCTTTTGTGCATTTATTTCTCATCTGAATATTTGTTGTTTCATTTATAAATTAAACCACAAATTTTATAAGAAATTGAAAGTTTTTTTAAAGAAAAATATTAGCTATATATTGGCTACATGAACTTTAACCTTTTTGACAATTTTATTACCTGCACACCTGGCTGGTGGGCTAGGAATGTTCTGAGTGCATCTACACTTGTCCTTAACCTCACTGATGCTCTCTCTGCAGGGAAATTAGGGTTGATTAAGTCTTGGAATGTCTCGTTTGTGACATCATTACCAAGCAGAGAAAAGTAGAAGAAATATCCATTGGCATTTTGTGGCAAGGGTTGAGAACTTGGAATCAGCTGAAAGCATTTAAATTAAACATTATCATTCATGCTTTTCTATTATAAATATAATATATAAAGTCTAACATTAGTATGAACTTGTATCAAACTTTGATGTAGAGCTTTTTACACAACTATAGTTTTTTTTATTAAATTTCTATTGTTTTCTTTTCATGTCATGTGTATGTTTAAGATTATTACGAATGTTTTTAATGTCAATCCAAATGTACTACAGCTGCCTTGAACAAAGTATAATTTAATTCATGTTTGTCCTATGCCAAGTGTACAAATTCTTGCAAAATTTTTATTCAAGGACATTTAAATTTCTAAATTTTAAAATATTTTTCTAAGAATCATTATTTACTGGCACTTTGGGGTTTGATACCACAATAAGTATAAAGTCTTTATTTGAATTACCTGAGCCAGATTATTGGCATAGCCAATAGTCACTGACATCACAAAATTATCTTTATGTTTATCTGCTGGGCCAATTTGGTAGTACCCTTCATCTTCAACCAAGACAGGCTGTAATGTTCTAAGGTATCCTTCTCCTTCCGCCATGTCTTCTATAACTAAAATACATGGCAATTTAAACAAACTACTTTCGTTATAAAAATATAGTTTTAAAGTGAATTTCTCACACAAACACTCTCATAAACCCTAAAGAATAATTTCATACATTAAATTCACTGAGCTATCCTCGTAATGAATAAAAAAAAATACTGTTGCACATTGTCCATGTTATTCAGCAAAGCTTGTTTTTATATACTTACTTAGTTTAAATTTTTTAATAGAAATGGACATGCTGAATGAGCAAGTGTTCAACATTTTGATTTTCCAATATTTTTTTTTCATAAAATTGAGCAATTTTTACCTGTAATACTTTTTCTGAAAAAAAAAATTTAATTCAAGAAGACGAACTGAAGGTTTTTTGTTTGTTTTTTTTTATTAAATCTTTACATTTAATTTCTGAATAGTGGTACTTTTGACAACTGAATTTAAATGACACCAAGTCATGCAATCAGTCTGACAATGAGGTGTCCTAAAATAGAAGAGGTTCATTAGTTGTTGAGACATTAAAAATCTGTTCTTACAGTAAAGTCATGAAGCATTTGATAAGTACCAGGGTTGGCAAAGTATTGACCGCCCGGGTTTTCCCACCTGGGAAAACCCGGGTTTTCCCGGGCTGGGCAATACCCTTAAAATTGTCAAAGTGGGCAATACTGGGTAATAAGAATTTATTCATGAAAAAAAAATCCTATTTAATAATAAATTATACTTCAAACACTTTCCTCATCTACAAGAATTTAATATTTTTTATTATTTAGTAAATATAACATTACAATTCATGTATATATTTGCACTACATGTATTGTTTGCTATTTTTTCACTCATTGCAGTCCTGACAGGTATGACAATACACAGTTTAAAGTCTATGCTAATTATTGATAAAAACCCCAGGCTATTAATCAAGAGATATTTGTGAAACCATAAAAAGATTAAATAAGGATTAGTTATCAAAACATCATTTATTGTCTAATTATAAGGTAAGGACTTGTGTTGATTAGAATGCGGCAAACTGTACATACATGTATTTAAAAAAAACAACATTGAACTTATATAAGGCCATATCAATTGGAATTTAATTTGTAGACTCCCACCCACAAGCACTGTGGAAAAGTGTCCATGCACTTATTAAAACTGAACGCTTTGTAGGTTTTTAATGATAATATAATAGGAAATCAAGTATTACCCAGTAATGCCCAGTAAAACCCAACAAGAGGCTCCCAGGAGCCTGAATCACTCACCTGGTCTTAATGTCAACCCTTTGAAGACTTTTGTATAGCTAAATGAGCTGAATGTTTAAGCAATAAAAAGCTTTTCTCTATCTGCAATAGTTTTCATTCCAAAGCAAAAAACACTATTTTTCACCTTTAAAGGGCCATAACCCCTTAAAGGGGTCATCTGACAACCTCAACCCTAAAAAGACTTTTGTAGAGCTAATTAAGCTGAACATTTAAGCAAGCAACATCTTTTCTCCATCTGCAAAAGTTTTCTTTCTTTAGGCCAAAACACTATTTTTTGCCTTTAAGGGGCTGTAACCACTATAAGGGGTCATCTGGTCACTTTGACCCTATGGAAACTTTTGTAGAGCTAAATGAGCTGAACATTTAAGCAAGCAACAACTTTTCTCTATCTGCAATAGTTTTCATTCCATAGGCCAAAAACACCATTTTTTGCCTTTAAGGGGCTGTAACCCCTATAGGGGATCATCTGACAACTTCGACCATATGGAGACTTGTGTAGAGCTAAATGAGATGAACATTTAAGCAAGCAACAGCTTTTCTCTATCTGCAATAGTTTTCATTCTATAGACCAAAAACACTATTTTTTGCCTTTAAGGGGCCGTAACCTCTATAAGGGGTCATCTGACAACTTCAACCCTATGGAGGCTTGTGTAGAGCTAAACGAGCTGAACATTTAAGCAAGCAACAGCTTTTTTCTATCTGCATTAGTTTTCATTCTAAAGCCAAAAGCTCCATTTTTTGCCTTTGAGGGGCCATAACCCCTATAAGGGGTCATCTGACAACTTTGACCTTATGGAGACTTTTGTAGAGCTAAATGAGCTGAACATTTAAGCAAGCAACAGCTTCTCTCTATCTGCAATAGTTTTCATTCCATAGGCCAAAAACATGAAAAAATGCTATTTTTCACCTTTAAGGGGCCGTAACTCCCATAAGGGGTCATCTGACAACTTCGACTCCATGAAGTCTTTTGTAGAGCTTTTGATGCTGAAGCAGTAGCGTGGCATCAGATTTCATCTATCTCTTATACTACAGGGCTCGACAATAACGTTTGTCCGATTGTCCGGGACAAGCTGAAAGTCCCGGCGGACAAGCAACTTTGACTTGGCACTTGTCCGATGGGACAAGTAAAAAAATCCTGACAGAATGCATTATTTAAAATATCAATTGGAAACCTTCATTTTAAAATTTGAAATCCATGCTATGGTAATGAGAATTATCAATAAACATTAAAATCATGATGACTGACAATTTAATAAATTTTATTTTCGATCTCACTTTCAAGGGGGAAATAAATACCGGGGAATGAGACGCACGGTATGTATGTATGTATGATTGCCAGTAATTTCCTCCTATGTCATGAGCACCTTCTTAATGAGGACTTTATTATGAGGTAAAGAGTGAATCTGGGCATTCCTTTCATAGATTGCTGTGGTGTCCATATGGATTCTGAATCACATAAATGGGATTTTAATGACTTTCTAAATACTAATGGAGTTACTGTAAAACAAATTTGAGATTTTTATATATAAATGTATCTGACAAGATTTAGATTTACAACTTGAAAAAAGATAGCAAAAATACATACATGTAAGCATGCTGCTAATTAGATGGCTATACATGTAATCAACTGAGTGATAAATTTTAAATATTGTTAACAAATATTCAACTTCTGTTAAACTATATGAATTTAAATGATGTCAAGCCAGGCAAAATTAATGCATAGAACTTTGTTGAAATTTTGAGTTTGAGGGGTAAATCCAGTTATTATTCATTTACTAGTAACTTTCAAGTTTTTCTCCACATTCAAAGAAACTGCAACACATGTGCCTATGAGTTTACCTGACCCTTCCTGTTACCTTTCATAAATTGTTATCGCTTTATCTCCCTTCACAATTGGTCTTGACTGAATCTTATAATATGATGACAATTAATATCTGATGTCCTGGCTGACAGATAAATGTGCTTTCATGCCACTTTCAAATTATTTCAAAACCAGTATGTTTTTTTTGGTCTATGGTCATTTCTAGTTCTGGATTTACAATGTATACATGTAAAAAATAATCTACTGAATAAAACAGCTCTTAAAAGATTGTTTCCTCCTGACACCTTTATTTTTTATACATATATAAGAAACTTAATTGTCGGACAAGTGTCAAATCCATCCGGACAAGTCAATTCAAGAAAGCACTTGTCCAAAGGGACAAGTTGAAAAAAAATGTTATTGTAGAGGCCTGTACTATTTGATTTACAAGCCAAAAACAGTAGTCTGACCTCCCTGGTCTATTTTTAGCAACGGCGGCCATGTTTTTCGACGAATCAAAAATTCCCACATCAGTTCTGTGGGGGATACCCTAAAGTACCACCAGCCCAAATTTGGTTTGAATCTGTGCAGCCGTTTCAGAGGAGAAGAAGTTTGAAGAAAAGTTAACGACGACAGACAACGACGACGACGGATGCCAAGTGATGGCAATAGCTCACATGGCCTTTGGCCAGGTGAGCTAATAAAACCCGGATTTTCACAGTATTTCCCACTGGGCTGGGAAATACTCTTAAAACCCAGGTTTTTGCCAACCCTGATAAGTACATGAAATTATTGGACTGCTGAGTGAGATCCATTTTAAAAATTTCTGCCTGATAAGATATGCTTCACACAAAAGGTACCACTATTCAGATTCTGAATTTCTATAATTTTCTTATTGTTGATTCATAGAATTTTCATTTCTGTTCATTTTTTTAAGGATTTACATGTTATAGGTGTTTTTTTAATTTACTTGATATGAAAAAAAATTTCAGATTGTTTTTTTGATTTTTGATTGATGATATGCTAAATCCATCTGTTTCAAAAGCTTCATCATCAAACATGTATCTGAAGCAAGTAAAACAGAAATCTATCAATACAAACCTCTTGGTGGTGCTTCTTTTGCTTTGAAACTTGGCTGTTCCCCAGCTTTATCATCATCTAAATAAATGGATAGCTTGATCTCTGGTTTGTTTTTACTGTACTTAGAATGCAACAAAGGGTACCATTTCGCTGTCTGCAAGACAATTATTATTGCAATATATATTACAATTAATAACAACAAAACAAATTCATACAAATTTCATCACCATGACTTAATGTGTTTTAAAATTATTTTGTTTTTATTTTCACAAGTGCCTTTGTAAAAAAAAAAGTTGGTTTCATCAATAGTGATTTCATGCACAACAAATAAATGTATTGGTGTCTGTTCTAATGTTAATTCAATTATACATACAAATGTTTTTGAATGATTGGTGATTAACTTTTATTTTCTGCTATCTATTCAGTTCAGCACCTTTTAGAACATTTGAAACCTCTAGTTTCAAGAGGCAGATGAATGAAATGGGTAGTTTTTCAACATTTTCTAAAAATATATGTCCCTAATGTGGTTTTGCCTGACTAGTTCTATAGTACAAGTAATATTCATATCATTATCATGATTATAATAACAAAACCCTGATTTACCTGCTTGGTTTGTATAGATCTCAGATCAAGTACAACATATCCAACAACTTCTTTCATGGTACTGACAGAATCTACAGCATAACATTGTATCTTTATAGATGTTCTTTGTAACCTATGCTGTTGGAGCCCTTTCTTATCCAATTCCCATGCAAGTTCTTGTGTAAAATCTGGAGCTTCAACATGATCAATAGGATCTGTTGCTAAAAGCTCTCCATCAAATCTTGCTTCAGCAATTAGTTTGTGCTTTGGTCTCTTTGGAAATCTTCTTCCTAAAAACATGTATATATAGAGATCACACATCAATTTATCAATACGTGGGTTTGCATTGTGAGTAACTGTATTATAAGCCAAACTCTTAACATCATGAACATCTGCATTTGTCTTTAAATGTCCAAACCCAGTTGGAAGGCAGTGTTTATTATGACATGTACACATGCAAAACTTAACACTAAATCATTTTTATAGACCAGTAATGTCAATTCAAATATGAGAACAATGTTGCTCATTTATAAACATGTATTTTTTTTTATTCATTTTTAAAATCTAATTACAGTATCTAAAAGAGTGTTGTATTTTATTGGTCCTTTCACAATGCTTGAGAGAACAACAGGCATTAGCAGTGCTCTAAAATAAAGAAAATAATGAGATGTGGAATAATTGTATATGACACAACCTTCTTTATACGGATTACGCTACGGTAAAATGACAATATTTTAGTTGTACTATGAGCTGAATGTTCCTTCAACGTCAGATTCAAATTAGTTGTAATATATCCATAGTGCAACTAATGAGCCAAGTTTTAGTTCGGTATTCCAAATAACCTCAGGGAGGAGTTGCGTGATGAAGGAGTAATGTGCACTTAGGCTACCTATGCAGCCCAGCCCCTAGGGGCTATATCAAAATTCCGAAACCTTCGGCAGAATCTACATCCATAGTGCAACTACTGAGCCAAGTTTCAGTTTGGTATTCCAAATAACCTGGGAGGAGTTGCGTGACGAAGGAGTAATGTGCACTATGGCTACCTATGCAGCCCAGCCCCTAGGGGCAATATCAAAATTCTGAAAACCTTCGGCACAGTCCCCACCCACAATGCAATCAATGACACAAGTTTCATCTTTCTACTCCTAGTGGTTACAGAGATCATCCTGGACATTAATGCCATATGTAGGGACTTACATCGAACAGCAAAACATTTTGCACTAGCGAAAGTGCGGGGATAAAAATCCAGAATGGAAAACAGCTAGCAGCCTACTGAGGTGGCCTGTACAACTGCAACTGAGCCAAGATTATATTCAATCTATATAAAATTTAATTGCAACATTTCAAAATTAAGAGGAATGGAAGAAGGTTTCTATCACTTTAATTTTCTCCTACTATTTCACAATGATTTTTTGCATGCTGCATAATTTTTCTTTTCTTTGATTTCCTGAACGAGATCAGACGTGTTTTTACAGGGTAAATTACTTATTTTGAGTCAAGAGGAACACATTACCTTCAAGAACGGATATAACAACGAGGAATCTTTCCTTTTCAATCATTTTTGTGAACAGTCAAGAAAAAAGCAGGGCTAGGTTGTTTAAAATCGTCAAAGATCAAACAATAACATAAGAAATATTTAGAGGTTCAAAAACAGCCGCCATGTTGATGCCTATTGTTGACGGAAGTGACGCAATATGGGGTGATCCCAAGATCTACTTAAAAATTTTGATGCTGAAAAACACGGACTTCATTAATAATCATGTTAAAAATTATATGTTCATGTTTATTTCGGTAAATTCTTTAATTGGCAGAACTCGAAGCTCTTAATTAATCGGAAAACCGCTGTTTACAAGTAAATAAAATAAACCGCCTGGTAACGGGAATTCCCGACTTGCGCAAAGTGCCGGTTGATGCTTTACAGATTTCCGGGGAAAGCACAAACACGTAATATAGTGCATTGTAATTTGCCTAATTTCTTACTTGAATCAATATCAAATAAAATTTAAATGCTTACATAAAACTTGTAAAATTATTTTCTATTGTTTGATTATGATTTTTGTCTGTAAATCCCCCTTTAAAGGGGGCGTAATAATTTAGTTGTCAAACAGCTGGTAAATATAGTCCTCCAAAAAGAATGAAGTTGGATTCACAGTGAAACACCACAAAATCTAGCAAATATGCTAGTGATATACACTATATTTTCAAAATATAGAGGAAACACTGATTACATTTCAGTACAAGGTTGGGGTTAACATAAATTTCATACCATCTGGTCGCATACATTTCTGGTTATATAGTAAAATGATAGACTGCCTTTCACATGAAGTCACTTTTCATGTGCTGAAACATGTAAAACTCTGCGCTGAAATTATTTCTTAAACCAACATTTTTATTGAATTGATAAACTTCTATGTGTGATAGAATTATCTAGCATGCAGAAAAGGCCTGAATACGAAAAAAGTGAAGACAGTCGACGAAAAGCAAGTGGCAGAAGCATGCACACGTCAGGGCGACCCGGGCAAACAGGCTCCAGCAATTCTGGTGTTCTTATGGTAGGACCAAACTTTAGGGTTGGAAAGAAGATTGGTCATGGAAACTTTGGCGAGATTCGTCTTGGTAAGATATTTATGAACATTTATCAAATAAAGGTAATAACAAAACTACCAAACTTAGAGGATCAATCATTTATGTCTGAAAAAGACATTTTGAAACACGGCAGACATGAAGATGGCAATGGTCCTGACTTAATCATAATTACATTTTGTATTCAAATGTAAAATTTGACAAAATGTCAGCAGAGAAACCATGGAAAATGGTGACAACACGCTCTAATGTACTATACTTATGTACATGTATTTGCTAAGTTAAGTAAATTTGACTTGTCCTTGATCTGTTTCATTATATTTCTATTGTAAATTTGACAAATCAAGTGGTCCTTTTGCTTTAGACTGTTCAATTTGTCTTCTTTGTAACTGATTTCTTAGCAAAGTTCTTATTACAGCCGTTTTTTAGATCTGATATGTACTGTACATATACATTGTAGCATCAGCATAAGGTCCCATACATGTATCATGAGATTGGATTTCAGGTCTGTTGATCATCTACATGTAGTTCCTGTTTTCAAATCTACCCATTTCTATCATTGACATACTTTTTTACATTGGAGTACATGTCCTTTAAAAAAAAAAAGAAATTCTACCTGGACTATACATGTACTACATGTACACTGTGTACATGAACATACCAGACCTGTCAAGTGTCACGCAATTTGCGTGGGACTCGCGCATCCAGTCGGCAATTTGGCGGCATATTTCTTTGATCTTTTAATTTTTTCCTTTGATCTTTCAATTTTTTGTCGAATCTCACGCATGCAGCTCATAAAAACTTGACAGCCCTGACATACTGAAATATGAAAATGAAATAAAATACTGATTTCATTCAATAGTTTTGGTTTTAAAAAAATATTTCACCCTTAGCACTTACTAATGTACAACAGTGACTTGCCAAACAACTGCAACTTCTTAAAAAAAAGTCCCTAACAAATCAAACAAATATTCTCCAATTAAATCCACATCCATAGAAGCAAATTGAACGAAATTTCATGAAAATCCGTCCATGAAAGACCTCACAATGATATTTTTTCTTAAATGTAAATATTGTTCATTGTTGATTTGTTAAGGAAATTTTTACGTGTTGCAATACTTGTAGCATGTCACTGTAGCATTATGCACCTCCATTTAAAGGGAATGACATTTAATACATAAAAACTTGTTACCTGAATACAGAATAAAAAAGCATGATACGACTGCAACATGTTGAACCCCAGGGTTTTCCTTATATTTAGAAGTAAAAGGTTGATTTTAATAAAATTTCCTTTATTTTTGGCAAAAGTAGCAGGTAGAATAGGGGTGAAACGATACTCCAAAGTACCAAAAAGCCATGGTACTTTGGCGAATTTCGGTGTACGGTACAAATTTTTAACTTTCGATTCGGTACGAGTTCGGAATAATTCGTCACTATTTTAGTCTTTTTCATTGGAAATCTTCAATGCGGAGATTACAATATTAGTCATAGCCATGGCTGACGTGATCGCCGATGATGAAAATAATTCAAAAAGAATGTTTGTCTTTGTTTTCTTTAGAAACTAAAGCAAAATAAACGTAAAGAACGAAAGTTTGATAAAACAACTAAGAAAAATCAATAAATATATGTAACAAAACCATGTACCATATCGAATCGAAAGTAATAGTTTCAAAAAAGAAATCTACGGTATGTATCCTATCGTGGGGTTGGTGTATCGTTTCACCCCTAAGGTAGAAGGTATTTAGCCTTTTACCGCCTTCAAAGGAAACCACTGGAACCCTGTACCTTTTAGGCCCAATGTGGATAGATTTTTGGCCCCTAATTTCTAAACAGTCTTCGAAATTGGCCACAGGCCCCAAGCCATGGCTAGTGAAAATGCTTGAGGGCCAGTAGAAATGGCAACAACAAGCCAATGTAGTTTATACAAAATTTTTCAATAATAAGTTGTCCGGCCTGTGGACCAATCTTATCAATCAGATAGCTAGAACTAAAGTTATTGTGGGGAACACTAAAATTAACAGACAAAGCAGACGACGACAGCATCATACCATTATATGTCCGCAATTTTTTTGGATCGTATAAAAACTTTTGTTCCTTTCAGAAACATTCCTTCATTCCATGCACATCTCAACAATCTGTATTTGCTTTCTTTTTGTTCAAGATACTGATATCCTGTCACATTGTCATTGTCCCTGCATTTCATGAATTCAGTGGCTGTTGAATATATTCTTCTTCCGTAAATGACTCTTTTCAGTGTGAGATGACCAGGTTGAGATGCGAGCACGTGCAGCGATCTCACACTGCTCAATTATCCAATAATAACCACCGGTACTGATATTGATCGATGATGTCGACCAATGAAATGCACTGTTATTTTATACTTTCGGTTTTTAGAATGAAGTCCTCTAAGGGGGGGTGGAAAGGGGGGTATTGAATCCCCGCTCCCCGCCTCCTTTCCCCCCGTTCCCCGCCCCCTATCTCCCCGCTCACCGCCCCCTATCTCACCGCTCCCCGCCCCCTTTGAAGTTTCTCCCCGCACCCCGTCCCTATAATATAATTATGTTCCCCAAACGAAGTGTGGGAACATATTGTTTTTACTCCGTTTCTTATTATTCTTATTATGTCACTCCACATCGTGGATGTGACATGTTGTTATTCTACGTTTCTTCTTATTATTATTATTATTATTATTCCAATGAATTTTGTCCGAGCGTTTTTGAAAAAACTACCGGACCAAAAGACTTGAAATTTTAAATGCACGTAGACTTTAGTTTGAATTCATTCCTGAAACTTTTTTTTCAAAATCAAAGCAGCCATTTTTAAATTATATCGATTTTAAAATTTTAAAATTCCCATAGGTTTAACATTGGCTGGCAGAAAGCCAAGTTGGTATTGATTTTCTCAGTTAACATGCGTCGTCTGCTACAGGTAAATAATGAGTTTTGTCCAAAGCTTTTTAAGAAAACCACTTGATTAAATGTTTTGAAATTTTAAGTATGCTTAGACTATAATTTAAAGTTTTATCAATTTTTTTTTTTAAGTTGATCGAAGCAGGCATTTTCAAATTATCGCCAATTAAAGATTTTCTGTTTTCCCCATAGGATTAACATTGACTGGCAAAATGCCAAGTTAGTATTGATTTTCTGTCAAGATAGCATCATATCTATTTATAAACATATCATGGAAAATTTTGTTAACACAAAGGTTAAGGTCATGATGACATATTGTAGGTTTATTGAAAGGTTTAAAATTGACTGAAAACATGCTAGGTTTGTATTGATTTTCTGTCAACATGTGTCATCCTGATACAATTATTTCTATTAATAAACTTATCATTGAGTAATACAAAGGTAAAGGTCATGATGACATATTGTAATTTATAAAGACAAGTTTGTATTGATTTTCTGTCAACATGCAGTAATTTCTATTTAGGTAAAGGTCATGATGACATAATATAATCCATTGAAGAGCTTATAAAACTTTTAAAGTCCCTTAGGTTAAATATGACAAGTTTGTATTGATTTTCTGTCAACATGTGTCATCCTGCTGCAGTAATTTCTATTAATATACCATTAATTGAGTAATTCCTATTTATAAATCTATCATAATGATGACTCATGGAAAATTTTTGCTTGAACATAGGTAAAGGTCATGATGACATATCGTTATTCAAAGAGCTTATAACATGTACTTAATAAACTTCACACACAAAGTGGAGTGACATCTGCTATTTCTTGAAATGGCATTTAAATCTAGTTATTATTCTTATTATTATTATGTCACTCCACATAGTGGATGTGACATGTTGTTATTCTACGTTTCTTCTTATTATTATTCCAATGAATTTTGTCCGAACGATTTTGAGAAAACTACTGGATCAAAAGACTTGAAATTTTTAATGTACTTAGACTTGAATATGAAGTTGTACCAAAATTAATTTTTTTTTCAATTAAAGCAGCCATTTTTAAATTAAAGCGATTTTAAAATTTTAAAATTCCCATAGGTTTAACATTGGCTGGCAGAAAGCCAAGTTGGTATTGATTTTCTCAGTTAACATGCGTCGTCTGCTACAGGTAAATGAGTTTTGTCCAAAGCTTTTTGAGAAAACCACTTGATTAAATGTTTCAAAATTTAAAGTATGCTTAGACTATAATTTAAATTTTTATCAAATTTTTTTTTTAGTTGATTGAAGCAGGCATTTTAAAATTATTGCCAGTTAAAGATTTTCTGTTTTCCCCATAGGTTTAACATTGACTGGCATCTTGCCAAGTTTGTATTGATTTTCTGTCAAGATTCCTGACCTGCTAGCATCATTTCTATTTATAAACATCATTATGATGACTCATGGAAAATTTTGATAGGACAAAGATAAAGGTCATGGTGACATATTGCAATTTATAAACATCATTAGGATGACTCATGGACAATTTTGTTAGGACAAAGGTAAAGGTCATGATGACATGAAGAGCTTATAAAACTATTAACATGACAAGTTTGTATTGATTTTCTGTCAACATGTGTCATTCTGCTGCAGTAATTTCTATTTATAGACCTTTCATTGAGTAATTTCTATTTATATATCTATCATTTGGATGATTGTGAAAAATTTTGCTTGAACAAAGGTAAATGTCATGATGACATGATAATTCAATGAGCTTTTAACATGAACTTAATAAACTTTACACACAAAGTGGAGTGACATCTGCTATTTCTTGAAATGGCATTTACATCTAGTTATGTCACTCCACATAGTGGATGTGACATGTTGTTATTCTACGTTTCTTCTTATTATTATTCCAATGAATTTTGTCCGAACGATTTTGAGAAAACTACTGGATCAAAAGACTTGAAATTTTTAATGTACTTAGACTTGAATATGAAGTTGTACCAAAATTAATTTTTTTTTCAATTAAAGCAGCCATTTTTAAATTAAAGCGATTTTAAAATTTTAAAATTCCCATAGGTTTAACATTGGCTGGCAGAAAGCCAAGTTGGTATTGATTTTCTCAGTTAACATGCGTCGTCTGCTACAGGTAAATGAGTTTTGTCCAAAGCTTTTTGAGAAAACCACTTGATTAAATGTTTCAAAATTTAAAGTATGCTTAGACTATAATTTAAATTTTTATCAAATTTTTTTTTTAGTTGATTGAAGCAGGCATTTTAAAATTATTGCCAGTTAAAGATTTTCTGTTTTCCCCATAGGTTTAACATTGACTGGCATCTTGCCAAGTTTGTATTGATTTTCTGTCAAGATTCCTGACCTGCTAGCATCATTTCTATTTATAAACATCATTATGATGACTCATGGAAAATTTTGATAGGACAAAGATAAAGGTCATGGTGACATATTGCAATTTATAAACATCATTAGGATGACTCATGGACAATTTTGTTAGGACAAAGGTAAAGGTCATGATGACATGAAGAGCTTATAAAACTATTAACATGACAAGTTTGTATTGATTTTCTGTCAACATGTGTCATTCTGCTGCAGTAATTTCTATTTATAGACCTTTCATTGAGTAATTTCTATTTATATATCTATCATTTGGATGATTGTGAAAAATTTTGCTTGAACAAAGGTAAATGTCATGATGACATGATAATTCAATGAGCTTTTAACATGAACTTAATAAACTTTACACACAAAGTGGAGTGACATCTGCTATTTCTTGTTATTCTTCTTCTTCTTCTTCCGCACTCTAAAAAACGCTTGTCCGGGTATAGCCGAAGAGATGTGAAGACTGAGCTTTGTGAAACTTTCCATAGCGATAGGGCACATATCAGAGGTGTGCACAACGTTTTCGGAATTTTCAAAATGGCCACCGTTTCCGAGTAAACAGCGAAAGTTCATTATATAGGACATTGCTATATCTCGGTAACCTAGGTGGTCAGGACCTTGAAACTCGGTAGGATTATAGAGCTTGATGAGTACTACAAAAATATCAAAAAAAATTTTGAAGCGATATTTACGGTTTTTCCGCAAAATGCGAAAATGTGAAATTTCAAAATCCAAGATGGCCGCCAAAATTTAAAAGTGCTTGGATTTTGATGAAAATTAATATTCTGGTAGATTTTGATGTTGCGAGTAATGCTGTACATCAGAGGTGTCCATAAGGACTTCGAAATTTTTTAAATGCCCGTTTTTTTTAACAAATAGCAAAAGTTCATTATATAGGACATTGCTATATCTCGGTAACCTAGGTGGTCAGGACCTTGAAATTCAGTAGGATTATAGAGCTTGATGAGTACTACAAAAATATCTAAAATAAATTTGAAGCGATATTTACGGTTTTTCCGCAAAATGCAAAAATGTGAAATTTCAAAATCCAAGATGGCCGCCAAAATTTAAAAGTGCTTGGATTTTGATAAAAATTAATATTCTGGTAGATTTTGATGTTGCTAGTAATGCTCCACATCAGAGGTGTCCATAAGGACTTCGAAATGTTTTAAATGGCCGCTTTTTTTCAATAAATAGCAAAAGTTCATTATATAGGACATTGTTATTATCTCAGTAACACAAGTGATGAGCACCTTGAAACTTCGTGGTGTTATAGAGCTTGATAAGTACTACAAAAATATTTAAAAAGTTCTAAAGAGATATTTATAGTTTTTCCCTCAAATGCAAAAACGTGAAATTTCTAAATCCAAGATGGGTGCCAAAATTTATCCAAGATGGTATGTTTAAACACATCATTGACAATGTCATGAACATTATACATATATATTCTATATTTTTACATCATTCGCACATTCTATAAAACTGAAAAAGGCAGTATTTTGGCAACTTTAAGGTACATCTTGTTCGTTTGGGGAACATCTGTGACGGCTGCCGTCACAATCAGTACTAGTTTCACCCGTGGCCAGTTATTTTCACAACGTAGCCTTATAAGACTTTATATAAAGGTCCCTAAAACATGATAAAAACGCTTGGAACATGATAACTATTTGTGGCAGATACTTGGCTCAAGTCTCGATCTACCCCGAACGGTATTCTCTAGATGATCATGACCTTTGACCGAAAACTATGCTGTTACCTGCCACTATTTTCAAGGATACCAATATTAGACAGTCTATCAACCAAGACTGCCTTAGGTTCATCGTGCAAAGGCACTCTACCAAAAAATCCAAATTGAAAATTCCGAACACTTTACGAATGTAAAGAGCGTAATATAACAATAAAACCAAAAATGCCGAACGTGAAAAGAAATTATGACTAAGATCAAACTATGTTTGTTTATATATTAAAAACGAAAGAATATGGAATATGTATGGCAAGCCGTTTTTACATTTATTCCTCTTTATAGATATCTCATAAACTTTATAAGATATCTCATATATTTTATAAGATATCTCATAAAGTATATAAGATATCTTATAAACTTTATAAGATATCTTATAAACTTTATAAGATATCTTATAAACTTTATGAGATATCTTATAAAAAATAATTTATAAGATATCTCATATACTTTATAAGATATCTTATAAACTTTATGAGATATCTTATAAATTTTATAAGATATCTTATTTACTATATAAGATATCTTTAAAATAAAATGAGATATCTACTAAACACAATGTTTATAAGATATCTGATAAAGTTTATAAGATATCTCATAATGTTTATAGGATATCTTATTAAGTATATGAGATATCTTATAAATTATTTTTTATAAGATATCTTATAAAGTTTATAGTCTTATAAAGTATATCAGATATCTTATAAATTTTATGAGATATCTTTAAAGAGGCCTTATAAAAATATAAGATATCTTATAAAGTTTATAAGATATCTCATATACTTTGTAAGATATCTTATTAAATATATAAGATATCTCATATAAATGGGAGTTTATAAGATATCTTATAAAACATATGAGATATCTTATAAAACATATAAGACAGGGTTTTAGCCAGGATTTTTAAGGCTTTAGTCACTTTTACGGCAAGCATATATGTAGTATATGCGCTTTCAGACGCTGTTCAGAACAAGTTTTATTCTCACTTCAATTTACATCCACTTATAAATAAGTAGTTATTATTTTGATTTGCAGGCCATGTATAACATGGATTTCTAATCAAAGATTTCATTGACTTTTAATAAAGTATTTACAAATATTTACAGCCTTCTTGTTTGTTTTGTTTTTACTTTTCAGCCTTACTTGAAATTCTTTACAAATATTATTTCCTTATAATTATTTTGTGCCCCCCTTCAGAAAATTTTAGTAGGAAAAGGAAGACAACTCAGTTTTAATTTTTTCACATCCTAAGGGGCATTAAAGAAATAGTTACTGAAGAAATAGATAACTGGTATATTACTGTGAGTTAAACAATATTTTTGTTATCTTACTAAAATCATGAAAATTAAAAAAAAGGTTTTTAACCTTTAGAAAAAGGTATATAAGTTATTAAGTAATTGATAAAAATTATATGCAATGTTTTGAATTTTCAATGTTATATGGGGCCGATTTTTGAGAAAAATCTAGAACTTTCAGAAGTTTGGAAGTTTGAAAGGGACCTTAACATGTTATAGTGAATGCAAAAATGTTGTCTTGGGATTTAAATTCTTTCTAAAAGGTAAATAGTTACATTCATGCTTTGGACAGTCAGTGTTTTTCTGTTTAAAACTAAAGTCTTTGCCAATGCTAGACCACGTGTTTGTCATAACATGAATGATAATGATTGACACCTGAAATACCTGTTCTAAATATATTCCGATAGCTGATTGGTCATTCTCAAATTATTCAGCCATGAGTGACTCCACCCAAATTCATTGATTTTAATGACCCCAAAACAATTTAGGTTAATTGATTGTCAAAACATATCCGGTGATCAGCGGTCAGCTTGTGGTCATAAATCAAATGGCTTCATGAATGCATGATAAATGTGACGAAAGTGACACTTAACTTTCGACAATTACGAGTTTTTAAAGCGATTTTCGTAAATTTCATGACGAAAATTTTTACATTATTGAAAAATTAAGTGACGAAAATGGTTTGATAAATTTTCGTAATCTGAAAATTCTTTTCGCCAATGACGAAAATGACGAGCGCTAGCTAAATCACTGTAAGATATCTCATAAAACATATAAGATATCTTATAAAACATATAAGATATCTCATGAAGTTCATTAGATATCTTATAAAGATTATGAGATATCTTATATAAAATAATTTATAAGATATCTAATAAAAGTTATAAGATATCTTATAAAGTTTATAAGATATCTCGTTAACTTTATGAGATATCTTATAAAAAATAACTTATAAGATATCTCATAAAATATATAAGATATCTAATAAACTTTATGAGTTATCTTATAAACTTTATAAGATATCTTATAAACTTTATAAGATATCTTATAAGTTTTATAAGATATCTCATAAATTATTTTATATGCGATATCTAATAATCTTTATAAGATATCTTATAAACTTTATGAGATATCTTATATGTTTTATAAGATATCTTATTTGTTTTATAAGATATCTCATATGTTTTATAAGATATCTTATAAACTACCATTTATATGAGATATCTTATATATTTAATAAGATATCTTATAAAGTATACGAGATATCTTATAAATTCTATGAGATATCTTTAAAGAGGAATAAATATAAATATGGCGCGCCATAAATATGTGCCAAAAAGACACGATCCACATATTGAAATGATTTTAATAAATGTACAAAAGCAAAATTTCACTGCGTGTGAAGCGCTTTTCTGGATTTACCTTCATCAGACACGCTAGGAGTAGAAAACTTAGAAAACCGGTAGAATATTGGATATGATTAAAAACAAGGGCCAAAAAATATTACAACAATGCTTTGTGATTATTTGTAATGTGTATATATGTTATTTTGCATGCCTTGTTATCACCATCTGTTTATAGGAGAGGATCCTTATAGGCTTTGCCTGTTATCCAATGCTTTTGTTTATTCAATAAAATATTTGAAATGTTTGGGCTAGGAAAAACCTTAGAGCTTAGATAAACCCCGGGAACCATCAGATTTCATAACAACAGATTTCTTTTTCTTTATCAACATAAACCGTTAAAAAAGAACGATATATATGGAGTGATTGTGCGTATCAAAAATGCACACAATGCCCACAATATACATAAAAAAAACAGTTTATTTAAGAAATGTTGTTTGTTCTATTTCAACATGTATATCCACTATCTAATATTCATAATTTCGTAAAACATGTCAAAATTAAACCCACATATCGCAGACATACATGCATATTTTTTATGCGACTGTGTGTTCGGACTTTGATGTCACATTTTAGCTCACCTGGTCCATGTGAGCTATTGCCATCACTTGGCGTCCGTCGTCGTCGTCGTCTGTCGTCGTCGTCGTCTGTAAACTTTTTCAAACTTCTTCTCCTCTGAAACTACTGAACAGAGTCAAACCAAATTTGGTCCGGCGGTACTTTAGGGTTGAATGGGGATTTTTGATCCGTCGAAAACATGGCCGCCGTTGAAAAAAATTGACCAGGGGGGTCAGACTACTGTTTTTGGCTTGTAAATCAAAAAGTATAAGAGATAGATAAAATCTGTTCCCACCCTACTGCTTCAACATCAAAAGTTCTACAAAAGTCTCCATTTGGTCCAAATTGTCAGATGACCCCTTATAGGGGTTACAGCCCCTTAAAGGTGAAAGATAGCGTTTTTTCATGTTTTTTGCCCTATAGTATGAAAACTATTGCAGATAGAGAAAAGCTGTTGTTTGCTTAAATGTTCAGCTTATTTAGCTCTACAAAAGTCTCCATAGGGTCGAAGTTGTCAGATGACCCCTTATAGGGGTTACGGCCCCTGTAATAATGTTTTTTCATGTTTTGGCCTATGGAATGAAAACTATTGCAGATAGAGAGAAGCCGTTGCTTGCTTAAATATTCATTTCATTTAGCTCTACAAAAGTCTCAATAGGACCGAAGTTGTCAGATGACCCTTAATAGGAGTTGAGGCCCCTAAAATGATGTGTTTTTTCATGTTTTTTGCCTATAGAAAGTAAACAATAGCAGATAGAGAAAAGCTGTTGCTTGCTTAAATGTTCAGTTCATTTAGCTCTACAAAAGTCTCAATAGGATCAAAGTTGTCAGATGACCCTTAATAGGGGTTATGGCCCCTAAAATAACCTTTTTCATGTTTTATGCCTTTAGAATGAAAACTATAGCAGATGGACAAAAGCTGTTGCTTGCTTAAATGTTCAGCGAATAAAGCTCCACAAAAGTCTCCATAGGGTCGAAGTTGTCAGATGACCCCTTATATGGAGCTACGGCCCCAAAATAACGATTTTTGTGTTTTTGGCCTACAGAATGAAAACTATAGTAGATAAAGAAAAACTGTTGCTTGCTTAAATGTTCAGCTCATTTAGCTCTACCAATCTTAGGGTTAACATCAAGACCAGGTGAGCGATTTAGGCTCCTGGGAGCCTCTTGTTTAAAAAATAAAGGTAATAAAAAACTACCAAACTTGAAGGATCAATCTCAAATGTCCATTGGAAAAGACAAATCAAGGCAAGCACACCAGGGAAATAGAGGATCGCAATGGTCCTGACTTGGAATAGGCATTCAAAGGAAACGTTGGGTTGAACCAAGTTTTATGGCATTAAACCTACCTCTTCCATGTGAAAATACGTAAAAATTTTGTACTTAAAGTGTTCACAAAAATTACAATTTTTATGAATCACAATTTATGACCTTACACTTCTATGCCTAACACCCTTTCCGTGTTGTTCCCTAAAGCATAAAAGCGCCTTGATGTGATCGTCTGGTAGCTTGCGGTTCCGATAATATAAAAAATCGGGCATTAAAACATCACTTAATGTTACTTTTGGCAAGCAAAAACAGATTGTATCATAATAGATTAAGAACATAGTTACAATAATGACACAATTATGAAGCATGTACAAAAATCTAAAACGGCTACACCACCGACCATGCTAGATTACCACCGCCTGTTCCACCACCGTCCCCCGTCTATTTTAACACCGCTCCCCGCCCCTTCAGCCACCGCTCCCCGCCCCTTCAGCCACCGTATCACCGTCCCCCCTTTCCACCCCCACCTCTAAGGTTTCAGAATATAAAATTTAATTTCTTACAGAAGAAATAGGTACTTACACACATTCTTGGAAAACCGGCAATGATCTTTCACTCGTGATAGAATTTTTGGGGTCTTTTGACTTGTTCCGCTGCGCTCCACTCGCAAAAAGACTGAAAAATTCTATCACTCGTGAAAGATCAGCCAGTCTTTTCCAAGAACTTAGGTAAGAACCTATAATCCATCATTCCATCTGAAGTTGGTTTTTGGACATATGTTTTAAATACTCTCATATATTTTCTTTAACATACACAGAAAGAATCTTATTAGGAAAGGAAGAAGTTTTTTGATTTTGGTTGAAAGGTCAAAGGTCAAGGTCACACTTTTTATATGACTTAGAAATTTTTATGTGAAATTAGTTTCTAAAGAGAAACTTTTGAATGTCATAATAGAATTTATTAAATCTTATGATGTAAGGAAGAAGGCTTATTTTGAGGTGAAAAAAAACTAAACCACAAAATAGTACATTTATGTTTAGTTCTTACAATTAAGTTAAGTGCACATTCTGAGATGTAACATCCAAGATGAAATGAGTTAATAACATGATAAATAAACGTGTTTTACATTTGTACATATTTTTTTTTAAACTTAAATCTTTATTTTGTGTGCATGTAAAGTAAACAAAGAAAAAAACTTGCATTTCATGACATCTGGAATAATATCTTTCTGTTTAATTATTTGTGTAACAATATAAACCAATTTGTGTAACAATATAAACCAGAGCAGGTCATCTCATTTCTATCTTGTCTGGTAATTAAACCAACTCCTGCTATTACCACATAGTAATGGATTTGTACAATATATACATTTGTACACTGAGAGGGAAATATTTACTATGTACATGTAGATACAATGAATAAAAAAAGAATCACTTCACTTCAAGTGATTTGATAACTAAGGTTAATCTACTTAGCCCTCAGTCAAAATAAATTCCTTTCAAGCTGAAGCTTGCCAAATATGATTTGATCACTGTGGTCAATAACCTGCTTGGAATGATTTTTGGTCTATGTAGGATAAAAGTCTCACACCTGTACCCCACTGGACAGATTAAATAACATAAATCAATATTTTAACAGGTCTCCAGTATAAAGTTAAATAGAATATTTATATTATGGTTGTTCCTAGCATAATAAAAGTAAAATGTTAGAGTTTGGGAGCCTTGCAACTAAAGACAGAAATATCTGTGAAATAGTGTGAAACGTGTAAAAACCATGTTGGAAGAGCAAGCTCTGAATAATTTCTGCCCTGGGCTTTAATTTAATTTTCAATATCTTTTTCATAAATGTCAATTCTTTAACACATACATGTACAATGTATGTATGGATTTATTTTGCAATGATTTCTTTACCTGATATCAGTGATTTGTATTAGGCACTTTTATTATAATTATGTCTTCCCCCACTTTTGTGGGGAGACATATTGTTTTTGTCGTGTCTGTTCTGTCCCTCACAAAGTTAGTCAGCCCAACTCCTCTGAAACTACTAACTGAATTCAATGAAACTTGATGTATACATGTAGGAAGGACACCATGTGCAGTTGTGCATATTACCAGGATATTTTCATCCTCAAATTTTGTGGGAGTTATAAATGCCCCTTTGAACTTAGAAATCTGCTGAAAATCCTCATTTATCATCTTGTCAGCACAATTCCTCTAAAACTACCAAACCCAATTCAATGAAACTTTGTATATAGGAAGGACACCATATTTTGTTGTGCATATTACGAGGAAATTTTGATCCTCAAATTTTTGTGGGAGTTATGGCCTTTTGAACTTAGAACTTTTGGGGGGAAACAGGTAGGGGGGAGACATCATTTTTGCTGGCAAAAACAAACTTTAATTTTGCTTTGGCTTTAGCATCCTACAAATGTATTAGTTAGCATTGTTACTACTTTGTCTGCCTCAAGCTCTTTCTATATTAATTTAATACTTTTTTTCAGGGAAGAATCTCTACAATAATGAACATGTGGCAATTAAGTTGGTAAGTATTACTTTTTACTAGATTATCGATGATTATTATGTACATTTTGTAGTATGGAAACTATGACAAATTGTCCCAACTTCTTAGTAATTTCTTACTCATTCTTAGACAAAGTTCTATGACAAATTATTGGATTGAAATAATGAAAAAGAATAACTGTGTTGTCTAAGCACTCTGAAAAATCTATCACATATACTATAGGTTTATATGTCCCACTAGAAAATGAGGTATATGTACATGTATGTACATTGTATACCAGTAGTAATAGAAATGTTCATTTGCTACATGACGAGAAACCAAACTCTAATCGACAATTTCTCCTAAACCATTTGAATGGATTTTCATGAAACTTTCATTCAATCTTTGTAACAAACTTTTGGTTTGCACCTTCCATTTTAAAATTTGATCAAATTGATTATTTGTAATTTTTACCTGCGCTTGCAGTTGCAGGTAACACATACAAATCTATAATCAGCAAAGCAAATAGAGCATGTCATTAATAATTAACTTGTAGTAAATACATGTATTTATTAAAATTTTCATGAGCAATTCTTTCCAATCATAAGACTAAGGTCAGTGACATTTATTTTTAGTGCGAAAAAAAGACTGTTTAAAGTGGTCATTGACCAAATGTTCCTGACTCTGACAGACAGTGTGTATATTGATCTGCATTAGTGCAGGATACCACTCCTCTTCTTTATAAGAATTTTTTACCTGTACTTATTATACCCCACGCAACAATGTTGCAAAGGGTATAATGATTTTGACTGGTCCGTCAGTCTGTCCGTGATCAAAATTTTCATACTGATATCTCAGCTTTTATTAATTGTAGGCTTTTGATATCTGGTATGTACATGTAGCTTCAGGTGGGGGTCCCATATGGAGGGATACGTTTTCAGGTCTGTCGATCATCTACTTCCTGTTTATCGAGTCGACTGACTTTTTCACTAAATTTCAAAAGATTTCTCAGCAAGTATTAATTGTAGGGCTTTTGATATTTGGTATGTAGCTTCAGGTAGGGGTTCCATATTGTGGGATATGTTTTAAGATCTGTCGATCAACTACTTCCTGTTAAACGAGCCGACTTATATTTTTTTCACTAAATCTTCAGGTTTGAAAATTTTTGTCACAGATTTCTCAGCTACTGTTAATCACAGTCTTTTGATATTTTGTACGTAGCTTTAGGAGTCCCATATTGTGGGATACATTTTCAGGTCTGTCACTCTTTTACTTCCTGTTTAACGAGTCGACTTGGAAAGACAACGACTCTGACTTTTTTATTCCAAACTTGAAATAGATAATCTCTGTCCATAATGTGGAAGCCTGGGGTATGTGTGCGTGCTCACTAAGGTTCTTTCATTCAAAAAGTACATGTATAAATTGCCTTTAAAACAGTTCTACAACTTCTAGACTTGTATTTCCTACTATTTCTAGTTGTGTACATGTTATATTTCCTTCTATTTTTCTAGTCAATTGTGTACAATAAAATTATTAATCCCTAATCACATATGTTACACTTTACATAATGTATATCTGATTGTGTTACAGGAGTCCATGAAATCAAGAGCACCACAGCTGCATCTTGAGTACAGATTCTATAAACAACTTGGTCAATCAGGTAATTGATTAAAATGTAAGAGGATGGACAATATCTCAATGGTTAGATTAGAGAGCACTTTCTGGAAAGAGAAAAAATAGAGTACAAGTTTATAAATGTACTAGTAAACATTGCTACATGTGTTAATTTTCATTCACATAAAAAAAACATGATTGTTAAAGCATTAATGTTAATCATCTTTGATATACATCTAAAAGTACATGTACATGTATATAATAAAACCAAAAAAAAGCAAATTATATAGTAAAATGATAAACTTTGCCCAAAGGATAGAAATAAAAATGATATTTAACTTGTTTGACCTTGATTAAAACCTAATTTATTGCAACATATAATGTAAGTGTCATAAAACTGGTGTAAACATGCACATGTACACACATGGTTACAGAAAGATCTGGATTATTTTATCCTAATTATATGAAAAATGTTATTAAACATGTGAAATTGATGTCTTGTTTTCATTAAATTCTAAATGAACTGGAAAAAAAATATCTTCAACCTTGTTTTAATTGAAAATAAAAAAGTTGATGAATTGTATAATAATACACATTTAATCATCCCATAGTACTTTAGATCAATACCTGAATAGGACAAATCATTTACACATTACTATGGTTTATAGACTGTCCAATTAGAAGCAGTGAGTGCAAATATATACAGTCTTATTGATTTCTAAGAGAAATATGCATGGACCTTGAGAAGTTGATTGTAACAGTCAGTGGTATCAAGATGATATCATATCAATGTTTTACACTTATAATCTCATTTGAATACTTATATATTACTGACACGGCAACAGGAAGGATTAAGTCACATTAAAAAATTCACATGTGCCAGATCATGTAGTGAAATTCATTACGTGTGTATCAGCATGGCTTTAAAAATATTTATTATCAGCTAGATAAGAGTATTTCTGACGTGCTTATTATATTTTTTAAAAACTACTTATATTATTTTTAATGATCATCAAGTTTGACCTTCGTATCCTTGTAATCAAAATTGATTTTCAAAGCAACTTTTAATGATTTATCAGTTCATCCCTTATAAATAGATGCTTCTAAATTATTAATGCATGTACATTATGTATATGTTACATGAAACTGTCTTGTTGATAGTGAGACTTGTCAACTAGTAACATAAAATGCATCTAAAAAGTGCAAGATAAAAATTACAACAAAACTATGGACAACAATTTTTGCTACGCCTGATGTGTGTTTGTGTATTCAAGACTCATCAGTCAGTTGATTCTTGTGTCACTCTGAAATCAAAGGAATACTCACAAAATGCAAACTGAAGAGAAACTTGCATCAGCTTATAGCTTGTTTCCTAATCAAGTATTGATAAATCAGATTTAACTAATAAATATATGCCAAAAACACATATAAGCTTCTGAAATTATAAACTATGCTGGTTTGTAACATTTAACCATGCAGTTCTTGTACTTTCAGAGGGAATTCCCAATGTGTACTATTTTGGACCATGTGGTAAATACAATGCTTTAGTGCTGGAATTACTAGGACCTAGTCTTGAAGATTTGTTTGATCTCTGTGACAGAAAGTTCTCACTCAAAACCGTCTTAATGATTGCAATACAGCTTGTAAGTTATACTAAGAATCTGTTCATCATGTTTAGAATTATTATCACAATCAGCTGTTTTGATACCCCCTACCAAATATAGGGGTATGCAGCATGTACAGGAATCACCCTGTCTTTCTACAATGTATCAGTCTTTCCGTTTGTCTGGCTACATATCTTGTAAGTGCAACTCCTCCTAAACCTCCTAATGGATTTTGATGAAACTTAATATGAAGAAAGTACACCAGATGTGCATGAAGATACTTCCTGGCAGTATTCCTTGTTCATGCATTAGACACTGACATGAATTTGAACGAACAAACATTACCTTATTACCAACTTTACACTATACCGTATTTTAAAAAAAAACATACATGAAAAAAAAGTGTATTTGTTTGTTATGCAAAATATTTCATACATGTTAAAAATAGAAATTTAAATTTAATACTGCATCACCTCTATATATATAACAAAGCCAATATATACATATTAGGATATATTTGTTATTATAAAGGTTAATGTTATTGGAGTTAATATATGTATATGACCTACTGATCACAATTTTATTGGGGAAGTTCAACGTGTTACTTAATTATGCCATAACAAGGTCGTAACCTTGTCATTTGTCGTCTGTGCATAATGGTATTGTTATACGTGACTACTGCTTTCATGTATGGCTTGTATGAAAATTACCTGTCAGATGTTATGAAATTAAGAATTTATCTTAAAATCTACCTATATCAAAAAAGTTTTTGACTTTAAGGCATTTAATAACAATGTAGAAGTTTTAGGTCAACTTAAAAAAACTTTTATTTAATTTATGCTTAGTTAATTTTTAGCTCACCTGGACCGAAGGTCCATGTGAGCTATTACCATCACTTGGCGTCCGTCGTCGTCGTCGTCGTCTGTCGTCGTCTGTCGTCGTCTGTCGTCGTCGTCGTCGTCTGTTAACAATTTTTCAAAAATCTTCTCCTCTGAAACTACCCAACAGAATTTAATGAAACTTGGTATGAATGATCCTTAGGGTGTCCTGCACCAAACTTGTGTTTTGATTTTTGATCCGTTAAAAAACATGGCCGCCGTTACTAAAAATAGACTAGGGGGGTCAGACTACTGTTTTTGGCTTATAAATCAAAAAGTATAAGAGATAGAGGAAATCTGAGGCCACGCTTCTGATTCAGCATCAAAAGCTCTACAAAAGTCTCCATTTGGTCAAAGTTGTCAGATGACCCCTTATAGGGGTTTCAGCCCCTTAAAGGTGAAAAATAGCATTTTTTCATGTTTTTGGCCTACAGAATGAAAACTATTGCAGATAGAGATTAGCTGTTGCTTGCTTAAATGTTCAGCTCATTTAACTCTACAAAAGTCTCTATAGGGTCAAAGTTGTCGGATGACCCCTTATAGGGGTTACGGCCCCTTAAAGGTGAAAAATAGCCATTTTTCATGTTTTTGGCCTACAGAATGAAAACTATTGCAGATAGAGATTAGCTGTTGCTTGCTTAAATGTTCAGCTCATTTAACTCTACAAAAGTCTCCATAGGGTCGAAGTTGTCAGATGACCCCTTATAGGGGTTACGGCCCCTTAAAGGTGAAAAATAGCCATTTTTCATGTTTTTGGCCTACAGAATGAAAACTATTGCAGATAGAGATTAGCTGTTGCTTGCTTAAATGTTCAGATCATTTAGCTCTACAAAATTCTCCATAGGGTCGAAGTTGTCAGATGACTCCTTATAGGGGTTACGACCCCTGAAAAATGGCATTTTTTCATGTTTTTGTCCTACAGAATGAAAACTATTGCACATAGAGATTAGCTGTTGCTTGCTTCAATGTTCAGCTCATTGAGCTCTACAAAATTCTCCATAGGGTCGAAGTTGTCAGATGACCCCTCATAGGGGTTACAGCCCCTGAAAAATAGCGATTTTTTTATGTTTTTGTCCTACAGAATGAAAACTATTGCAGATAGAGATTAGCTGTTGCTTGCTTAAATGTTCAGATCATTTAGCTCTACAAAATTCTCCATAGGGTCGAAGTTGTCAGATGACTCCTTATAGGGGTTACGGCCCCTGAAAAATAGCGATTTTTCATGTTTTTGGCCGACAGAATGAAAACTATTGCAGATAGAGATTAGCTGTTGCTTGCTTAAATGTTCAGCTCATTTAGCTCTACAAAATTCTCCATAGGGTTGAAGTTGTCAGATGACCCCTTATAGGGGTTACGGCCCCTGAAAAATAGCCATTTTTCATGTTTTTGGCCTACAGAATGAAAACTATTGCAGATAGAGATTAGCTGTTGCTTGCTTAAATGTTCAGCTCATTTAGCTCTACAAAATTCTCCATAGGGTCGAAGTTGTCAGATGACCCCTTATAGGGGTTACGGCCCCTGAAGAAAGCTATTTTTCATGTTTTTGGCCTACAGAATGAAAACTATTGCAGATAGAGATTAGCTGTTGCTTGCTTAAATGTTCAGCTCATTTAGCTCTACAAAAGTCTCCATAGGGTCGAAGTTGTCAGATGACTCCTTATAGGGGTTATGGCCCCTTATAGGTGAAAAATGGTGTTTTTGGCCTATAGAATGAAAACTATTGCAGGTAGAGAAAAGCTGTTGCTTGCTTAAATGTTCAGCTCATTTAGCTCTACAAAAGTATAGGGTCAACATCAAGACCAGGTGAGCGATTCAGGCTCCTGGGAGCCTCTTGTGTTAATGTCAATGGGCTTTTGATAATGTTCTACATTTATTAGTAACTTAAAAACTTTTCACAGCATTTAAAAACTGCAGTTAATTTTCAAATTAAAAAAATTAAAGAAACATAAATACTCTATTAATATTTGTCACATGGGTCGATATTTATAAATTGCTGTTATTAGAGTGGATTTTTCTATACATAATATTCAAATGTAACCTTAACAGCCAATACTGCACATCCATAGCTAAATATTTTTCTTCAGGGGAGACTTAACATTAAGTTTACATACTTTTATTTAATTTATGCTTAGTTAATTTTGTTAATGTCAATGGGCTTTTGATAATGTTGACCTTTAATTTTTATTCTTTTGTCAGGATTTGTTGAAATGAAAATGCAGATGATAAAATTGTGAATGTGGGGTAACAATAGGAGGTGGGGGGATAATTTTGTAGCAGTTTTATTTTTCAGCAACTACAAATCCCTTCAAATTTAGTGTGCAGCATCATTGACTGTATGTTTGTCAGTTGACTCAATTTTTGTCTCGCCTGCGAAGCAGAGCGGGACATAGGTGTTACTTTACCGGCGGCGGCGGCGGCGGCGGCGTTAACTTTTTGGAAAAGTTTTGCGAGCACCTCCATATCTCAAGAACTATAGGTCCTGGGTTGATGAAACTTGGTATGCATATGCCCCAGTAGTAGCTTAGCACAGTTGCATCCCCATCTTTTGACCTTGACCTTGATTTTCAGGTTGAGTGACTTTGACTATTTTCAATACATATAATAGCAATGAAAAAGTTTTGCGAGCACCTCCATATCTCAAGAACTATAGGTCCTAGGTTGATGAAACTTGGTATGCATATGCCCCAGTAGTAGCTTAGCTCAGTTGCATCCTCATCTTTTGACCTTGACCTTGAGTTTCCGGTTGAGTGACTTTGACAATTTTCAATACATATAATAGCAATGGAAAAGTTTTGCGAGCAACTCCATATTTCAAGAACTATAGGTCCTAGGTTGATGAAACTTGGTATGCATATGCCCCAGTAGTAGCTTACCACAGTTGCATCCCCATCTTTTGACCTTGACCTTGATTTTCCGGTTGAGTGACTTTGATTATTTCTATTGCATATATTTGCAATGTTTAAGTTCTATAAACATCTTTTGATCTCAGAAACTGAAAATCCATGTTAATTCAAAATATAGTTGAAGTAAGAAAGAATAATTGTTTCTGATGGTGCCGACAGGCGAGACATACTTTAGTGTTAACTCTTGTTTGTGTTATATATATTTGGTAATTTTATGGCTGTTGAGGAACTCTATATAATATTCTAATTCTCTTGTACTTCAAATTTTTGAGTATTTTACAGTTTACTTGTTTACAAAATGTGTGCTCATTTTTTTGCATAGTTAACTTGTCAACTAGTTCTTGTAATGTAATTATATTTGAATACATCATCTATATTGGTTGTAAGATTGACCTAAGATCACTTAGCTTAAGGCTATCAATAAGTAATTTGATGAAGGTAATTTATATTTACCTTGGGGGAGGTGTATGGCCTTCACCTTGTAAGGTCGAAAATATCATCTGTATGTACATTGATAAAACTTGCAGAATCTGAGATGAATAATAAAAATGTCAGACTTGTAAAATTGCTAGTCTTGTACACAAAAAATTAGAAAACATGCTTAAATAACTGGATAAGTACACAATAAGGAAGAACAAGAAAATTTGTAGATAACAACGTTATTTTAGAAAGAGGAAAGGACATGGTAATACAAGGCCTACTTGTGTATGTGCATCTTTTACACTCTTGCTCTTCTCAATAGATTTTCATTACCTTTAAACCCATGTTCAAGTTCAAAAATTCAGTTCCAGTCAATGACTTTTGGCAATAAAAACAAGTTTAAAGCAGGGAACCTTGAACAGCTGTTCATTTTTCTCTCTCAAATGCATAATAATTACAGCTGCATGTACATAAAATAATAATAATTTTCTTACAATGTATCACTACCTTCTTTGGTGACATGAAATTTGATATTTGAATTTTGGTTTTCATTTCAGCTCACACGGATGGAGTTTGTGCATTCTAAACATTTGATATATAGGGACGTTAAACCTGAAAATTTCTGTATAGGACGACAGTCAACAAAGAAGCAACATATTATACATATAATTGACTTTGGTTTAGCAAAGGAATATATAGACCCTGAAACACACAAACATATCCCTTACAGGGAACATAAAAGTCTGACTGGGACAGCTAGATATATGAGTATCAATACTCACTTAGGGAAAGGTAATCATTCACATGTCTTATTATAAGATCTTTTAGATGATGTTTCTTATGCCTTTATGGTAGTTTTGTCAACTTTGGTGGATTAAGGACCATTAAGATAGAGATTAGAATGGGGTCTAGGTTCTTTTCTTTGCCCCCTTTCTTACCATCTGAAATTGAAATCCAAGCTTTTTCTTGTGAATGCTTAATATAACTTTATAAAAACTTTCTCACATACATTGTGTAGTTATTTATGATGATAAGAAGACCTCTATTGACTTTGAAGTCAATGGGTCGAAGGTCTCTGTGGCATCTACTTAGACAAATATGCATGGCAGGGGACCTTCAGTGCTGCTCTTGTAGAACTTATTTTTTATGTCAGATGTCTGATAGTAACACTCACAATGATTATATTAAGTACCAATTATATAAAAAGAAATGCATTTGTTACACCTGATTGCATTTTGTAATGTCCAAAGTGTTTCATGCACCATTAAACTACCATTTAAAGAAAAAAAAGATAAGAAAAACAAGTGTACATGACACTGACTCCTTGATAATTCAACAACAATTAAGTATATGTAATCTGCAATAATAACCAGTAAGCAAACAAACCTTCAATGTGACCATCACATTTTGCTTGTTGAGTTTTTTTCATGCAATATGTTTTAATCCACTAAACTTCATCACAATCCTGGTATTATAATGTAGATAAGCACCCTATATATGATCTGATATATAATTTGGGTTTGACATGATTTCAACCATTAGATGAAAAGGATGAGAGAAAATGATTTATTTGACTTGAGAGATTGTTTGGCTCAGGTATATTGTTGCAATGCCTGCACCTAGCAGTCAGATTCTTGTAAATTTCATTTTTCTTTATGAACTTTTTTTATACATTACTTTTTTAAAATTCTTTTATAGAGCAAAGTAGAAGAGATGATTTGGAGGCATTAGGCCATATGTTTATGTACTTTCTCAGAGGGAGTTTGCCTTGGCAAGGTTTAAAAGCAGATACACTCAAAGAAAGATACCAGAAAATAGGAGACACAAAAAGGGCAACACCAATAGAAGTGCTATGTGAAAACTTTCCAGGTATCAATTAATGAGGTTCTAAGACATTGGGTACCCATGTTTCTGTTGAAATATGGCATTGTTGTCTAAATTTGCAAGAACATTATAAATGCAATCACAAAACAACATGTACAATGAAAGTTAAAGACAGATATAATATACCAATAAAAATCCATTTGTAACTACATTTTTATACGACCGCAAAAAAATTGCGGATGTATAATGGTATGATGCTGTTTGTTGTCTGCGTAGTGGTCCGTGTCGTCGTCTGTGTTGTCCGTTAAGTTTAGTGCTCCACAATAACTTAAGTTCTAGTTATCTGATTGCTATGAAATTTGATAATGATGTTCCTTACCATAAAAGGATGGATGGGATTGATTTTGGGGGTCCCATCTTTTTTTGTTTAGAAATTAGGGGCCAAAAAAAGGAGCCAAAAATGCTACTTTTTTGTTTGTTCCCACAATAACTTTTGTTCTGGTTAACCAAATGCTGTGAAATTTTACAATATTGTTTCATACGATAAAAGGATAAACGGGATTGATTGGGGGGGGGGGGGTCTTTCCTTTATTTGTTTTTAAATTGGGGGCCCAAAACGGGGCAAAACATTCAAATTATTTAATTTTGAAACACTTCTCTCCCCTTAATTGCTGCTAAGGGCCAAAAGCAGCAAAAGAGAAAAGAGGTAATATTTTTGTTACTAATTTATTATGGTCTGCTAATGAATTTCTTGTGAAATGTGGATGGATAGTCCACCAAAGGCGGCGTGTCAAAATACTTAGTCAATCCACCATGGGCTGCATGTGTCCAGAGCAATTGGTTATCCATATTGGGCCTAAAATGTACAGTGTTCGACATGTTGGGGTCGTATCATGCTGTGCTCGGGGAAGCTTTTTATTTACATATAACCTAAGAATCTGTATTAATTGAAGAAGTATCCTGGAAAATTGAAGAAAACATCTAATATTAACATGTAGTTAAGTACTGTTGCAAGGCTATAATAATGTATTATCTGTAGTAAATACAGATGCAGTTGTCATCCTTTAGTTTGCATGTTTGCAAAAATTAATGATATTATTTAATTGATGCCCAGAAACCAAATCATCAACCTCATTAATATGTTTATATGAAAATGTACTATCTTTTTCAGATGAACTTGCCACATACCTTAGATATGTTCGACGTTTAGACTTCTTCGAGACTCCAGACTATGATTACTTAAGAAAATTATTTACAGATCTAATAGATAAAATGAATTATGATTTGGATTGGGAGTTTGATTGGACAGGCAGACAGGTGATTTTCATTCATTCATAGAAAGATTTCCATGAATGGACAATTTTTTAATAGTTACCGATAAGTAAATGAGCTTTAGCCACATACAAAAAGAAAGAAGCCAAATGCATATCAATGATAAAATACATCATTAAGCATTTGAAAAATTTACTTTTTATGCATAGCAGTGAATTTTATAGATTTCTGAGCAAATGATTTTTTTCTCTCAGTAAAACCCAGTAAAATTTTATAAACTAGTTTGCTTTTGAATATCAAGTCTTCTATGATAATTTAAAACTATAGTGTTTGTCTGATATCTGATTCAGTCACAATTCTTCAGTGTTACCTTAAAAGTATAATAAATTTACATGTAACACAGGAAAAAATGAAGTATTGGTATAATTCACTCGGGCACTATGTGGAATGGTTCATTGTAAATTGTTCAGTTACTTGTTAGATACATCCTCATATATGTATAATTTTCATTTGAATGCCTATAAATTCTTTTCCTGTACATTTGTACATTTCTTCTTTACATCTTTGCAGGATGTAGGGAAAGAGGTAGGCTTATATAAAACTTAAAATATATCTTGGTTGCTTAAAAAACCTACATAAAGACAATTATCTGGCTATCCTTTCACAACAAAACAAATATGCTTTACAATATCTATTCAAGATTTTATAGGCTAAGCTTTGCAGGTCTTTTAAGCAGTGTGTTGTGATAATATATTTATATCAATTTGATTCAAATATTTTAAGATATTAAAGAATCTGACTTTTTTTATAAGTACCTAGAATTAGAAGATTTTGCTTTTCAGGCTAGATTTTCAATTAAGTCATGTATATTTTCATCCTGTTGTGATCCTTTTAGAGAGAATCCTTTAAGAGAAAAAGATTAAAATAGTTTTGACAATAACAATTTCTGATTAACATCTATACTGCTGCATGAGTAGACTTGACCCAAGCTTCATGCCATTGGCTACAATCATTGCCGCCGATTGCACTACAGAAATCCCAACAAACCTTTCCAATTACTAAACCTTCCACAAGTAAAAATTGTCCAGGCGTACAACCCTCGTATACATGTACAAGAATTATTTGAAATATAAATAAGTAATTTATTTTGCCTTTTACATGTTGAAAGGATTTATATTTAAATTGAGATTTATTAGAGATAAATAAATGAGTGAAATGGATAAATAGGGTAACACAAACAATGTATTATGCATTTTGTTCTGTTCAGTAGTGTTAAGTGGAGTGGGACTTTATTAGTTCATTATAACATAATAGAAGGCTGGGATGGCAAAAGAATTTTCATCCTATAATAACTTTTAAATTAAAAAAACTAGTTTGAGAATTGTTTCTCAGAATTTTGGTCATTTATCAGTTATGAGAAATTTTATATTTTGGTGCAGTTGTTTGTAAGTGTAAGTGCTTTACAGCCTATTTGTATCTCTAAATTGTGTTAATAAAAGCGACATATACTTACCTAATTGTTATACTATTTACTAGACCTCTATTCCTTTTCACCACCTTTCAATATCACATTTCAATCAAGCTTTTAACAAAAAACCCAGCATGTTTCAATTTAATAAGAAATACTGAAAGAACCAAAAATCCCAAAATGGTTTTTGGTTCAATAGAACATTAAAATATTTTGTTTTAAGCTATTCACTCTATGTTAATTTCTGTTAAATTGTAGCCCACACCATCAGAATCTTCAGCACCAAAGGAAGATAACTCTCAGCCTGCCAAGATGAGACAACAAAAGGTAAATAATTTGTCATTGGTTCCCCAAATTATGGATCTGACTCTGGGTATGGCACAATCTGCTGCCATTATGTGTCGTCTCCATGAAAATGGTAAGAGGTATGGGTTTAAGTGTGTGAATGTTTGAGCTGGATTTGTTTTTAGACATTTCTACCTATCACTCTCTACTTGCACTCTGATTTGTTTGACGTGAAGATAATTGCCATGAATGGTAAGTAGGATTTGGTAAGTATGTTTCCACAATTTCTACAGTGCTTAAAGATTTTGAATTGTATTCTCCCTGAATAAGACAGTAAAAGTTTCTGAAATGACCTTAAATATTTTAGTTTTTTGATATTTTTGGTCATAGTACGTCAGTAAGGCATAATAGATTGAAATCTACTTGTCGTAACCAATATAAACATTTAAGTCTCAGTTATATACGAAGTGAATTAACTTTATTGATTTTGAATGTTAAATGTAGTTAGATGACTTATGTCTTTTGGTGTTAAAATATTTAAGTACTTGAAAGATGTTATGAGACTTGATTGTTTTTAACTAACTTTTCCATTACTAACTATATATAGTTTTATTATTAGATATTGTGTTTTTATGCTCAATTAAAAAATCTGCAATATATAATGCCAAATTATAATAATATGGAATTCTATCTGATACTTTTCTCTCTATATTTAAAATCAAAAGGGAAGAGTATTTGTGTATATCTGAATAGTATTATTTACTTTAAAAGATAAACTTCTTTCACAAACTATTGTTTAGAGCAAAATGTGCTATGAATATGTTAGGTTTACACAGTTTACTTAATATTGCTACATTTGAAGTTGTGCTCATCATAACACATCTCAAAGTTCGACAACAAGTGTGTTTAATACACATTTTTACTTGGTTAATGGACACATTTTTTATTTGTGGTTAATGGATAATTTTAGATGTTTGCAGTGATGTTTAGAAGAAGGCTAACATTTATTAGTGATATTTCTCTAGATTCTGTATAAATATAGTCATATGTCGTACCTTTTACCCTTATAAACATATGTATCTGAATCACCAAGTTCAGTCTCTTGAGAGCTGTCAAGTGTTTTTTAAAAAAATTCTACGAAATTTTTAATTTGTTTAAGAAAAAAATGTAAAGTTTTTATGAAAATATGATAGAAAACCAATGTTTGACAGCTCTCAACTTGGTAGTGGGTGTACCATAGATTATACTGTGTAACAAAACACTCTGATTGTCCACTAATTTGCCTTTCAGACAAGTACATATCAATCTGGTAATGCATGGGGTGAACCCCGGCACACGGGTAATTATCTGGGTGCCAACCTAGCCGCAGATAGACTTGGGGGATCCGTACAGGTATGCATTCCTTTCATCAATTTTTGGTCGTCGCCTCTTATTTTTTTTTACTCGCTATTTTATTTTACCCCCTCCACTTTAATGTAATAATTGCCTTGTTGTCTTGTAGTATTTGTAATAGATCTTAAAATATTACTTTTACACCACTCTATAATGTGCTCTCACTTCAAAGTGTTTTTTTATTAAGATTTATGTTTGTTCTCATAAAAATCTATTAAGAAATTTTTAGTATTGATACAAATTACACATTATTTCAAAGCTTTATATTTTTCAATCACTTACACATGTACCATTTTCTGTTAGAACTCCACACCATAGATTTGTTAATCACGTTACAAAAATTTTTAATTTTGGGAATTCTTTTTGAGTTATCTCCCCTGTAATATTTCAAGATCTTAATCTCCTAATCTGTTGCATGGACCTGGTGGTATGGTAAGGCTTGCTTTAACGTGTTACTACTTGTTTCTTAGAATGCAGACAAACGAGACTTACGCATGAGAGGACAGGTAAGGAGTCCTTTATCCTCATCTTATTTTTCTCTCTGCCTTCTCAAACAACACACTCACAACCATCCAATCAATCATTGACAAAAGATCTTTGGTTCTCAATCAGGGAATAAAGGTTCATATAACATATTATCACAAAACATGAGGAGTTCTTATGTTTGATTGAAATTGGTCATTTTAATGAGCTGTATTTCCAAACACCTGATAATTTTAACATACAAGTATAATATTTAGTTTGTTGTTCAAAAATTTCTACGTCAATATAGATTCGGAATATGGAAAGCCTTGTATATCCAACTGCCAAATTTTTTGTATAAATTTGTAAAAAAGAAAAAAAAATATGATTGTTTGAATTTGTAATTATTTTAAAGAATTGACAAGAACCTTAGAATGCTTGCATCTTTTGCCAAACAAAAATGATTATGCTTTTACTTTGTTTAGATGTCCTATTCTATGTAATAAAAGGTCCACAATTAATCATTATGCACTGAAAAGTAACTTTCCAAACACCTTGAACAAAATATCTTAACCTTATAAACTAACTTTTAAAAGATGTTGAAGAAGAGTGTGTTTTTAATATGATAATTTATTGATTTATAATCAGTAGATATTTTAATAAGTTCTTTGAAATCTTCAATAATCATGACAATTTTAAGTGTATATATTATCAGGTATTAATAGTTGTGTGAGGTAAAATGTTTTTTACTGGTTATTTAAAATACTTACTGTATTATCATTTATTTTTGTGAGATAAAATTTCGTGGTTCAGAACACGAAACTGAATTGGAGGGGACAAATTTTTGTGGATATTTATTTTGATATACACTGATCATCAACTAAATATTCTGAATTCGTCGGGTTTTCTCTTACCCTCAAAATAAACGAAATTAAATCCCCCACCAATATTTCTGCTTCTACAGTATTGTGATCAATATAAAATTAAACATTGATCATGTAAAAACAGCAAAAGCCTACTACTAGCAGTGATTTACTTACTGATAGCTTGTTTCAATGCTTATTTAAGTTGAGTTCACTAAATTCTTTGATATGTACATTGAATGACTTTTGTGCTTCAGTCTTTCAGAATTATTTTGTACTTTTTCTTATTTTTTTACTTTTGTTTATGTACCCTACAACAAACTGTAGTAGGTTAATTAGCTTTTGGGTCTGTGTATTTGTCTGTTCATATCCTCAATCAAGTACTGTAAATATAGTCATTTTCATGGTGTTCTAATCTCCTATATTCAGGGTCAATGAAAAAGTGTGAAAAATAGTACTAGGACTTACAAATTTACAATGATAAGTAAGAATTGTGGAAATTTATACTCGCAAAATAGACATTTAGAATGAATGTGCAAAAATTAGCAACCACGAAAATTAATGTTTACAGTATACAATGAAATGGGATTTTCAAAAATGAAAGGTCTGATTGTCATGAAAGTTTTTACACTGATTCATATTCAAAGATCTGTAAAATAGCATGAGTTCTTTGTATTCTGGTTTGATTTTTAAACTGACTTCTTGCAGTTCTGAATGGCTTATAGTTTAATGTAAAACAGTATTCTAGCACCCCTTGTTTTCATTTCTTTTGTTCTCATTGAAATTTGGTATGCAATTTTTCATATTCTTACATTGCAATTTGGTCTAATGATACACAGGAAAAAGCAAGTCTACTTTAATTTATTGCACCCTGTTCATTCTTGATAAACTATTGAAGATAACTATAATATATATTGGTAATCTTTTTGTCTCGCCTGCGAAGCAGAGCGGGACATAGGTGTTACTTTACCGGCGGCGGCGGCGACGGCGGCGTTAACTTTTTGGAAAAGTTTTATGAGCACCTCCATATCTCAAGAACTATAGGTCCTGGGTTGATGAAACTTGGTATGCATATGCCCCAGTAGTAGCTTACCACAGTTGCATCCCCATCTTTTGACCTTGACCTTGATTTTCCGGTTGAGTGACTTTGACAATTTTCAATACATATAATAGCAATGAAAAAGTTTTGCGAGCACCTCCATATCTCAAGAACTATAGGTCCTAAGTTAATGAAACTTGGTATGCATATGCCCCAGTAGTAGCTTAGCTCAATTGCATCCCCATCTTTTGACCTTGACCTTGATTTTCCGGTTGAGTGACTTTGACAATTTTCAATACATATTATAGCAATGGAAAAGTTTTGCGAGCACCTCCATATCTCAAGAACTATAGGTCCTAGGTTGATGAAACTTGGTATGCATATGCCCCAGTAGTAGCTTAGCTCAGTTGCATCCCCATCTTTTGACCTTGACCTAGATTTTCCGGTTGAGTGACTTTGACAATTTTCAATACATGTAATAGCAATGAAAAAGTTTTGCGAGCACTGCCATATCTCAAGAACTATAGGTCCTAGGTTGATGAAACTTGGTATGCATATGCCCCAGTAGTAGCTTACCACAGTTGCATCCCCATCTTGTGACCTTGACCTTGATTTTATGGTTGAGTGACTTTGACAATTTTCAATACATATAATAGCAATGGAAAAGTTTTGTGAGCACCTCCATATCTCAAGAACTATAGGTCCTAGGTTGATGAAACTTGGTATGCATATGCCCCAGTAGTAGCTTAGCTCAGTTGCATCCCCATCTTTTGACCTTGACCTAGATTTTCCGGTTGAGTGACTTTGACAATTTTCAATACATGTAATAGCAATGAAAAAGTTTTGCAAGCACTGCCATATCTCAAGAACTATAGGTCCTAGGTTGATGAAACTTGGTATGCATATGCCCCAGTAGTAGCTTACCACAGTTGCATCCCCATCTTGTGACCTTGACCTTGATTTTATGGTTGAGTGACTTTGACAATTTTCAATACATATAATAGCAATGGAAAAGTTTTGTGAGCACCTCCATATCTCAAGAACTATAGGTCCTAGGTTGATGAAACTTGGTATGCATATGCCCCAGTAGTAGCTTACCACAGTTGCATCCCCATCTTTTGACCTTGACCTTGATTTTCCGGTTGAGTGACTTTGACAATTTTCAATACATATAATAGCAATGAAAAAGTTTTGCGAGCACCGCCATATCTCAAGAACTATAGGTCCTAGGTTGATGAAACTTGGTATGCATATGCCCCAGTAGTAGCTTACCACAGTTGCATCCCCATCTTGTGACCTTGACCTTGATTTTTCGGTTGAGTGACTTTGACAATTTTCAATACATATAATAGCAATGGAAAAGTTTTGCGAGCACCTCCATATCTCAAGAACTATAGGTCCTAGGTTGATGAAACTTGGTATGCATATGCCCCAGTAGTAGCTTACCACAGTTGCATCCCCATCTTTTGACCTTGACCTTGATTTTCTGGTTGAGTGACTTTGACAATTTTCAATACATATAATAGCAATGAAAAAGTTTTGCGAGCACTGCCATATCTCAAGAACTATAGGTCCTAGGTTGATGAAACTTGGTATGCATATGCCCCAGTAGTAGCTTAGCTCAGTTGCATCCCCATCTTTTGACCTTGACCTTGATTTTCTGGTTGAGTGACTTTGATTATTTCTATTTCATATATTTGCAATGTTTAAGTTCTATAAACATCTTTTGATCTCAGAAACTGAGAATCCATGTAAATTCAAAATATAGTGGAAGTAAGAAAGAATAATTGTTTCTGATGGTGCCGGCAGGCGAGACATACTTTAGTGTTAACTCTTGTAAATATTTATGTACAGGTTTTATAGGCACATGTTTTGTTAAAACGACGCTGCAGACCTTATCTAAGCATAGTCATGTTAAACACCCCCCCAGTCAGTTCATTACTTTCTTTTTGCAATTTAGTTTCTATACAAATGAATTAAGAAATTATTACTTATAATTATACCCCTGCTTCAAAAAAGAGGGGGCAATACTGTTTTATCCTTGTCTGTCCTACTACTGGTAGGCTTTTTAAATATTTAGATTTTTTTCGCGAGCAGGGTATCACTAGTGAGCAATTTACTTGTTTCTATTGTTCCATTTGTAGGCATTTATTTAGCTAACTGGTGTTCACAGATAGAAATATGTATCAACTAGAACCATTTCTTCTCGCATTTAACATTGACAATTTTATATGTTGTTTTAGTTTGGTCTTAATTGTTTTCTTCCTTTTATTTTAAGGTGGTGAACTCTACTAATGGTGACCTAGCCCCAGATGATCCAACGGGTGCTCAATCTAACACACCTTTTAATAACCAGGGACAGAGGGATGAAGATCAAAGTGAAACAAAGTATGTTATTCACTGGTATAGACAGGCTGGAACAAAATAGAAAATAATGAGATGTGGAATAAGTGTACCTAACACAGCTCACATATAGTGGTGATTTAGAAAAACCACAATGGAAAACGGCCAGCAGTCTATAACAAGGCCAGTAGGCACTGCTCGCTGTCTCAACCATAGTTTTTAGCTCACCTGGACCAAAGGTCCATGTGAGCTATTACCATCACTTGGCGTCCGTCGTCGTCTGTCGTCGTCTGTCGTCTGTCATCTGTCGTCGTCTGTTAACAATTTTTCAAAAATCTTCTCCTCTGAAACTACTGAACAGAATTTAATGAAACTTGGTATAAATGATCCTTAGTGTGTCCTGCACCAAACTTGTGTTTTGATTTTTGATCCGTTAAAAAACATGGCCGCCGTTACTAAAAATAGACTAGGGGGGTCAGACTACTGTTTTTGGCTTATAAATCAAAAAGTATAAGAGATAGAGCAAATCTGAGGCCACACTACTGATTCAGCATCAAAAGCTCTACAAAAGTCTCCATTTGGCCAAAGTTGTCAGATGACCCCTTATAGGGGTTACGGCCCCTTAAAGGTGAAAAATAGCATTTTTTCATGTTTTTGGCCTACAAAATGAAAACTATTGCAGAAAGAGATTAGCTGTTGCTTGCTTAAATGTTCAGCTCATTTAGCTCTACAAAAGTCTCCATAGGGTCGAAGTTGTCAGATGACCCCTTATAGGGGTTACAGCCCCTTAAAGGTGAAAAATAGCCATTTTTCATGTTTTTGGCCTACAGAATGAAAACTATTGCAGATAGAGATTAGCTGTTGCTTGCTTAAATGCTCCGCTCATTGAGCTCTACGAAAGTCTCCATAGGGTCGAAGTTGTCAGATAACCCCTTATAGGGGTTACGGCCCCTGAAAAATAGCTTTTTTTCATGTTTTTGTCCTACAGAATGAAAACTATTGCAGATAGAGATTAGCTGTTGCTTGCTTAAATGTTCAGCTCATTTAGCTCTACAAAATTCTCCATAGGGTCAAAGTTGTCAGATGACCCCTCATAGGGGTTACAGCCCCTGAAAAATTAAGATTTTTCATGTTTTTGGCCTACAGAATGAAAACTATTGCAGATAGAGATTAGCTGTTGCTTGCTTAAATGTTCAGCACATTTAGCTCTACGAAAGTCTCCAGAGGGTCAAAGTTGTCAGAAAACCCCTTATAGGGGTTACGACCCCTGAAAAATAGCGATTTTTCATGTTTTTGGCCTACAGAATGAAAACTATTTCACGAAGAGATTAGCTGTTGCTTGCTTAACTGTTCAGCTCAAATAGCTCTACAAAATTCTCCATAGGGTCGAAGTTGTCAAATGACCCCTTATAGGGGTTACGGCCCCTGAAAAATAGCGATTTTTTCATGTTTTTGGCCTACAGAATGAAAACTATTGCAGATAGAGATTAGCTGTTGCTTGCTTAAATGTTCAGCTCATTTAGCTCTACAAAATTCTCCATAGGGTCGAAGTTGTCAGATGACCCATTATAGGGGTTACGGCCCCTGAAAAAAGCGATTTTTCATGTTTTTGGCCTACAGAATGAAAACTATTGCAAATAGAGATTAGCTGTTGCTTGCTTAAATGTTCAGCTCATTTAGCTCTACAAAAGTCTCCATAGGGTCGAAGTTGTCAGATGACTCCTTATAGGGGTTATGGCCCCTTATAGGTGAAAAATGGTGTTTTTGGCCTACAGAATGAAAGCTATTGCAGGTAGAGAAAAGCTGTTACTTGCTTAAATGTTCAGCTCATTTAGCTCTACAAAAGTATAGGGTCAACATCAAGACCAGGTGAGCGATTCAGGCTCCTGGGAGCCTCTTGTTACTGGCTGCAAGTGATTTTAGCTGAATTTATTAATTACATCCAAAAATCAATACTAAAATCTAGAAAAATGCAACAGAAAAATCTGAAATAGAACCAAAAAAACAAACAAAATAAAAATGCTAAACCTCTAGCCATTTGTTACATGTTACAAAATAGTATCCTAGTGTTCTGGTAAAGCAGACATATTGATGAAAGTTTAGCAATGTTCAAGTTTTTTGTTTAAAATTCAATGAACTTCGTATTGAGAATATTCTTTCCTAGAATAATTTCGACTCAATTGATATTCATAATACTTAGTAGATTCTTTTCATTGCCTAATTTGCAAGTCATCGAAACTACAGCACACTTGTAATAAAAAAAGTCTGTGTTTCATTTGAGCTAAATATATTCTTATAATACCCTTGGTGTAGGATTCATTTTCCCATATTTTTGTTAATAAAGTTAAACATTTGGTTTTGAACTTTCCAATTTTGAGTTGTATTCCCACTGATGAAAATTTTACAATTAAAAATCATGTATTTCAAACCACCATATTTGCCACAATAAACATCTTATGAAACCTTATGTTTTCCAACCTTAAAAAATTTTCCCTAAAAGTTATTCCTATTTATTCAACCAATTTTAATTACAGAATTATTAAATTTAGAATTTTTTTTTCAATTTTCTCCTATCTTGCAAGGCTTTCATCTCTTGTTGCTTTCAGGTGCTGTTTCTTCCGGCGTAGAAAGAAAAAGAAGAGTCGACGATAAAAAGGATAAACACTTATAACATGGCTGCCCATGACTTGTTAATTTAACGCTGACAAGATCTGCATCATTGTGATAAAACTCAAGCTTTATTGTCAGTCTTCAATGTTAAGCATTTACAGTGCTCTAATTAACTGAAAAGTTTTTGTCCATTATAAACTAAATTTTACACACAGTCTTATATGTAGTAAATCAGTCATTCATCTTATAGTGCTGGTTTGGTAGTGCCGATGTTTTTACATGTCTGCTAAAAAAAATGATATGTTTCCAAAATTCAAAATTTTTGGAAAAGATGAGCATTAAAGCTTGAGGTGTTAAGCAAAATAGCTGCAAAATAATTCAGCATTGTGGGGATTTTAAAGGGAAGTTATTTTATATTCAAACATTACACCATCAGATTTAGAATGGTATTCTAAATTTGATGAAAGAGCTGAATGAAAAATAATTTCCTCTAAAATCTTTGTTAATAAGATTATTTTTGAGATTTTTCTTTGTATCATTGACATTTCCTGCATTCTGAGTATCTCTTTGATACAGATGCTGTTGTTTTACAAACAAGAAAAAGGTGAAAAAGAGAGGAGTTAAAAGTCGAAAATGACGTGCGACCCTGGATCAGGATACAGTTCCTCTATATAATTCTGAAGATGATGGAGCACCACCATTTGACACTGGGCACCCAACCATTGTCACACTACAAGGATTTGCCAATCATACCTTTCTTTGATGTTTGAATGTTAAGTCAGATTGTGAATTTGATGGTAGATGCTTCTACTTCAAAATTTCGGATTGTAAATTTAATGGTAGATGTTTCTACGTCAAAAATTTTGCCAGATATGTCATTTAACCACATGCAGAATAATGTCAATACCAATATAATAGCCAACTAAATATTGTATATTTTCAAAAGTAAATCAAATTGAATTTTCAATAGAAGAAAATATCAATCTGTTCATCAAGAAACCTATTGTACGAAATTTAGACCTTTCGTTGGTTACTTAATTTTCTATTAAACAAAATCTGAAATCAAACTGTACAGTATCTTGATCCAGGGCTAAAATATCAGGAATAGGCAATCATTCCAATATTATAAATGTTGTGTATGAATATTTTGCCATATTGTTATTATTTTTGCAATTTTATGGTTATACCTGTATTATTAAAAGATTGCTTAGTTGTACCAAATATTCAGACATAAATGGCCTAGTAAACAAGCCATTTTCATTGTTCAGTCAGATGTTATAAATGTTTTATATTAACTTGAAGGAAGACTGAATTATATATTTTTCATAAATTTTACTTCTATGTATCTGAGTATCTGATAATGTTATGTAAGACCATTTATATTGATGCTTGCTGATTGTAAGAATGCATATTATTTTACTCTTAAAGATGTGAATGAGAACTTAAATATCTACTAGAGTTAAAAGTTAGTTGTTGTTATAATACATTTTGATAGGACTGAAACTTCTTAAGTACAATGTAGTAGTAAATTGTAATATTTGGTGCAGTGGAGGAAGGGTATAAGTTGGTTTGAAGTAATAAGCTGTGGAACAAAATTTTTCAATTTCAATATCACCCTATAACTTTTAATCTATATGCTCAAAATTTTCATAAGGAGTTTAATTTCTGGAGTGGAAACTGCAGTGTAGTGGTGGTGGTCAAAGGAACAATTTTTGTGCCATTAGAATGTTTTACACAGCATTGAATATCAATGAAATTGGCATGTTTGGTCTAACTTCAGTCTCTTGACATTTGTTTTTGTTGGGTTGCAGCTATTGATGGATCTCAAAACCTTGAACTTCATTTACTGTTATTGTTGCCCTAGACTTAACATTCATCTATTTTCGCTATTTCGCATTTCAATAGAATTTGGTATAGGTATTTCTTTGTGTGATTGAGTGACAATATAAAGCAGGTTGAAATTGAGAATTAAGTTGTTGGCAGTCTTTTTTTTTGTACCTGCAGAAGAAACATGAAACCAATCAGGATTAGAAATTAAGTACAAACGAATAAGTTTCTAATACAAATTGAACATGAGATAGTGTATGTAATATCATTTGTTTGTCTCAAGTTCAAGTGTTTGTAATAATGTATGAATGCCTGTGTTTATATCAAAAGTATGGAAGGAGTTCATTTTTTAGAGTATCATTTTAGAATCTCTTTATTCCTATAATACACATTATATAAGAGTACACACATGGTGCAATACACTTCATTATATGTTGCCTGTCCTGTTCAATGAAGTGTGTGTGGAGTATTTTTGTTTTAAATTTGTATTTATTATTGTCATAATATGAAGATGCTGTAAAGGCATATTCATAAAGAACAAAAGGCTTAATTTTTATTGTGTAAAACTTGACCGTTTTATCTTGCTATTTTATATGTAAGATAATTATGCTATTTTAACAATTGTTATGTATAATGTCTAATGGGAGTCTAATACTGACTTAGATTTTCTTATATGATTTAATCTTGTACGACAATGTTCACAAAGGTGCATTATGTAGGAGACTTTGTCCTAATGTTTGTTTATTTTTGTTCCATAATCTTAATTTAACCTGTTTTTCTTGTATTTTATTTTAAGGTTTTTACAAAACCTGAATTGGTATTGACTTTAATAATAACATATTTTTTTCAATGTAGATGTTAGCATTATTGGGAATATAATGATATAAAGTGAAGAAGTTTCGTTCACTTTGTCACTGTATCTTAACACTTTACATTACACCTTAAGCTGTGTCAGACAGACATCAAATTCACATTACAAAATGTCTCCATTAGATTAAGTATTTACTTAATACTGAAGAGCACAAGTTAAAGCTAATAAGTTTGTGGATAGGTACCTGATTTTAAGGGAATGAATGTGTTGGCTGAGGGCTGTCAATTTTAACAATTAAGGTTACTAGGGGATGTTCTTAGAATTTAATGTCATGGTAGTACTAATCTATCTATGAATCACCTAACCATAGTGTCAAATTGAAGTGCAGTTCCCTGGGTGGTTTGTATTGATTTATGAAACAGTCCTTAAAAGTCAAGATTGTGCTTATGGATTTTGTTTTATCAAGGGAGATTATGATAATATTAGGGCAGTATTACACAATACTATGTCGATATCCTTGTGTATAAATGTATCTTATAATTGTTCATTGGATGGTTGACCAGATAAGATATTGTTATTCTCATTTGCATATTGTTAATTAATAATTAAGTATTATGTTTATTTCATATGTACAGTCAATGATTTGTCCATAAAAATAAAAAAACATTTTCATTTCAATAGGATAATTCTTAGAGATCATCAAAATAAAGTCATATTTCTTATAAAATGCTTTTTGTTCTATATTTGTATAGCCAATTAGGACAGAATGTTGTATAATTTGCATAACCTATGTTGTTATGTTGCAAAGGGACATATACCAGTTGCTTTGGTACTTTCCATCGTCCTGCCACTTCATACAAATTTTCGTCTGTTATCTGGGCAACTACATATCACATCCTCCGGATATTTTGTACTGACCTTTCTCCAATGGTACTATAGGAGAGGGGGGGTAGGACCATTTTCTGGACACCGGGATTGGCCATATTTAAGCTCGGAATTCCGGGATTTTGACAATACAAGTTTAGGATTCCGGGATACAATTATATCTACTTTACAGAGATTTGGGATTTTCTCATTTGTAAGTCTGGATGATGGGATTTTGTAAAAATTAGTTCGGGATTCCGGGATCAGACCCCCTCCTAAACCCCCCCCCCCCCCCCCCTCATAGGAGGAATTGCAATTTTGTGTCTATACCTCATCTACTTCCTGTTTACCAAATATTTTAAACCACAGCTGACATATGGGAACCTGCCATTGTAGTGTTTGTGTTACTACTGGACCTTCTGGTTGCAAACTTTAAATCACTATTTCTTTTGAAATTCATGTACAAAGTCAGGACCATTGTGATCTTCAATTTCTCCCTTATTTTCCTTGTTTTGTGGTTTCTTGTTGGACTTTAAATATTGATCATCCCAGTTCGGTTATTTTGTTGAAACTGTTTTTTTTTTCTTGATGGAATAGATGTAAGAACATAGAAGTAGATACACCTTAACACAGTCCAAAGAACTGAGCTACAAACAATTTCATGTATTACATCAAAACATGGTTCAGCTTGATTTGCAATATGTATAAAACTATTTACCCTAAAATATTTCAATAACTAGAAGTTCTCAATTTAAAATTTCTATGAATTTTACATTTACAGCATATTTTTGCTACATCTACTCTCAGGCCCTACAGTTTTTGTCTCGCCTGCGACGAATAGTCGTCGAAGGCGAGACATATGTATTACTTTCTGGCGGCGGCGGCGGTGGCAGCAGCGACGTAAACTTTTTTGTGAGACTTTTGTGGACAATGAATTGCTTGAAAAGTATAATAGCTAGGCATCTGATATTTGGTATACAGACAGTTCAGGTTATGGTCTACGCAACTGTCACCATGCCGTGTGACCCTGACCCCATTTTCACGCTCCAGTGAATCTGTGAACTTAGGTCTTTTTTCAGGCAGTAAACTTTATTATAAGACTTGTGGACAATGAATTGCTGGAAAAGTATATTAGCTAGGCATCTGATATTTCGTATACAGACAGTTCAGGTTATGGTCTATGCAACTGTCACCATGCCATGTGACCCTGACCCCATTTTTACGCTCCAGTGACTCTGTGAACTTAGGTCTTTTTTTCAGGCTGTAAACTTTTTTGTAAGACTTTTGTGGACGATGAATTGCTGGAAAAGTATATTAGCTAGGCATCTGATATTTGGTATACAGACAGTGTAGGTTATGGTCTATTCAACTGTCACCATGCTGCATGACCCTGACCCCATTTTCATGCTCTAGTGACTCTGTGAACTTAGGTCTTTTTCAGGCCGAAAAACTTTATTATAAGACTTGTGGACAATGAATTGCTGGAAAAGTATATTAGCTAGGCATCTGATATTTCGTATACAGACAGTTGCAGTTATGGTTAACGCAACTGTCACCATGCTATGTGACCATGACCCCATTTTTACGCTCCAGTGACTCTGTGAACTTAGGTTTTTTTTTTAAGGCAGAAAACTTTTTGTAATACTTGTATGGACAATGGATTGCTTGAATAGAATAATAGCTATGCATCTAATATTGGGTATGCAGACACATTTTGTGTTTATATCAAGATATGAAAGCTTAGGTAGTTGATTTAAGTGATAGTGCTGGCAGGCGAGACATACTTTTAGTGGCCACACTTGTATTTCTGTGGACATCTGTTTTTTTTCTCCACTGCATCTTATTGTCTTTGAGGGAGATCAATTTACTGTGGAATGGACATGTAATACAATGCACAAGTATTTTTAAAGTCTTTTTATGCCCCACCATATATAGTGGTGAGATTTTTCCATAAACCTACATATTACTTTACAATTATTAAGAAAGTGAAAGAATGGAAAACGAAGTGAGGTTTTTGAGAATCATTAATTTTTAATCCAACATGATTGATGAAACTTGGTATGCATGCAATTTGAATACTTAGGAAGAATAAATGAGGTTTTTAAGAATCCTTAGTTTTTAATCCAACATGATAGATGAAACTTGAAATGCATGCAATTAGAGTATTGCCCACACATATCTTTCTATCTCTAGATGAAGTCATCTTGACTCTTAGGAATTTTGATGCCTAAAATTAATAGCTGCTTTTCTCTCAAAACTTAATGAACAATATTATGCATATATATCACAGAAATCTCATATAGGAAACATCGAATAATGAAGTTAAAAATTGTTAAAAATGTGAAATATTGACAGTGACAACTTGAACTGAGAATTTGAGATGCTCAAGGAGGGCAAGTAACCATTGGGGAGTGATCACTACTAGTACTTGAATCAGAGAAGCAAGGAAAATGCCAATTTGAATAACTCTATTCCCTTTGTATTTCCTTCCACTTCTAGGAGAACCAATCCCCGTTCCTATGTATGGGTAAGGTATGTAATCCTAAGTTCAAAGCTCAAGTAAAGGAGCAACCATTTGAATTTTGTCTCGCCTGCGAAGCAGAGTGGGACATAGGTGTTACTTTACCGGCGACGGCGGCGTTAACTTTTTGGAAAAGTTTTATGAGCACCTCCATATCTCAAGAACTATAGGTCCTGGGTTCATGAAACTTGGTATGCATATGCCCCAGTAGTAGCTTAGCACAGTTGCATCCCCATCTTTTGACCTTGACCTTGATTTTCCGGTTGAGTGACTTTGACAATTTTCAATACATATAATAGCAATGGAAAAGTTTTGCGAGCACCTCCATATCTCAAGAACTATAAGTCCTAAGTTGATGAAACTTGGTATGCATATGCCCCAGTAGTAGCTTAGCACAGGTGCATCCCCATCTTTTGACCTTGACCTTGATTTTTCGGTTGAGTGACTTTGACAATTTTCAATACATATAATGGAAAAGTTTTGCGAGCACCTCCATATCTCAAGAACTATAAGTCCTAGGTTGATGAAACTTGGTATGCATATGTCCTAGTAGTAGCTTAGCACAGTGACATCCTCATCTTTTGACCTTGACCTTGATTTTCCGGTTGAGTGACTTTGATTATTTTTATTGTATATTTTTGCAATGTTTAGTTCTATAAACATCTTTTGATCTCAGAAACTGAAAATCCATGTAAATTCAAAATATAGTGGAAGTAAGAAAGAATAATTGTTTCTGATGGTGCTGGCAGGCGAGACATACTTTAGTGTTAACTCTAGTTATTTAGGGCTTTGCATATTTATTCATCCTACCTTTTTATTTTTGGAAAAGTCAGAGCCTGGATTTATTTTGCGCACTAGCACACACAAATTTGTTTATGTACTATAATTTTTTTCAGCCAAAAACTGTATCCTTCCCTCTTTATTTCAAAGTACTGTCCTGCCTTTTGATTTTGATTTCCTGATTTTTGGTATTCACCCTTTTTTAATTTTAAAATTTCATCCCCCCCCCCCCCCTAAATAAAAATCAAATGGTTGCTTCCTAATTTATTTGAATTTTATAATATTTCACCACCACTCAATTGACTCATTGGCCTTGGATTGTTGATATTAGATAATACAAACCTCCATTTTTGGGTCTATATGGGATCGATCGCGAAAGATATGCAAAGCGTATAATACATTACAGATGCCACATATCCATCAGTCAATTATGTTCAATATTATTACATTTTGCAACCTATAATGAATAAATTGTTTTACAAAGTCTATCAATTCATTTATATATGAAAACCTTCTTTTAACACGGTACATGATGGTTCACTTTATTTTTCTTTTAAATTTTGGTCTGTAGTTAAATCCCAAAGTTGTTCTCGGACTTTTACATTGTCTACACGTACAGTCTTGAGGACACAAAATGGCCATGAAAATTGAAGACTGGATGTGTCAGGAGCTTGAAAAACTTGGCATTCCAGCTTCCCAAGAAAACGCACAGTAATTTTTTCTAAGTTATCTTAAATATACCAATATTTAATGTTCAAATTGAGAAAAAGATTGCCCGTCATCGAAATTTACCGTCGATAAAATGACAGCCGAAAAAGAAACTAGAATTTCAGAAAAAGTGATGATTGTGCAATCTCAAGAAATCAATGCTGTTGAATAAGCACTCTTACAAGTTACAATAAACTCATGAAAGTAAAACTTATTTCAAAGACCAAAATACTAAAAGAAGTCTGAGAAAATTAGTACTAAGTAGTAACCGGTTACTCATGCCGGCGTGCACCATATTGATATCCAAAACGTCAATGGCCTGCAAAGACAGTGTTTTGTACCATGTCATCTACATCTACATCTACAGGATACTCCTTGAACATCAATGTGGTGATGAAAACTAAGGAGATGTAGATGTAGACTCCCCATTATAGCCACATGCTTATTGATAGCTCTCTATCATTCTTAGCCAAGGAAGTACCCTCCATAGCACAGATAATTAAGGCTTGTTTTAAACATGTCATAATATTTGTCCTACATTAATGTCTAGTCCAGTAAGTTTTGTGCATGGTTTGTAGAACTGTTTATTGTACTTCCTTTCTTTCAGTTGTTTCTCCTTCATGTCCTTCCTTCAGGTTGGGGAGAATGCCCCAATACGGGTATTATCCTTGTTTTGGGGTATTTGAAACTTTAAACCTCTTTAATGAGCTTCTGTGGCCAAATGTCACTTTTCTAATGTTGAGGGAACAAACAGAATTATAAGAACTACTTGTTTCTGAAATTATTGTTTGAATTTAATTTGTAATTAAAAATTAAAATCAATCACTAAAATGCACTTACATTGACTGAGATGTCTGTGAGCATCCAGGTGTGACCTGAACACTTTTAACTTTCCATTGAATGATGACATGCCATGTGACAACCAATCATTGGTCATTTAAATGTTTTGAAAAACTTAATTGATTGATCAATTGGTCACTTTAGAATACAATAGAAAACATTTTCTACAATAGTAGGCAGAAATCACCCATTAATTTTTTTTCTTAGATGCATAATAAGAAAAAACTGTTATCATTGCAAGTGTACATCACTGCAACAGAAGCCGCCTATCTCTAGTTAGTGAGTAATATCAAGTTTAAGTTTTGAATCTTTGAAATCAAGGATCACACGATCCTTGAAAACAAGGATAATACCAAGAAATGGTAATTATCCTTGATTTAGGGCATACTCCCCAACCTGTCCTTAGGTCAGCTTTGTAAAAAATGTTTATGTTCTTGGAATCAACTTCAACATGTTCAAGGTTTGTTGATTGTTGGAATAATAAATGTTGCGAGATTGGGTATTATACCTTTTAGACATATTTTTGTTTATGCCATATTTTGAAGGACATAAGCTCTGGCATGTCTGGTGAGCTTCTCATTGACTTGTAAATAAAGCAAAATTTGTCACAACCTTTTCAATTATAGTTTGAAGTTTAGTTTAGTGTACTGTTACTGTTCAATGTATGTCTTTATTACGATACCAGTTTAAGTTGTGGTACTACTGTTGGCCAAAGGTAGTGATTGAAGTAGACTTAAAAAAACAAACAATTGAAATCAATTGCATCAATAGCTCTCATTCATAATTTTACTGTTTCAAACATATTTCCATTGAATCATCTATAAGCAAATACAGTGTTCTCGGTAGGCACATACATCGGGCGCAGCGCCCGCCCTTGATTCAATGACGCCCTTGCCTTTTTTTACGGCGCCCTGCCCTTTTTTTACGACGCCCTGCCCTTTTGTTGAATATCGAAGTCAAGTCGCCCTACGATCTCGCGTAAGTCGCCCGAGCAATCCTCTGTATTTTTCATATTTCCTATGTTAAAATTGCCACCTCCACAGATTCCTTGATTACCTTAATGTTTATTTAAGGGATTAGCTTGGATAATTAACAAAGTAGGTCATAAACTTGTCAAAATTAGTTCCCAAGCTGTCCCAATACAAGGTGTGAAAATCGGAACTTCAAAGGATTTTGCCGTCGGCAATCAATTTTCTGTTAACTACTTAATCCCAATGAAAATCCCTGTGGAAATTATAAGATATTGTACTATTCTATCCGTGATTCTATCACTTTAGACTATGACTATTTTGATTTTGGGAAAGACTGTTTATTTAAAGACAAAGAAAAAATGAAATGAGATCGATATTTTTGTCAATTTGTGAATGAATGAGTAAAGTTTAAAATTATCTCCCTTTAAAGAAATATTTTATTGTAAATTTGAGACATACAGCCCTTTTTACCCACATTTTCCATCAAATTTATTGTTTAAATCTGAAACAAGTTTATACTATGTTTGCTTAATTTTTCATTCCTAAAAAATGTTTATTTTTGAAACTTTTCTTTAAAAACCATACTTTGTTATTTAGATGATTCATCAATAAACCATTGAGACAAAATTCTTTAAAGGGAGAATTGTAAATACATGTGTCTGTCTGCATCTAGGGACATCCCATGTAAAAGAACTAGATGATGACAGAGGACTATGCTTTGCATCTTAGATGTTCAAAGCAATACAAAACTCAATCAATAAGTTCACTTCTAATTAATCCCTCATAAGTAAATAATACATTTTGTTTAAACATCTTAAATAGAAACCTGTCAGAAAACAAGACAAATATTGAATATAAACCTCGTGACTCTCTGTGCTGTTGCAAGAAAATGGTTCATGGTCATCGGCATGCAGTAATATCATAAGTAAATATCAGTTACAAATGATATAACCACAAGTTTTCTTAAAATGAACTAAAGAATATATAGTGTATAACAAAATGCTATATATACTATTATAGTATTATATCATAAATACATACACCCCGTGTATATATATAAAGTTAAATTCCCACTTCTCCCTGCTATAACTTCACTTCTCCCTAATACCAATCTGAAAGAGAAGTCACTTCCCTGAAGGTGCCCTTTTTTGACCCGGTTTCGCGCGTTAAAGTGCCCTTTTTATCCCTAGCACCCTGCCCTTTTCAAATCCTAGCTAGAACACTGAAATAGCTACTCCAATCTACATTTTAGTGCCCATTTTGTTACATAAAATATTGAAAATGACATTAATTCTTGGCAAGTTAATCTCTACATATTTTCATTAAAAAAGAAGAAGCAATAAATGAAACCACATTATTCATGATTATTCATTAGTGTTATTTTCGCTTCATGTTTATCTTTTTATAAAAAATGTTATAGATATATTTTGAGTATTGAGAGTGCTGAAGATTTAGAAGAATATATGTTGGAATTATTGGATGGCACAGACCCACTAGTTCACAAATTTATACATGAATTATTAGAGAAATGGGATCCTCCAGAACCAGGAAATAGGCCTATTATTGAGGTAATACTTGTATAATAAATTTGGTAAATTAAGATTTTAATTAGTATGTTTTATCCCTACCTTCAATGTTGTTGTTTATTTGTAGTACTGGTATAAAAACATACACATATTTAATGATAACATAAAATGATAAAGAAATAACCTTTTTTGTTGATTGGTCTAGCCAGCTTATTATGTAGTAGGATTTGCATCACAGTTAGTTTTTCCCATACTATGTATATGACTGAATTATTCAAGCTGCCAAGGGATAAGCTGTGTGGAAACCAATGACAATATCTGCTTGTTACTCTCGAACTGTTTACACAGGCTTACATGTTTGATAAACTACTTTGTTAATTGTTTAACCAATAAAAAGTGTATATCGTGTATTTTGTTAAATTGATAATAAGATATATTCTTGACTTTTATTTCTGGTCTGTTAATGTCTAGATAGACCTTGTCAATGAAAATGTTTAGAATAGAAATGGTAGGAAAGCCCACATTGAAATTAAACCACCGGCCTGTTATTAAATTTCCATGTACATTTTTAATCACTTGGATATTTCTGTTATAAATAGGAGAAAGTATACTACATGTACATGTATTGCAATCATAGATTTGTATTTGACCTGAATTATTCATTTCTTTATAGGTATACCGTAAACCTGCCTTAGGGAATGAAGATAGCCCATCGAAGAAGAAACCAGAAAAATCAAATAGAAAAGCAGAACAGCCTAAAAATGTGTTTGTCAATGGCAATGTAAGAAGTAACTTGTTGTAAATATAACGGATGAACATGAAACTTGTACTGCTAATGTTTATAATGTACTTCATTTTTTATGCTCATCAGTTAAGAATTGAAAATTATAAACATTTTTTTTTTACCTACAGATAGTAAACTATAATGAGATGTGAAAGAAATGTGCATAACACAACAGCTATTCTTAAATTTATTGTGGAAAACAGCAAGCCAGGTATTTTCAGTTAAAAACAGTGGTAACTGCTGACCATCTTGCAACTGTGATGGCACTTGTTAAAAGGGCAATTTACTAAGGATATTCAAAATTTTACAATATTTTCCTCCATGAGGATTATATCCATAATTATTAGCTCACCTGACCCGAAGGGTCATGTGAGCTATTGTCATCGTTAAGCGTCCGTTGTCCGTCCGTCTGTCGTCCGTAGTCCGTTAACTTTTCTTCAAACATCTTCTTCTCTGAAACCACCTATAGGATTGCTTTGAAACTTTGTACACTTGATCTTTAGGATGTCCTCTACCAAATTTGTGAAATTTGTGAACGTCCACCAACCAACATGGCCGCCGTTACTAAAAATAGAACAGGGGGGTCAGACCATAGTTTTTAGCTTATAGCTCAAAAAGTATAAGAGATAAAGAAAATCTGAAGCAACCACCCTTCTTCAGCAGCAAAAGCTCTATTAAACTCTTCATGGAGTCAAAGTTGTGGGACAACTCCTTATAGGAGTTATTTCCCCTTTATCGTAAAAATTGACCATTTTCACAGTTTTTGGACTTTAATCTTGAAAGCCATAAGAGTTAGAGGAATAGTTAGCATTGCAATATTTTTTAGCTCATTAAGATCTACAAAAATGATTTTAGGGTCAAAATTGTCAGATCATCCTTTCAAGTGTTTTCAATCAATTTTAACTTAATATGTTTGTTTTTTTTGTTTTGTTTTTTTTTCAAATGGAAAGCTTTGTAACTTTGTATTCTTGGTCTTAAAAGTGTTTTTATCCAAACTAGTCTCTTTAATGTTACTTACCAAGAACATGTAGACCATGTGGCACACTAGGTAAGAGTCTTTAGCATAAGAGATCAGGTGAGCGATTCAGGCTCCTGGGAGCCTCTAATTAAATTAACAAAAGCACATTGTTCATCTGAATAAACTACATGCATAACCAGTTTTAAAATTATCACATTCATTAAGTACTTCAAAATGATTTGTTGATAATTTACATTCTGAAGTTTGAATAATTTATGAAAGGATATGGAGTAAATGAACATGAGACCATAACACATATATACTTTAACTCCAACTGTAAATAATTTTTATGAGCTGTATGGCCATTTCGGAAAATTATTCCTCATCAGCAGCACTAGAACCCAAACATAGGAAATCCATCATTTCAAAAGATAAGTTACCTTATTTTCGTCTTTTTAGCTCACCTGACCCGAATGGTCATGTGAGCTATTGCCATCACTTTGCGTCCTTCGTCCGTTATTTTAAACATCTTCTTCTCTGAAACTGCTTGGCCAAATGCAGCCAAACTTGATATGGTTGTTCCTTAGGGTATTGTGCAAAAAGTTTGTGTTGGGATTTTTGATGCGTCAAAAAACATGGCCGCTGTTACTTAAAATAGAACAGGGGGGTCAAATACAGTTTTTTGCAAATAACTCAAAAACGGTGACAGATATCAAAATTCTGGTACAGGGTAAAAGTGATCAGCACTTCAAGATCTACCTGCCCTGAAATTTTCAAGAAGATCCAACAACCGATGTAGGAGTTATTGCCCTTTTTCTGGATTTTTAGCTCACGTGAGCTATTGTCATGGTCAGGCGTCCGTCGTCCGTCCGTCCGTCGTCCGTTGTTAACTTTTCTTCAAAGATCTTCTACTCTAAAACCACTGAAGGGATTGCATTGAAACTTGGTATACTTAATTTTTAGGATGTCCTCTACCAAGTTTGTGAATTATATACACGTCGACCAACCAACATGTCCGCCGTTGCTAAAAATAGAACAGGGGGGTCAGACCATTGTTTTTGGCTTATAACTCGAAAAGTATAAGAGATAGAGAAAATCTGAAGCAACCTACCTTGTTCAGCATCAAAAGCTGTACAAATCTTTTCATTGAGTCGAAGTTGTGAAACAACTCCTTATAGGAGTTATTGCCCTTTAATCATCAAAATTGACCATTTTTGCAGTTTTTGGACAATATCTTGAAAATCGTTAGAGCTAGAGGAAAAGTTAGCATTGCAGAATTGTTAAGCTCATTGAGATCTACAATAATGAGTTTCAGGGTCAAAATTGTCAGATCAGCCGTTTAAGAGTTATTCCCCATTAACTGTTTTTTTCCATTTATTTTAACTGATTTTCAAAAATGTTCTCTGAAATCATTGAAGGGATTGCATTGATACTTGGTATACTTAATCTTTAGGATGTCCTCTACCAAGTTTGTGAATTATATACCCGTTGACCAACCAACATGGCCGCCATTGCTAAAAATAGAACAGGGGGTCAGATCATTGTTTTTGGCCTTTAACTCCAAAAGTATAAGAGAAAATACGAAGCAACTTTTCTTGTTCAGCATCAAAAGGTCCCTACAGGAGTTATTGCCCTTTAAGGTTATTTTTTTATTGTATCAATTTAAACTGATTTCCAAAAATCTTCTCTGAAACCACTGAAGGGATTGTTTTGCAACTTTGTATACTTGAAAGTTTGTGAAATTTATTCCAACTTTGGCATAAGAGATCAGGTGAGCGATTCAGGCTCCTGGGAGCCTCTAGTTTCAAAATTTTGCACTTATTTAGCCATATATCTTAAAAACTATACAAGATATTTTAAAAATTCAAATTGCATATGATTAAGCACATTACGATCTACATTTCATGTAATTAGGTCAAAGATGTAGGACCATTTCTATTAGGAGTTATTGTCCTTAAAACAACAAAATTTACCATTTTTCATTACTTTTCCCCTGAATTTCAAAGATTAACTTGTCTGACACTGTATGACCAACTGCATCTTAACTTGGCACACTTGTTTAATAGCTTATATGCTACAACTCTGTGGTTCATATTTTTGATTCGTTAAAAAACATGGCTGCCATGGCTAAAAATAGAACATAGAGCGTAAATTTCATTTTTTTCCTAATAACTCAAAAATGGTTTCAGATATCAAAATTGTGCAAAAATCGAAAGTGATCAGCATATTAAGTACCTGTCCTGAAATTTAGGAAAAGATCTGACTGGCAACTGCTGATGTGGGAGTTATTGCCCTTTTTTCATTTTTTTTTCTAAATTTTGCACTTATTAAGCCCAATAACTTGAAAACTAACCAAGTTATCAGAAATTTAAATCGCATATGGTTAAGCACAATAATAGCGAGCATAGCTCGCAAGCGGGCACGAAGTGCTCGCTCGAGCGGAGAGCTCTACGGTATTTGTTTCCGCGAGAAATTTGCTAATGCTGATTTAGATTTTTTATGGTCCGGAAAGGGTTATTATTTTTACAGGACCGGAGTGAATGTTAAAATAATTTATAAGAAAAGAAATAATGCTTAAAAAAATAATAAATTGCGCTTTTTACAAGAAAATAATATTCTTAAAATAATAAATATACATAAGCTGCTCGTTTCGTCTTGGTTATATGCACGTACGAAACTAACGTGTCTCGAAGCTTAATCGCCCCATACCATCTCGCCCCAAAATAAGCAAATGGAAATATTGGAAATGAAATGATAGCGATAGCCCTGAATGTCGAAATTTAGAACAAAATATGAATAAAAATATATATGAAAAAGATTGTTAGAAATGGAAAAAACTTGTTTACCAAATAAGCTTATGAATTTTGTGCACTTAAAATGAACCAAAGGTCGTGCATTACAATGTTCGTCTGCTTCTGATTCTGAATATCCAACTTGAGTAGATGCCCGGAGTAGATCCAACGCAAAAATAATTTCTGTCCACTCATTCACACTTTTTGGTAAGACAAGGGCACAAAAACAATCAAGACTTTAAAGACAAAAATGCCCCTACATGAATAAGATCACAAACAAGTCCAAGAGTAAAATGCCCCCGCAAAGCCGCATCGAAAAAAACACACAAACAAGTCATCCAAGACTAAAATGCCCCTGCGCATGAAAAAGAAAACAAAACAGACAAGTCGTCCAAGACTAAAATGCCCCTGCTTAAAAACAAGTCCCCGGTTAGTATACGTAGTCCCTTTTAGCTATGCTCGCATTTGGGCAATGCCTACTCCATATTATCTTCAAAATATATGCATCTGTGTAGTTCAGGTGAGCGATTCAGGCACCTGGGAGCCTCTTGTTTTCTAGAACTTTTGAGAGTGATCATTCACTTTTATTTTTGAATACATTGCAGGATAATCTCTCATCTTCCAAATCTCAATCATCTGTATTTTCCACCAAAGACCAAGGCAAGAAGAAGAATAAATTTGTTCCTTTGTTTAGTCAAGAAGGACAAGAAAAGACTGTTGTTAAATTACAAGGTACTACAGATATACATGTACATGATATTTATCTCGCCTGCAATGGTAGTCTACACATAGGTTTAACTTTCCTTCAGTTCCCTAAACTTTTTGGTAAAACTTTTGAGGAAAATGATTAACTTGAAACGTATAATACCTGATATTTGGTATACAGACATATTGGGTTATGGGCTATGCAACTGCCACCATGTGACATTTACCCAATTTTACTATGGTAATGTAAACATTGGTCTTTTCAGTGTGGATTAAGTTTATGTAAACTTTGTTAAGACCTGTGGAACATAAACCTCATGAAATGGCCATTTAAAGGACAACATAGCAGAAGAACCCAATTTGGAATTGGTGTAAAAAATGTGTAATTTTGTCATTCCTTTGTTATAAATTTTATGGAACAGACAAATGTTTTGGGCAAAATACTTGTAGCCAATTATGAGCCTCATGAATTTTGAAAAAAATCCATTGCTCAAAAGTGTCTAACCTCCAGAAACAGGTACAAATGCCTAGCTGATTTATATTCAGTTTATACACAGTGAATGTCTTAAATTTGTATTTTAGTATTCAGCATTAGCTTGGGTCCATATCATGGGCTTGCATGTTCAATCTATTGCTCACTAACTTCCTGTATAACGAAATCCAGTGACTATAAACTTTGACTGCTTGTCTATAAACTTGTAGATATCCATATAAGTACAAAGCACTGAAACACAACCTTATGTTAACCTGATATTGTTTTTCTATTACTTAACAGGTAGACATCCATGTGAATGCCAGGCAGCCAAACACAAGCTGATCAACAACTGTACAAGGTGTGGTAGAGTTGTGTGTGAACAGGAAGGATCAGGACCTTGTCTATTCTGTGGTCATCTGGTATTTAGTTGTTTTGAATTTTTGTTGATAAAACTTCTCGTCTTCATGCATCATGGTAACAAATATGTTGAAATTGAAGCACCAATTAACAAATAAAAGAAAAGGATGAAACTAAGGTTTCAATTCAATATTTACATGTTTTTAATAATGGGATTGTTCTTTCAACATTTGAATCATTTGTAGTTCTTTTATATATTACCACTTTTCAATACAATAAGGGAATAATACTTACAGTATTGCTTTTCAGAGTTAATTTCCTTTGTTAATAGTCTCGTAAGAACAACATGACTCCTCTTAAAGTATTAAGTCAGAGTGTCCCAGTATCAGCTAGAATTCAATTTGATCTCATGATAGTTTTCTCAGCAACTACTTACCACATAATCTTAATATTTCTAATGCAACATCAGCATGAAGTCCTGTAACATGAGGTTAGATTTCAGATCTTTTGCTCACCTTCTTTCTGTCTTAGACCTATGTTAAAATTTTGATATAGAAAAGTTTAATAATTTTATTTCCTATACACAGGTATGCACAGTAGAAGAAATGGAAGTGATATCTCGAGGGTCGAAGAAAAGTGAACAGTTACGTCAAAGACTAATGAAAGACATAGATAGAGTGCAATATATCAGTGATAAAAAAAACAATTTACCTAGTGCCAATGCTAAGATTAATGAAGGATATGAAAGAGCTGTGAGACATAAAGAGAAGTTACTGGATTATGATAAAACTAGGTATGGTATTTTGAATGAGATTTTTCACTTCTAAAAAAAAGTGTCGACCACATGTATTTCTCCCACTAATAACAATTGTATCAAAGCGGTTAAAATCCTATGTGCAAATTTAATTACTGGGTGGAAGGTTAATTTTTGTCATCAGTTTGTCTGCCATTTCAAATTTCTGACGTTTTCTCTAAAATTTCATTGGAGAAACAGGTTCTCTTTCAGAGAAAGTTATAATTTAAATAATTTCTCTACCCTTAATAGTAATTTTTTTTATTTTAACAAGTTCACCAAAGCTCACATGTTGAAAATTAAAAAATATATATATATTGGAGTGGAGAAATCATTTATACCACTTCTTACTGAAAGAGAACCAATAAAATTATATGTTTAATCCCCGATATTTTTGTCTTATCTTACTTCAATATCATTCTTCCTCTTAACATTTTTTCTGTGCATAATTGTATTATATCTGTAGGTCCTTCTATAACTGTCTTTGCGGTTTGAAAACATTATTTTCAAAATTATCTGATATTAATATATTAAGATAGTTGATAAATTTGTTACACTATGTAGAATTTAATCCCTATTGAACTACATAACAGGTGTGAGTATAATGTTACATATAGTTTTATGGTATGTGGGTCTGTCTGTCACTATTGCCATCACCCCTACTTATCTCTCCCATAGCTAATAAATATCCTGATTCAGATTTTCAAAAAATAAAACTTATATATATGTTATGCTTTTAAAGATGGGTGATGGGGATCATCAAGAAATATTTATTTTATTCTTTTCTCAAAATTGCAAAAAAAATGTATGGGTGTTGGAGTCTGGAAAAAGTGCCTTCCAACCCCCTACACCGGTACATTTGTTTTACAGATTTGCCCTTAAATGCAACACAGAACAAGTTGCATCAATGTTAAACAAGCATTTCTTCTCTTCTTTTAACATTGATGGTTTTAGGTTCCCTTTCATTCCAACCATTTAAATCTCTTTGTATCCATTTATATTTAAGTCCCCCAAACAACGTTTGGGGACTTATTGTTTTTGCACCGTTTCTTATTATTATTATTCTTCTTCTTCTTCTTCTTCTTCCGATTCTTCCACTTAGTCGTGAACTTGTCCGGAGATCCTAGAAAAAACGACTCAACATATTAAAATGAAACTTGGCAGGATAATAGATTGTAAAGAAAGGAAGCTTCGTTGATAATCGGAATTTTCAAAATGGCCGCCGTTTCCATGGAAACAGGAAAATGGACTAAATATTGGACATTGCAATATCTCGGTAACCTAGGTGCGCAGGGTTCTGAAATTTTGTAGGTTGATAGAGCAAAACATTCTCTTTAATAATATGAGAAAAAATTTTGAAGCCATATTTACGGTTTTCGAGATATAAATAAAAATGTGCTTTCAAGGGAGATAATCGGGTCAAAATTTTCAAAGTGCTCCGATTTACATGAAAATTGATATTTAGGTTTTTTTTTGACATGCTGAAGAGATTAGTGGCAAATACGGGTCGTTTGGGGGACTTTGTGACTTGCTTGCAATCACAGTTAATACTTGTTTATTTCTATTATATGTTTGTTTTAGTGCAAGACGAACTCAGGTGATAGATGATGAATCTGACTATTTCTCAACAGACACTAATAGATGGTTAAGTAAAAAAGAACGTGAAAAATTACGTAAACGAGAGGAGGAATTACGTTCTCAAAGATTTGCTTCCAGAAAAGACAGAAAAATCACCTTGGACTTTGCAGGGAGACAAGTGATTGAAGAAAACAATACTGTTGACATGTATAACCTTAATGATGAAGTGGTTCAGGAAATTCATTATGGTGCTAAACCTAAAACAAAGGAATATGTTCATAAACAGGAAGACTTTGATTCTATAGCGGGTATTGTCAACCCTAATATACAACAACATGCTCCACAGGTAGGCTATAAAGAATGAAGTTTTAAAGTGTAGAATGATCCTTAATAATTGGTGACTTACGCAATAGGGTAGAAAGGTGTCTTTATGATTTTGTGTACACAACTCTTTTGTGACTGCTTGACTTCTTTGACTTTCATGTGCAACTTTTAATTCACAATAAATGTCAATATTATCTATAGATTGCATTGAATGTATCTTAAGATAACAAGGCACATAGAATTTTACCCAATACTGGTACTTATTTATCAAGAAATTAACATTCTTTTTCCATTTCATTTATTACATAGAAAGTCAGATAATTGCTAAACTCCTGTATTTATTCTTCATAAGTTTGTGGATGAAAGAGTAAAGAATGGTACAAATTCACCAGCAAATGTTTCGGGACCAGATAAAAAGAAACCAGTTTCTAGAATACAGGATCGGGAGTTACTGTTGATGTCAGACGAGGGCCATTGTCTCAGTATGCATCAGCCATGGGCACTTCTACTTGTTAAAGGTATCAAAATGTAAGTACTGACCATTGGATCAGCCATGGGCACTTCTACTAGTTAAAGGTATCAAAATGTAAGTACTGACCATTGGATCAGCCATGGGCACTTCTACTTGTTAAAGGTATCAAAATGTAAGTACTGACCATTGGATCAGCCTTGGGCACTTCTACTTGTTAAAGGTATCAAAATGTAAGTACTGACCATTGGATCAGCCATGGGCACTTCTACTTGTTAAAGGTATCAAAATGTAAGTACTGACCATCTGATCAGCCATGGGCACTTCTACTTGTTAAAGGTATCAAAATGTAAGTACTGACCCTTGGATCAGCCATTGGCACTTCTACTTGTTAAAGGTATCAAAATGTAAGTACTGACCATGGGATCAGCCATGGGCACTTCTACTTGTTAAAAGTATCAAAATGTAAGTACTGACCATTGGATCAGACATGGGCACTTCTACTTGTTAAAGGTATCAAAATGTAAGTACTGACCATTTGATCAGCCATGGGCACTTCTACTTGTTAAAGGTATCAAAATGTAAGTACTGACCATCTGATCAGCCATGGGCACTTCTACTTGTTAAAGGTATCAAAATGTAAGTACTGACCATTGGATCAGCCTTGGGCACTTCTACTTGTTAAAGGTATCAAAATGTAAGTACTGACCATTGGATCAGCCATGGGCACTTCTACTTGTTAAAGGTATCAAAATGTAAGTACTGACCATGGGATCAGACATGGGCACTTCTACTTGTTAAAGGTATCAAAATGTAAGTACTTACCATTGGAAAGAACCTTAAGTAATGATGATAAACGAAAATGTTTAATAATTTAAAACAGACAGTGGCATATATAGTTGAATTTTCTGGTTGTTTCTATGTTCAAATGCATTTAAGTTATGATTCTATCAAAATAAATAAAGGATCCATGATTAAAAGAGATTATTTAATCTAAGTTGTAAAAAATGTATAACTTTATAAATGAAATATAAAAATGTGCATCGGCGAATAATAAAGACACCCAGACTTTTGTTCTTTTTGTATATTGGTACTCTGTATCTGTACTTGCATATTGTTGCATGTTATATAATTTTTTTGTCTCGCCTGGGAAGCAGAGCGGGACATAGGTGTTACTTTACAGACGGGGGCGTTAACTTTTTGGAAAAGTTTTATGAGCACCTCCATATCTGAAGAACTATAGGTCCTGGGTTGATGAAACTTGGTATGCATATGCCCCAATAGTAGCTTAGCACAGTTGCATCCCCATCTTTTGACCTTGACCTTGATTTTCTGGTTGAGTGACTTTGGCAATTTTCAATACATATAATAGCAATGGAAAAGTTTTGTGAGCACATCCATATCTCAAAAACTATAGGTCCTAGGTTGATGAAACTTGGTATGCATATGCCCCAGTAGTAGTTTAGCACAGTTGCATCACCATCTTTTGACCTTGACCTTGATTTTCCGGTTAAGTGACTTCGACAATTTTCAATACATATAATAGCAATGGAAAAGTTTTGCAAGCACCTCCATATCTCAAGAACTATAGGTCCTAGGTTGATGAAACTTGGTATGCATATGCCCCAGTAGAAGCTTAGCACAGTTGCATCCCCATCTTTTGACCTTGACCTTGATTTGTTAGTTTAGTGACTTTGATTATTTTTATTGCATATATTTGCAATGTTTAAGTTCTATAAACATCTTTTGATCTCAGAAACTGAAAATCCATGTAAATTCAAAATATAGTGGAAGTAAGAAAGAATAATTGTTTCTGATGGTGCCGGCAGGCGAGACATACTTTAGTGTTAACTCTTGTTTAGCAAATGTGATGCATACATTTGTCAAAAGATTAAAATGCATTAAGAATAAGCTTGAATTTTTATTTTTTTATTTTCCAGACATGAAGGAAGATCATGGTATACTCCCCACCGTGGAAGGTTGTGGATAGCTGCTACTGCCAAACCCCCCACCCCACAGGAAACAGCTGATGTGGAACAACAGTATAGATATTTATTGAAAAGTTAGTACAATTAATGTACCTGTAATGATGTACATAGAAAACACTATCATATCACTTACAGTAGTAGAAGAGACCTTTATATTGATGTGACAACATACATGTATATGGACTTTTGTGGTTGTTGTCCATAGTATCACTATACTAGAAAAATTGGAAGAGCACTCTCCACAAAAATCTATAATTTTATGCCTTGTCTACAAAAGTTGAGGGGTAGATAGTTTTTGGGTCATTTTTCCCAAATCAGTTTTAGGTTATTTTGCCATGAATGAAGAATAACATCATCATGACACTTAATTGGCATAAACATCATGATTTTTAAAAACTGCCATAAAGGACAAGATATGATAAGGGCCCAATTTTGCCCCCAAATTTTGAAATTATTAAAATGAGCTAAAAGTATGTAATATATACTTTAAATTAGTTAAACTTTACTATATCAGCATTATTTTGTTTAAAGTGATCCATTATGGTGTTGAAATAATTACCCAAAGTGGCTTAAAATCGTGATTTGGTGAAAAACTGTCAAAAACCTGCAATTTTGAAGTGGTTTTCAGCAAATTTAACTATGAGCCACACAGAGTACCACTTCAATAATTTATGTAGATACCGGGTAATCATTTTTAATATAAAAACAGACCACACTTTTTCACAAAAATGTCATTTTCACATAATTTAATGACATCACTGTGGCATAATAAACAAGATTTGGTTAAAATTAATGTTATTTTACTATACCTTGTTCATCTAAGAACTGATCTAGAATCATTTAACTTCAGTTCAATTATTAAAAAAAATGGTAAATTAGGAGGCCAAATTTAACACTTATCATATCTTGTCCTTTGTACCTGTCTTGTCAACTTTATGGTTAATCACAGAAAATTGAGGTGTTATACCTAGGTTTACCTACAAGGTTTAATTTCTTTACCATGAAGGAGGTATGGAATCATCATGAAACCTAATACATATTCATATTAGGTTTTCCAATATGTAGATTCAAATAATTTTTCTATGAAATCAGTAGTGCTTATACTTTTAGATCCAACAAATATCTTTTTGCAGTGAAAATCTATTTTTTTTTTCTAAAATTAAGGTATGAATCTTTGATGTATAATTATAGATCAGAAGGTTATATTCCCCTCCTATTATCCTGTGGCCTGTTTACTTGGTTGTGTAGATCTAGTCGACTGCTTACCTCAAGATGAATACAGACAAAAGGTTGGTATATTATATTTCTTACTGACTATTACACCGGCAAAATGTTGACATACATATAGTCTTTTAAATAAATCCTTCCATAAGTTAGCTGGTTCTCGCACTACGAACTAATCAATGTCATTATAAATTTTACACACGCTACCTTTAAATTAACAACATTGTCAACCAATAGTAGTGACTTTCTGAGTGAATCAAGTTTGTTCCTGGACAATTTTAGGTCGTAACTAGCAACATGTTTGTTATGACGTGACATTAAATAAAAGTCGTAGTAAAATTTCTCACGTGCCAAGGTATTTAAAAAATTGTCATTGGTTAAACCTTCGATTGTTGCATAAATAGAATAGGGAAGGTATTATTGCAACGACCCTATTCCATATATCATGGTGAACATATGTCAGGACATATGTTAAATCTACCTCACATTTTAGCTTTAAAGATATTTAAGGGAATTTTTTTTAAAATGTACTTGCCACAACAATCATGAAAAAGAACTATATTATAAGAAATTCTGGAGTGGCATCTGCATCTGTAGTTTAAAAATACACAACTAGAAGGCATTGAAGGAAACACAACACAGGCACAAAAACAGCCAAAAAAATCCTGCATCATCAAAACTCTTTTCTATACATTTAACTAGTTTAAACATGCTTATAACATGGAATAATCTCATATGTAGAAGATAATGAGATGTTGAATAAGTGAAGGTGAGACAACCTACATAAAACTGCAGTAGTTAAAAATCCACAATGGAAAACAGCCTTCAATGTGACCAGTGGTTGCTGTCTAGTATTTTAAATGGCCTATATTAAAGATATTGCATTAAAATTCATAACCGATTCTCAAATTATCAAAGACAGTCATGACAGTACATGTATATGGTTTTGTTTTACAGTTTCCTGATGGAGAGTCTGCTTCACCTTATGTATTTATATGTGAAAACCCACAAGAACTTGTAGTCAAATTCCCTATCAAAGGAAAACATAAAATATGTAAGTATATCAAATACAAAGTGATGTATGGTGGGTAATGTTTACAACATTTTATGTTAAAACACCATTTTTGCTACAAATTGCAGTATTTGGCACCGATGAAAACTTTCCACTCAAAGATGTATTTTGATTTGACTAGAAGAATTATAATCACAGTGCATATTTAAACTGAAACAATTCAGAAAAAATACATCTTATTAAGATTATCCTTATTCATTATGGGTCTCTTGCTTCTTACATTCAGATCTGAAAAGTAGCCATCATTGTCTGTATACTGTGGTATCATTATTATTTGTTGGGTACCAATTGCCCCATGAAATTTGATACGCCATGAAAAGGAAATTAAGGGAGTACGAGCCTGAGATTTTTTGTAATTAAAAGTTATTTAAAATAAAAAATTTGGAAAGAATAGCTCAAAATAGCTAGACTTTATGAAAAAAGTTTTCAAAACCATGGAGCCGTTTTTAAGATATAAGCACCGAAAAATATGGCGGGAAAAAATCTTCTCTGGGTTTTTCATAGGAAATACATTGGAAATTCTTTTTCTGTTTTAACATAGAAATAATAATTAGAATTGGTAGAAAATTTCAAAAGGAGTTTATTAGGACCTTCTCTAATTAGTAATGAACAAATATTAGGAAACCATGTTGGAAAATTTTTAATGCATAATGAATGGATAAAAGACGAGAATCCCGAAAATCTTCAATTTCTGAGGCTCGTACTCCCTTAAACATTGATCTGTATGCTGCAGACTTTAGAGGCATGAATTTAAGAATCCAGGAACTGATATATTTCATCCAAATCCAAACCATGAAAATTGGTACGCATGAAAATAAATAGACAGTAATTAACCAAATGCCATTTATCTGAATTTTGTGAATTTCATTGTGATAACAGGACAACAAAAAGGCTTCTTAGCATAAATATAAATGGTGACTTTGTTACATCTAGCATGCCTTGTGAAGTCATATCATCAGAAGATGCCAGGAAGTTAAATGGGGCTCCCGCAGGGTACCCCCCTCAGGTCGCATGGTCGGTTTTAAAAGGGGCCTGAGGTTGCAAGGTTGCTTTTAAAAGGCATATTTTGGCGGAGGTAGCAGGTCGTTTTTTGGCATAAGTCGATTTTATGAAGTGTAGGTCGGAAGTCGCACTTAAAAAGCCCTCAGGTCGCAGGTCGTTTTTTTAACCCTGCGGGAGCCACTTAAATAACAAATGGAAAGTTATTGGAAAACGCCATGCAAACCACATTTATATGAAGAATCAACTTTTGAATAACTTTCAATGCTTTATAGTTCATATAATATTCATTTCCTCCAGTTTTCAATAATATAATCTTTTCATATACTTTATACCTGTTAAACTGTTATATTTATTTTAGATAAACTTGAAAATCATATACACCAAGCTGCTAAAAAAGGGTTACGAGGTCCATCTGACTAGTGTCAAGACAAATCTGTGATAAAAATAGGAGTGATGTGTATGCCTAATAAGATATCAAAGAGAAGTTAAAAAAAGAATGCCAGTCTGGTTGGAGATATATCAAGCTTTAAACTTTTATGCATAAGACATTTACTTAAATCATGATTTTTAAATTTTGAATTTATACAAAATAACTTTATTTATTGTGCTCCGAAATTTTGTATTGTTAAAAAATCTATTTTACATTCCCTTTCAAATAAGATTATGTTACTTTAAATTTGTGATCTCTTCAAACTTTTAATTATCATTTGGGCATTGTGTCTTCCTATCTTTCTCTAAAAATGCATGCTTCCAGAGTAGATTTGATACAATTGTAACACTCCTATTAGTATTCAAATTTGATATATTTTTATATAGTTATACATGTTTAACCACAAACTTTTTTGGGAAGTATATGGGAATCCTCCTTGTCTTACTATCAATAATATGTCCAAATGAAGGCCACGCTTAAACTGTTTGTGATAGTATTTAAAAAAGAAATAACATGAAGCAAGTACATGTACATCAAATGAAGGTGTACAGAAAGAAATATCATCATTTCCAGAATCATTTATATGAGATGATTGGACTATCTGAAGTAAAGGGTCTCAAATAGAGCTGTGGTATTCTCAGCTAGTTCTTCTTTGTCCATTTCCTTTTAACTTTTGGTCAATAACAATACTTCATCTGAAGACCCAACACAACCTGTTGTAAAGAAAAAAATATATTTCTTTTGCATGTTAAAAAGCTGTTATGTGTGTTCTTATTTGTGAAAATGAATGCAATGATATTGTTTTGTTAAGCTCTATTTAATGTGATGGCATACTTATTTGTTGGTATATTTTAATAAAAACAGAAAATATGCTTGATTGTTAAAGATGTGTAAAATACATTTTGTTTGCTACTTGTCTAAGGGTATCTTTTATTTCACTTACCAGTATGAACCTACATCCAAACATATGGATTCCTTTACTGGCATTGACATTGGTGTAACATTGATATTTATCTCTGATTGTCTTAATTTAAAGTTTTTTGGGGGGCACGTCCATAATGACTCCATATCGCAAGACCTATAGCCCTATGTGAATGAAATTTGGTATGCAGGTTCACTAATAGTAACAAGAGTACAGCAGATGTCTGACCAAGACATTGAATTTAACCTTGTCTTGTTTTATTACAAATTTTATATTGGAACAATAAAAGATAATGAGATGTGTAATCAGTGTACATAACACAACTTTGATAAATCTGATGGTTATATAAAAAACCCACAATGGTGAATGCTAACAGTCAGCAGCCCTCAATGTGGCAAGTGGTTTCTAATTTCTGTCTTGTAGTTGGACCAAGATCAAAATCATTATGCATAATTATAGGGGTCACAGGGGCAAAAAGGAAATGTAGCTGATACCCTTGATTAGGGAACAAAAGGGTCATATTTTTGTAACTGTTATTTTTGTGTGTGTCTGTTTTTGAACAAAAAAATCTACTGAATTCCTTGTGAAATGTGGGTTAAAAGTCCACCAAAGGCTGCATCTGTCAAAAAACTTTGTCAGTCCACCATAGGCAGAACAATTGACTATCCACATTGGGCCTCAAATGTACAGGCTTCAACATGTTGTGGTTGTATCATCCTGCCCTTGGTGAAGCTTTTTATTGTCAAAAGAAAACTTGGGTTTGAACCAAAAATAAATGCTGTAATTTCATTTAAAAAGATTAACTTTACAAAATTGCAATGATCAACATAATACATGGAGCAAAAAGCTGCCAAAAATAGCAAAATTTTAAGATGTTTTCAACCAAAAGGGGCTTTCATTGAACATTACAAACTATTAAAGGGAATTAGTTTATTTGCCTCAATGTTTGTTTATTGTGCTAACCAAAAGTTTTTAAAGTATAATGATATGAAAGGTTGTCTGAACAAAGGAAATGCCTGGTAAAAACTGGTTAGGTGTTTTTCTTTCCTCTGATTAATTGTTTTTATTTTTAGCCCACCTGATGGGTCATGTGAGCTTTTTGGGGAGCTATTGCTTTCACTGGTGTCCAAAGTGGTCTTTGTTGTTGTCCATTGACATCAGTCATCCTTGTTGTTGAATTTAAAAATCTTCTCATTTGAAACAGGGTTCCCACTATTTTTTGGACACAAAATTCAAGGGTTTTTCCAGGACTTTTCAAGGGTATTGAGGTCATTTTCAAGGATTAAAATAGTCCGCAAAAATCTAAAAAATCCTAAATTTTTCTGCCTTTTTATGCCCCCGCGCAACATGTCGGGGGGCATTAAGTTTTACTCATGTCCGTCCGTCCGTACGAATATCCGTCAAGCTTTTCTCAGAAACCGTCAGTGGGAATAACTTGAAACTTGGTAGGATGGTTAAGTATGACAAACTATACGTCCTAAGCAAGTTTTAGACCTGTCGGACATCTACTTCCTGTTTGGGGCTGGATCGATACCAAAATCAACATGAAAATTTCCGTCAAGCTTTTCTCAGAAATCATAGGTGGGAATGATTTGAAACTTGGTAGGATGGTTAAGTATGATAAACTATGCGTCCTAAGCGACTTTCAGACCAGTCGGACTTCAACTTTTTATTTGAGGCCAGCTGGGGCATCCATGTCCCATGGACACATTCTTTCTTTATTTTATTAAACGGTAAAAAAATCTGCATATTACAAAATTCCAGGGTTTTTCAAGGATATTTGATAATATTCAAGGATTTTTCCAGGTTTTTGAGCATTGAAATGAAATTCAAGGATTTTTCCAGATTTTTGAGCATTAAAATGAAATTCAAGGACTTTCCCAGGTTTCCTTGAATTCAAGGATGGCGTGGGAACCCTGTTGAAACCATAAACCTCCATTGGGGTGAAGATGATAGATGGCCTTTGTAGGAGTGTTGGACCCTAATTGTCAAAATGTCCCCCCTTATAGATTGAAAACGTTTTTAATTACTTTAATGTTCACAAGCTTTTATAGGTTGAAGTAATATGATGATCCCTTATAGGTAATTTACCCCTTTTTTATCCTTTTTATCCCAAATTTGGCATTGAAGAATTCGAGTCAAGGAAATGGCCACCTGGTAGTATCTTTTTTCACAGTGAAATTATATGTAAAATGTGCTGTTTTATTGTCTCACTGTGGCGGCGGCGGCCTTGTAAACTTTTTTGTAAGACTTTAGTGGAAAATAAATTACTTGAAAAGTATGATAGCTAGTCACCTGATATTTGGTATACAGACAGTTCATGTTATGGTCAACGAAAATGTCACCATGCCGTGTGACCCTGACCCCATCTTCATGCTTCAGTGACTCTGTGAACTTAGGTCTTTTTTCATACCGAAAACTTCTTTGTAAGACTTTCGTGGAAATGAATTTCTTGAAAAGTATAATAGCTAGGCATCTGCTATTTAGTATTAAGACAGTTCAGGTTATGGTCTACACAACTGTTACCATGTTGTGTGACCTGATCTCATTTTCGTGCTTCAGTGACTTTGTGAACTTAGGTCTTTGTTCAGGCTGTAAACGTCTTTGTAAGACTATTGTGGAAAATGTATTGCTAAAAAGTATATTAACTAGGCATCTGATCTTTAGGATGTTGACGAATTAAATAAGGGTTTTTTGGGTCCGTCACCATGTCATCTGATCTTGATCTCATTTCTACACTAAAATCATATCAAATTATTGTCTCAGATGACTGTAAATATATATTTTTTGTGTTCAGCCTTTTATGTTAAATAAGTCTGTTTCGTAATGACTACGGTCATCTAGAATAATTTTAGTTGTTCCCCAGGAAAATGTGTGAATGTGAATAATTGAATAAATAGGTATTCCGATGGTGCCAGCAGGCGAGACATACTTGTAAACCCTATAAATAGACTGATTTCATCTGACTTGGTTAGATATATATTTAGAATGTGTAGTTTGAAATTTAAGGTGCATTTTTTTCCAAATACAGGTTTTAAGGAATTGCACAAACCTGAAAAAATTAAAGCTAAAAGGGGAGATGCGTTTTCTCAGAATAAATATGTTACTTGTTATGGTGCTGTTGAATAGAATTCTATTGGTGGTTAAAACATTTTCTTCTTTATGAAACATTACCTTTTCAGCCAAAGTACTTTATTTGAAAGCTTTCAACTTTCCAGTCTCCGATAGCATTTAGTTCCTCAAAATATAATACATGTGGAGAAAAAAAGATCTATGAAAATGATCATGACAAAACAGGATTGTGCATTTTTTCATGCATACCAACTTTTTTTGGGGTCATCTATTGTACACTTTCCACTATTTTTCTACATATTTTAGTTACTATAAATGCTAGAAAAATGAATATTTCAAATCTTTGTGCAGTTGATCATGTAAAAAAAAATTCTTTGCTTTTTTACAATACACAAATTCAAAATCAGTTTAATAGGTTTATTTCTTTTTATCTTGAAAGTGTGTGAAACTATAAGAATCTATTTTTGTTTTAGCGAATAAAATGTTTAACAACCCCGTGCTGAACAGGGACTCATCAAGGTACTTTGAAGTACCCATACTTAATCCTCCTATTGAATGTGCTACAATGGAAGTTGATCTTTCTGATCAGTTTAAACTCACATCTACATGTATGGAGAGGAGACTATCTTGTTGTATGAAGGAAAAATTTTCCTAGTATAAAAGATTTACCTGTTGAAAATTTCACACTGACAAAATAGCTCAAAAAAGGTATTTATACAAAAGAAAATGTGCAAAATAAATGTCAAAGAGTTGTTTAAAACATTAAATTCATAAAAGAAAATTATTAAGTCGCAAAAATCATATATCTAAGCAATTTCTCTCAGAGATAGGAATTTTTTCCTTCAGGTAAAAATCATCTACATATGAGTAGATTTCATTTTCAATGAAGGTGCGAGTTGAACTGCTTCTAATATAACAAAATTCTATAGATAGATTAAGCACCAGTAATTCCAAAGTACCTTATTGAGTTCATGTTCAGCTTGCGGGAATGAAACATTTAATTCGCTACCGGTAGTTTAAAAAAAAACAGATCACAAATGAAAGCTCTATGCTAGATTAAATTTGAGTTATCTTTCTTTTAACCTTTCTTTTCATTGCGTTCGGCTACAAAAATATTGAGAACGTAAAATGGTATGGTCTGGTATGATCGTGTGATGCTGTCGTCTTCGACGTCGTCATCGAAGCTGTCCGATGACCCCTTATGGCCCTTAAAAGATCAAAATAGCGTTTTTTATGTATTTGCCCTATAGAATGAAAACTATTGCAGATAGAAAAAAAAGCTGTTGCTTGATTAAACATTCAGTCCACTAAGCTAGTGCTTGCTTATAAAGCTCATAAAATTATACAAAAGTCTCCATTAGGTCGAAGTTGTCAGATGACCCCCTAAAGAAGAGCCTTATGGCTGAAGGACTAGGCGAGCTATTCAGGCTCCGGGGAGCCTCTTGTTTGGTTTAGAATTGTGTTTCCTGTGTGTTACTTTTTTATGTCCTGATAAGATTTCATGCAATTTCCACACATTGAAGCTTTATAGAAACTCAATAGACTATGAATAAAATCATTTTGTCGCCAATGATCAGGGTTGCAGCGACTCAGACAAATAAGCAAAGCGTAGGACCTCAAGCACTGCTCTTGACTTTTTTTGAATTATCAAGATCCTGCAAACATGATCCTGTGGGTTATCATTTTACCGCCAAATATGGTCGTCATTTTCCAAATGATGAAACATCATGATAAGGCTTCAGACGACTCATTCTCCCAGAAGGTACCGAGGCGTAATAAACGATGTTTAAAAAGTGCTTTGGGTGTCTGGATCAGTGTCTGAACATAGATCTTTTATTTATGTTTAATTTCCATGCCATTTACACAATTCCAGTAAATGTTAACAAAAGCGAGGAAGATATTCCTAGTCGTGTTAAATTTACTGTTAGGAATCAATTTTGTACTACAACATCTAGGCCTAGTTCCTAAAGTTCACGAAGCAGTAAAAAATCGCTATTCTATCAATGCGGGATGTATGTCCGGGAAAAAAATTAAATACAAATCAAACAAACAAACAAACAAACTTTTTATTCACCAAATCAGGAGCCCAGGAGGAGCAATCAAAGTTACATAACATAAGAAGAGAAGATCATGATTGATGGATAAGTAACAAATACAAATACATATATACATTACATGTATGCATAAATACAAATGAATATGAATGATACAATATGCAAGTTAACATTAAGGGCAAGAAATAACAATATAACCCATCTTAATCAGCATTTTTGGATATAAATTTAGCAGTTGCTGATAAAACCTCAGTATCTTCACTATTTAGAAGGAAGATCAGTTTGGACTCATTGCATAGACTAGAAAAAATATGGCATTTTTACTAGCAATATTAAAAAGATAAATCCTGTCAGGGTTAAATTTTGTGCAAGTGCATAAAAAGTGCATTGCTGGCGGTTGTCCATTGTGGTTTTTCTAAATTGCCGTTTAATTGTGGGCTGTGCCACGTACACTTATTCCACATCTCATTATTTTCTATCTCGTGTTCAATTTCTTGAACTGAACATTTTTTACAAGGTCTCTCTGGTCTTGGTATGCTAGAATAACGCCCTACTTCAATTCGTAGCCTGTGAGCAGAGATTGTGAATTCACATAATGATCTGATTTTTTAAAACATGATAATAGTAAAAATAATGATTCCGTTTGGTTTTGAAGAGCTTGCACTTAGACGTGTGTTTTGTTTTACTTTGCTATTGTTTGCATAATAACAAAAATCAAAGATTTTCAAGAATCTTTATTTATTATTTCGTTACTTGATTCTCTTGTGATATTTATATAAGAACATAATCAATATTACCCCATACATTACCATAAGGGACTCTAAAGGTGGGGGCGGACAGGGGGGACGGGGATACGGGGGTTGAGGGGGCGGTGAGCGGGGGTGGAAGGGGCGGGGAGCGGGGTAAAGGGGGCAGGGAACGGGGGTTGAATGGTCGGGGGGCGGACAGAGGGGACGGGGGTTGAGAGGGCGGGGAGAGGGGATGGAAGGGGCGGGGAGCGGAGGTGGAGGGGGTGATGGGAGCGGGGGAAGAGGACCCCACTGTCCACCCCCTAAAGTACTTATTAGAGTTTGTAGAGAAAATAGAAAGTTTAGCAGAGAATAAGAATCGTGATTAGTTGATGCCGGATCACACAGAGAAATTTATTTGCATATAGTGACAAGGGCATCACAAATGTTTAAAGTTTACTTATTTCGCTTAACTTTCTTTTAATGTATATATTTATATTTATATTTAACGATGATTATATGCTCAATATTGGGCGCAGTGATTTGCTAATAAAAATCTTGTATCTTGTATCTTGTATCTATAGATTTAAATTTTATGATTTTTTTTCCTGATTGCTATTTTCCTGAACTAGTTTTATAAGGTTTTTCTAGGAGAAGTCAATCAAGTGGCAAATCAATCTTTTCCTCGAACACTAAACATAAAACACAAAGAAAGAAATAGCACCTGCCCTTTTTGCCTTGGGAGCTTTATATCTTTTTTTATATAAGTGGTTGGAATGCCTTTTGAGACCAATTGAATCGAGTTTTCTCTAATTTTCGTCCGATTTAACAACCTCTCAACCAGTGTTGGAAAAATATATCTCACCTCTAGAGAGAAAATTGTTCTCAGCGTAATTGCACGTGCAATTGATGAGCGACCTTTTGCAATTTCCGAGTTACCTGTAAACATTAGAGAAAAACCTTCTACAACTTAATTCTCGATGATTATGGAATTTCTAACATCTCGAGAAATAAATTTGATATTTTGATCGCTCGGCAAGCCTCGCCATTAAAATAATCAAATTTATTTCTCTCGATGTTAGAAATTCCATAATCAACTCGATCGCGTTGTAGAAGCTATATTTTCCCACTGTCTCGAATGCAGGAGGTTTGCGCAATAAAAGACAGCATATATCAACCCAAAATTATATCACCACGGGTTATAAAACGACGAGCGGAAAAAAGTTGGAACAGTGTTTTTTTTTAGCAAATACTTCCTTTCGTGTATGCAGTGTCAGCATGCAAAAATGTCATATCACCGGTTGACTTCGATTTCCGGTTTGTCACACATCGAATTCGGCCATTTTTGCTTTTGAACGTTATTTTTTCTTGAAAAGCTTAACATAGTCAACTGACCATTTGGTATTTTTACATAAGTAAACCTGTTGTTCTTGGACATTTAAGCAAGGCCTTTCCCGTGTTGGAATTGAATTACATAATATTTTACGTATCTAAAAGAGAGAACCCATTTACATGCCAATTTGGGGTTTCTATGCCAAAGATAAAATCTTGCTCCGATTTTTTTTTTCAATTTCGACCAAATAATTCCCTAGATAATGAAATGTATATATTATGCTCTTTGCCATATTAAAGGATCTTGCTGAACATTTAAAAATCGACTGTTAGACACAAGTTGTTTAGGTTTCTAATTTAGAATAAGCGATCTGTAATCTAAGTAATGTTTACAAATGAAGAAAGCAATAAATATGGATTTACTGTATCGTTACCTATGTTGGTTTGACGTAGCCTGAAGACCATCAGAATTATTGGTGATTGCTAGGCTATTAAATTGTTATCTCTAGACCTACACAGTGCTGGCTTTTTTGTTTCTTGGATTATTGTCTAATTTGCTTTCCGTTTTTCGGATCTTTTCAATGATTAACTTGTTATGTTGCATTGCATAAACCAGAGAAATAACACATTACTGACGTAGATGTTCTAAATAATGGTCCTTAGTATATTCAGGATCTATTTCTAGAAAATATTTATATTTCTAGTATCGCCTTAAATATATACATTTCTTCACCCAATCATCTCCTCTTACGTAAATATGTATCTTTTTTATCCCACAAATTGCCAATAACCCAATATCCATTAAAAGCATGTAGTATTTTTTACATAAAATTGTTTCTTTTGTTCCGCTTTTGGGAAATCTTTCCTATTCCGTATAATATGCACATATACGAATTTCCAACATATCATTCTGCTATAACATGTATTATTTGTTATTCTTTATCAACTTCATACCAGGTCAAGAATATTTTGACAATCTTGATGAAGATGTTTCTTAAGAATTATAGCATGTCTTCGAGTTATGTCGATCTTCAATTGTTTCGCTAAGAGCATTTATATGTTTTTCATGTTAATTTTATAGAGAAATGAGCATTTTGTTCGGGTTTGTGAATTTCATTAATCCGTCTTACATTAGGAAGCGCCAAGGTTACTTGGATACTCGATCAAACCTGACTTGTCTTTGTGAAGTCTGAAATATTCGATGAAATTTGAAAAATGAACTGCTCAGTAATCTGTCAGGAATGAAAAGTTGTTGAATTGAAAAGCAATAAACGGATTCATTATTGGGCAGATATATTTTTGATTATTTTAATTCGTTTAAAACAACCACGCCGCTTAAATGATAGACTCTCAAGCATATATCGTACCCGTGCGGGTTACGGGTGGCGAAAAAAAAATATCACTTTCCTAGCACGTTAAAGAACCATGCTGAAGGTCGACTCCGGCGTAGGATTCTCATGCAGAAGGCCCGTCCTTACCCATCCCTCCCTTTTCCAGTGGAAGTCAAACTCCGAGTCTCCTCATTGATTGGCTTTGTGTCCCCCATATCATTTCATGTTCATCTCAATGATATAGCCGAAATCTCTCTGGTTGGGAGTAAAGTACCAACTAACTAACTAACTAACTAACTAACTAACTAACTAAAGGTTATATCTATCATTTCTATGTTATTCAGTTTTTTGTATGTTTTAATGTTGTACGTGTCTTCGTGCTGCTTTCGTACGTAGTATTGCCCTTTCTATTGACATTGGAACCTCTTTGCTTCTCATAATTGTAATTACAACAAGAATGAATTGTACATGCACACAGAAACTATACATACAGCCACATTCATGTATGGGTGCCCAAGAAACAGTATTACATATAGATCGAGATTGAGAAAAAAAGCAAAGACAATGAGGCATTCGAAAACTGGATTAGAAACACACACAAAAAAATATCAATATCAAATTAAAATCACCAAGAGCCAAAGTTCTATATGAATTAACCTATATACCATAAAAACGGAAATAATATATGTAAATAAATCAAATCTATAGCCACTGTACGACAAAACAAATAAAAACCCCATTCATCAACAAAAAAATCATGACAGCTGGTTTTTTTTTTTGTATATTTCATGTATTCGCATGTGCACATTGATAGCAGTTTATTACTGGAATTATTCAATCTTGCTGCAAAAACAATATAAAGTAACGATGTTTCTACCTGCCTATATTTAGTAATTACTGATATTTTTGTTATATGCACATAGTAATTAATGTCAATTATAGCATCACAGCCGGCTATATTTACATGTGATCTGGCTTTACCTTGTAATTGCCTTATTAACTGAGAAAAAGAAATGTAAAATGTCACATAATGTGACATTGATGGACACCAATTCTTGTGTATTGCTTAGAAAGTATTTTCATTGTGACAGGTGCTTGTTAAATAAGTAGGTCTTTTCTATCTTTTGTTTCATTGCAATGTGGGTAATGTTTTCATACACTGGACGAAATATTCTTTTTCAATTACAGTTTGTTTGTTGGATTGTTTTGCTTAATTCTCAACGGCAGCGCGAATCAGTCGGCTAGAACATGGAAAAGGGGATTCAAATAATTATGATTGGATATGTGGACGGTACATTTGTCAAATGCGGATATAAACTCGGTTGAGATGGTTGTGTTATATGCCTCGCGAATTTTGATAACCTCTTGATTGGTTTATTATATTATAAACAATGATAGTTCAACCATAGATGTATATACACTTATGGTTCAACCAATCTCTGATACTCACAACTTGGCCATCAGAAAGATACAAATATAAGTTGTTCCAGTCAAGTTATGAGTGTCTAATCTAATATGGATGTTCCAATATTAAGTAGTGTATAGACCCTGGTAAAATGCATAAGGTGCCTTCTGAATACATGTAACTTTTTAATTCATAGTTTTTGCTTTATGTATGCATACATGGAACAAACAATTGTGCAGCATATGGATTCGGCTCTTGTACTCATACGGCCTGGGACACATATATAACTGAACCTGTCAATGAATATAACACCATAGACGCTCCCTCATTGATCTCTCCGTTCGTCTCTGCTATTTTAGAACTTGAGATTACATAGTTGTTTTACAGAAATTAGGACTTTTGGGACAAATAGAACGGTTTATCATGTACAGACAAAAGAATACCAATTCACGATAACATATGTCAGAAGTTTTTTCAGACCCTTGACAATTGGGCTTATCTAACTACCACTATTGTTTTTCTTTAAATGGCCGTTTCGATAGTAATATATATGGGTTGTGGTTGTTCTGGTCATTTTCATTTGTTAAGTGGTTTTAGGATGCCAATTACGTCCTATATCTCCGGCAATGATATATTCTACTAATTCGATCGGCTCTGTGATTATTGTGCCTCTGTGTACACTAAAGCTATAGTTAAGTAAATTAAACAGTCTTTTTACGGTCGGATGTAGATGCATCAGGACCATAAGCTGCATGTTAAAAATGAGAACATTAGGGCTTTTATCTTACCGGACATTAATCAAATTAGACAATCGATATAGAAATTTGGGTTTCTACTTGAAGATTATTGTTTTTGTTGAGAAATCAGTCTGATAAGAACGAGTTGCTGGTAGTAAAAATTTGGGTTGTCAGACTCCGTTAGCACCACAGCAAAATGCTATTCATTCCTAGAATATAAAGTAGAATACATGAATTAAATTTATCGTATTTTATTACCATATAATAGAGAAAATTATTGCAAAAAAATATCAGCAGGCCATTTGAGAGCGATATTGATGTTTTGAGAACATAATAGTTTTAAGCCCTAATTTTCAAACAAATATGCATAGGCTGAGTTTGATGAGTTTGTTTTACATGATATGAAATTCAGATTCAAATGGGTTTGGAATCCCACTGTCTTTTCAAATAATGTATAAAGCTAAATTAAGTCATTTGTCTGTTCTCTATAAATGTAATTTTTCTGAGCTGAATTCTCAATTAGCTTTTTATTAATATAATATGTATAGTATTTGTATAAAGGACACAAACCTTATTTTTGGAGATAAATTTACAATATGAGTTTATATGTTTTTAGGTTATTAAAAGTACATATAAAATTTCTATTTTCGCCAGATTTCACGGGATAAAAAATGTCGGTCGACGGGCGGGCGGGGACAGTTTTTGTACTAACAGTTTGCTCAGCAACTTTTAATCGTAAACTGCATGAACTTCTTTGGTATTATAGAGCCGATAAGTGCGGCTAGCAAGGTAACTACTTATCGCAGTCTCTTTAATACATGTATTTGGTATGCAGCATCAGCACGGGGTCCCGTACCTCGTGGGATTCGATTTCAGACCTGTCGCTCAACTACTTCCTGTTTAACGAAATCCGTTACTTGTTTTCTTGGTTCGTTTGTGAGTTTGCTTTTTTTTGGGGGGGGGTGCAAAAGCCAGGAGTCGGTTTAAACCATTATTTTTACTTTTCCGCAACCGTCTCTCATTTTTAAGGTGCTTCAGGGATATGACAAATTCCGTAAGATTTTTTCTAAATTTCTGTACAATTAAACTTTAGTAAATGAACTTTGATAAAATGCCGGAAAAAAAGTGGGAACAGATCTATGACCTTGGAGTTGGTGACCTTTAACTTTACGTTTTATTCTTAAGGAAAAGTTTCATTTAGCAACTTAAAACTTACTCTAGATTTTGTTTTGGCTCCCAGCTGTCACAAGACCATTTGAACCTAAAAGGGGTCAACACAATCATAACATAGGGTAATAATCTTTGTTTTCGGAAAAAAAAAACATCATGCAGTCGATGTGTCTTTAGATTTTTGTTCCGCTCTGATTTATCCGCACGTACAAATCTATGAAAAGTATTGCAGTTGGGACCGGAAATATGCCAGCCTAATGTTTCTTCTGAACATATATATAGAGGTTTGACAAATACTATACATGCATTTGTCATGGATATAAAGATATCTAGGATAAGAATATCGTTTTTGGAAAAAAATAAAACAGTTATTGTACCCTTTAAGAAATATAATAACTTCATGGTTGAAATAATATTCAGCTGCATTAAAAGCTGTTTTCGTTTGCAATTTAGTTGAATAAACTTTAACAAAGGAAGTGTTCCATGTCCATTAAAAAATGAGAACTGGTAGTACAACCATAGATGTGGGTTATACATCTATGGTACAACAAACTCGTTTCTTTCAAATAGCTGGACCAAGCAATTCAACATAAATACAATTTTCATTGATGCCTGGTCATCGCCGTTCGGCTGTTACCCTTATTTTGTTAAGGTAAAGTATACGTAATTGAGCGCCTCTAGCGGTTGTTACGTAACGTCATAATGTGCTCCAACAAATGGCGCGACGTTCGACGCTTCACTTTCGTTACCGATTTTATTTATTTTATTCAGCACGTCGTCATATTTTATTGATATTTTCTACCGATACAGACGCGCGTAGGGAAAATTGATGCGATAACATAAGGAATACAATTTATATGGTCGTATATGCAGGAAGAACAAGATCTTAAAAAGCCGACTAATTAGACCCCGTTTACACTAGACGAAAAGATCGATCTTTTTTGAATCGATGCAAAAAAGATCGATCTTTTTGTCAGTGTAAACGACTTAGATCGATCTTCAATCGAACTAAAAAAGACTACCTCGTGAGGTAGTCTTAAAAAGATCGATCTTTTTTGAATCGATCTTTTTTGGGGTGTAAACGCTAAAATCGATTGCAATCGATCTTTATAAAAGTTAAAATGCAACTGCGCAAGTGTGGCGGAAAAAACACACGTGTAAGTTAATAACAACAACCATGGATGGAAAATGAGGAGAAGCGTGGACGTTTGAAGAAAGTAATCTATTGATAGAATTATGGGGAGACGAATTTGTTCAAGATCAACTTGAAAGCCAACCGAGAAGGAACCTTAAAATATATAAACGTATAGCCAGTGATATCAAAGATAGAATTCCCGAGTTTGAAAGGAATGCCAATCAATGATTGCCGGACAAGAATCAAGCGGCTAAAAACTAAATACTATGAAGTCAAACGTAGCAACAACTGCAAAAAATGTTCAATCCTTCCATTTTCTTTTTCTGAAAAGTGCGCTAAATGAAAGCTAAACATGCGTCTATTTTTACTACATCTATTTTTAGTGGTTTGTTGACAAAAGTAGATAAAAGCGACTCAAATATTTGCTAGTATAAACGCACCGCTCTTAAAAAGATCGATTGCGATCGATCTTGCTACTTGTAGTGTAAATGCAAGCGATCTTTTTAAAATCGATTCAATTATAGATCGATCTTTATTTTTACAAGTGTAAACGGGGTCTAAAGCCCCGTTTACACGATCAAAGTTTTTCATAAAAAATCTTTGTCCAAGTTTTTGATGAAAAAGTTGGACAAATAAAACTTTGTCAAAGTAGCCGTTTACACGATCAAACTTTTTTGATGGTTTTCTGCTATTTATAGTGGCTTAAGTGTGGGGACTATATTGTAGTATGTGAGTGCATAATCATTTTATATGCAGTTACTTCTAAATTAGGATGTGCAGAAATTGCATCAGGCCAACGCGGCCTGGTTGCTCAAACACTTTGATTTAGGAATAAGAAGTTGAAAATGCCAAGGAATAATAGTATTGCTACATGAGAATGATTTCTAAAAGAAATTGACCAGTGATAGAGAATATGAAATAAGAGAGTTAATATTAATTTGCTTTCAATCCATCAAGACATCAATAATATTTTTGACCATTGAAATTTTGTAACTGTTGTTACTTTTGCCATGTGCTTTTGTTTACAAAATATTCTGATAAGTTCATTAACATATTCTGATTGGTCAATTCCCGTCAAAGTCCATCCAAGTTTTCAGAAAAATAGGATGAGGTTCTATTCTGTCAAAGTCTGTCAAAGTCCTTCAAATTTCTTTGTCAAAGTTTTTGATGCAGGTTTACATGGTCAAAAAAGTTTGTCAAAGAAAACTTGGACAAAGTTTTTGATGGAAAACTTTGATCGTGTAAACGGGGCTTAAGGGTCGTGCGATTCTGACATCGGTGCTAGTGTTCAGCCCACAAACCGACCAAAATGTAAACCCTAGGTGCTGAATAGGGTGACCCTCGTCCCCCGGGTTGTCAGGTCTATAATACGGAAAACCTGGCTGACCATAGTGGGCCAACGTGTGTGAAGAGTGCCACGCTTTATGCACGTAAAAGATCCATATTGTTGACAGCCAATACGTGCGCCACATGGGCTAAATTTTCCGCCCCTACCCATATCTTCCGGCATTTTCCTGTGGTCTTTAAAATTTTCTGTTTCTTTGTTCCCATCTCATCCTATTTTCTCATCATCATATCATATTCATCGCCTTTAAATAACCTATGTAGCGTTGCAAGAGCGTAAAACAAGAATTCACCCATTTACTCACGCACTCATTGGACGAAAATAATTTTAAAGTAAATCCGTAAACATTCCGATTTTTGCCGACGAGACCTTCATTGTGTTGTTCGGTGTTATAGAATATTTAATGCAAATGGGGTAGACGCAAGCCAATTTCCACCCGCAGTAAGATGAGTTTACATAAAAATGGTTTTGGTAAATATTTGTGTTTCGATACAATGATACAAAATACAAAACAGAATCCAAACTTGTTCCTTTTTTCTTCGCCGGACAAAACATATTCTATCTAAATGCCTTTACGTGAACTCTTCTAGTTTAGGCTTACCAGGTGGGATTTCTGCGAGACGAAGCCGTTCGTGTTATTTTTTTTCTATTTAATCTTAAGAGAAATACTGTCCATCTTGGAAATATAAAAGAAAATCGATCAGTGCGTATTTTTTATATACTAGTAAGAGATAGGGTATTTTCTTATGACAACCTGAATGTAAAACTTATTTGGGACTGACGAGTTGACGAACGGGCGTACGGACCGGAACACTATATATGCTCATCTACCTTCGAAATAAAGAAAAAAAAACTGACGACGGCAAAAGCCATGTACAAAAAAATGTAAATCAGCGTTTTTACTTAGTTCACGTAGTAGTAAATACTTTTAAAAAAATACTCAGAAGGTTAACGGATAGCAGAGTATCACAAATAATGAGTTTATACTGTATAATTTATCACATACAAGTAGCGACATTCTCAGGTAGTATAGTTTGTTATCTTATACTTCAAGAATCCTGTCAAAAGAGTTCAAACCAACACAAACAACACACACAAATTTTACTTTTAAACGTCGCTCTTTTATTTGTTTTTGACGTTGCCGAAAACGTCATCAAAATGCGTCATTTTTATCATTTATTTCCACTTAGGAAGTCTGTAGCGTGAAAACGAACTCCGTAGTCATGGTAGTCAAGGACTTTCATTACACCAAACTGCGGAGAATTTAATTTTGAATATGTCTTGAGTTTTTTTTAAAAAATGATCGGTTAATAATTTTTTATTGAATGAAAATGTTCAAAAACATGACGTTTTATGTTCATTTTCCTATTATATTCAATGTAATTTTGATATAAAACCAACACACATTTGGAAGGTCATAACTTGAAAACAAGGTCCGTGACCCCAATTTTTTATTGCATTTCCCTATTCCTCCTAACTTGAGCTATCTATGGATAATTTTTAAAGAAAATTAATCGGACAGTCAATTTCGTATACTTTACCTTAATTCAGTTTTGTTAGCAATTACTCTTTCCACGTCTTTTGGTAAGCAGTTTTAGACCCTTTGTACCAGAATAAATATAGAAATAGATGACGCTGAATTGAAAAAGGGATTAAAAATAAGGATTGATTGCCAGTTCTGTGTGTTTGTCATCAAGTTTAAATTTTCCGAGCCAGCAATCAGCTGCCTTAAATCGTATTAAATATCAATTTCTCCAAATACCTTAGAATCCAGCTAGGCCTTAATTACTATCAATTTGTAGAACATATCGTTATGAAGTATTCGCACCTTCTCACCTTTAAGCAACTTAACGAATTTTAATTTATTTGAAGAAACAAGGCAATAATTACTAAATGATTTTTTAGGTTCTTTTTTTCAAGTCTTTGGCTTTGATAGCTGATTGAAGGTTTTCTGCGATATAAATTCCGATGAACTTGTTCTCAAATCAATATAACATTGAGTAATAGCTGTGATCTCATTGACGCAAAAATAATGAAAATTATTGGTGTTTTGTCAATTAACAGTGACTCATAAAATATCCTTAAAACACGGCTATAAATCATGCTGATATATTGCTGCAAATTGAGTAAAATCTTTCCTGAATTTCTCCTTAATGCCATTATGGTGACATTCCTTATATACCAAACAGAAGTCAGGTACACTTAATGAGTGCAAACATTGCGCAATAGATGCATTGCTAACAAGTTTAATGGAAGGGGTATTTAGACTTTTGTTATCATTGCATAAGAATTGCTATTTATTTGATACGCATGTCGAGTTGGTCAAAACTTAATAGAGTTTCACACATGTACCAAGAAAAAGCATTGTTTCATAAATAATAAAGCAAAACATTTTGACACACATTAAAACGAAAAGGTATGCTATATAGCAAGCAGGAACTACTTACCCTAACCTGGGATCCTGGGTAAGGCCGCTTAGTATATTGACCAGGATGCAAGGTTACTTCTTACCCTTCCGAAACTCTTAAGTTTATTCTCGTTTCAAATTGAGTTGCTGGTTGTGGTTAAGAAGCAATACTAGTTTGTTGTGGGGTTTTTTTTTCAAGTTTGTCACCGTGAAGATATTTTCATGTTAACCGATCTTGTCTTGGTCTTTTTGGACATTCGATTGCTTCATTGTTACACTTTTTTGTCTATTTTTAAGTCGTGCTTTTTGTTTTTTGGTGAATTGAATTTAAAAGTGAAGCATCAATTGCAAACTTCAACTTTTTGCATTATAATTTGTTTCCGGAACCATTCTTTTTCTTTAGTTTTAGATAAATGAAATTGTCGTTCTTATGTAATTACAACAGAAACTAACAAAATCAGTTGTCACATATTTTACAATTATCAGAACAATTACTATGGTGCAGGCAGACTTTTAAGACACTATGATGTACAATTAATCTGCATTTCACCCACGCCTTTGTTCGGAAAATTAAAATGAAAATTATAACAAAAAATCCGTAATCAAGAAGATTGATCAAATTATCCTCAAAGGCAACAAAGGAATCATGATTAATAATATAGCCTGTGAGATGACAGAAGTTGCAACCGCTGCACGAGACTGCGATCGTCTGCTAAAATGAAATCGATACGCTCTTTGTCTTCTCAATTTCCCGCCGATTCTTTGTCCGCGAGAAATCAAAAATTGCAAAAGAAAATAATGGACATATGTCCTTGTTTATAGTACGGAATGATTCACAATGAATTAATAAGACCAAAACCAATTTCTTAAAGTAAAACAAAATTGCTTTAATTCCCGTTTAGATTACCCATGTGTGCCATAGAGCGGGATTAAGTCCCAATTCTATGGGTACCAAAACTGGTCCATATCACGGAATATAGAAATAAAAGACCAAGGAGTTGTAAAAACAATGCCACCCAAAGTAGGCAAACATTCTCCTATTTTGATGTCGAACCAAGGACTTGAACTGGTTATCCTAAAAAAAAATTAATTATTTCTGAGAAAATCATATCGACTTATTGTCTCAGATTATATGTAGAGTACACAGGCACTTGTTTCTAGAAAAAAAATACACATGGTATGGTTAGTTTATAAGTAATTTTTTTCTAGAAACAAGTGCCTGTGGTAGAGTACTGTAAACTGAATTCGCTAACACAAGACACCGTATTTTTTTAAGTGTCACTGTTGGTAAAAGCAACACACTCGAAGTTGTCATCACTTTGAATGGCACGGGAAAAATCCAATTGAAACAGATCATGATGGAAGTATTATAGGAGTCTATATTACTTCCATGAACATATATACTCATGTTTTCCGCAACAGATACCAGAAAACTGACACCATCATGTACTAATTATTGACTAATTACGACTCGCCTCCCAGTCAGCTACGATTGCATGGACAGTATAAACATCAAAACACACCAGATTATGAAAGTACAACCTGTTGCGTGGTAGATAATAGCATGCAGGTGTAAAACATGTTGATCCCTTAAGCCGTATTTAATTAGATCTACGTTCCAATGGCGATTTTATCTACAAGTTTCCAGAAAATTAGAGCTAAAGCAGGGACAAAGTGATTGACCTATGATTGCCACTGACATCCTTGGCATTTTTGACCCCAGTAAACAATTTCATTACTCTAAAAGTACCATTAAATTCCAACTGAATAAATTTAAACTTCTGTATCTCAGATATGCTTATAAGTCCCATTAGAAGGTCGATCCACAGAATTAAACAACATACAACACTTCGATAGCTGCACTCGTTGTGTCATAGCAATTATTAGTGTTCTGTTATCTAGGCGTCGCTGATGAGTCTTAGATAGACGAAACAGTCCAGTGCAAGCAGCACTGAAAATATGCTCTTACTTTTTCAGAAAAAAAATATTGCAACTATTACAAATGGTACCCGCCATTCAAAGTATTTGTATTCTAAAGCCAAGTAAATATATATAAAATGCAAGTTTCCTACAGTTTCTTCTTTGGTTGACAAACCAAAAAAAAAGGGAAGCAGATGCATCAAGATCTTCATTTGTCTTAGAGGAAACAAAATCAGCACTGCTCGTCCCTGAGACCTCTATTATAACAGCGACAAAACTTGAACTCTTGAGAATTTCATCAAGTTTATTTCAAATCACCAAATTAGATAGTAGACAACTTTTGGCGCAAATTTAATTGGTTTTCCATGAAATCTTTCTTATCGCCGTTTATCATCGAAGAAGTCAAATTTCTGTCAGTCCCTTGATTAAATAAACCCACAACTAATTGACACGAGTAAAGATAATTTCAATTTTTCTACTTCGTCAACCAACTGTAAAAAGAGTATAATGAGGAGCCATCCGTCATTTCCCAATCTGGGTTTGTCTAGAGCCCTGTAATCAAATAATTATACGCACACCTGCTGATTAAAACAAACACGTAAATAATTTGTTTTCCCGCCACTGCAGAAAGTTGCTATTACCGATTAGATTGACATCTGGTACATTTAAAAATCAGTGCAAATTCCTGAAAATAAGTGGTTGCAAAATTTACGAGTGCCTCTCTGTTCATTTCGAAGTAAATTGCTTTCTACTTTTTTTTCTACGCATTGCAATTCAGTGGTCATACGTTGACTTCATTGTTTTCGTTTGTAGCCCGAAGTTACATATTTTCCCACTAAGCCATCAAACGTCGTGACTATGCCTAGATATATCTTTTATTTCCAAATCAAGAGCCCGCAACAATTTCAGCCATGAAACAATTTCTTATAAAAACGGACTCAAGATTCAGTTTGTTCCGTTGTTCCCCAATTTGTTTTCCCTTGAAGATCTTCACTTGTTTTCAACATCACTTTTTTCCTACTGTAAACCCATTTAAATTTCGCGATTACTATATTTCGCGTTTCTGTGTCAGAGGGCAATTGTGTGGCTGTCGCAAGTTATTTTAGCACTTGAATTGTTCGTACAAACAATAATATGACTATGAAAATGAGTAAGTCGTGACCATTTATTTTCGCGAAGTTGCTTTCTTCGCAAAATCCGAGAATATAAATCGCTCACAAAAATAAGTTGGTTTACAGTGTACATTACATGGAGTTTTATATCTTGATGGTCAACTAGATCTGATGCAACAGAAATGGAAAAAGGGATACTCATATACTACATTGACCTGTATATTAGATCTATCTTAAGCTAGTATATAAAGAGGCCATATAGCCAGACGTCTGGAACAAAAAAAAATTATATCATTTCTTTCCAAGATCTAAACCAATTCTGAAAAATAATCAGATAATAGAAAAACACACGGTTGTAACATGAGAGTTCATGGAGGTAATATTTCTGATATTTTTATGATTTTTATTCTAATTTTATTCTGATGGAACATCTAGGTTTCTGATAATTAAGATAAGAGATATTTGAATGAACTGCATGCACAAACAGGTGGCAGAAGTTAGCCTGATATCATTAAAAAAAATCGTTGAAATTAACGAGGTTCACTATGAATATCTTATAAGAAACCTTATTTTGATTCCTTGGAAATTCCATCTAAAAAAGTTTAAAAATACAATTAAGGGTGCAGCGTTTAATTATTTATGGAGAAACACAGATTAATGTTTCCTTTTCAGACGTGCACATGACAGAATCTAGATTTAGTTGAGGATGTTGAGAAATAAAGTATAGTTCTTCCTTCCGTAGTGCAATCATTCTTTGTCTGTCACTATACCTTTATGGGATTATTTAATTTAAAAACACTGAAACACTCCTACCCCGGTTAACTAGTAAGGAAAATAATGAGATGACGATAAGAACACGTGAACCAACAGCAACTTAAAATGTTTCTATAAAAAAACGGTCGCCAGCCTCAAATGCGTCCATTGCATAGTCATGAGTTGACCCGTGACCATATCAAGCGAAGGATAACAATAAATGAACCAAATGAAGAAATTGGTCCATTCCAGACAGACAGAACAAGCAGTGGACGATCTAGGGGGTTGTTCAGGGCTTGGAATCCCTCTTTTTCTATGTAAATTTGGTAGTTTTCAAGTAGATTTTCAGCTAAATTGGTCTGGACCCCCCCTTTTGTAAACAGTGACCAGTATGTGGACCTTCTTTCAAAAAATGTTTGGATCACCCCCTGATAAACATATAAAAACATTTGTCAAAACAAGAAGAAGAATGAAAAAAGAATCCGAAATTCGTTTGATTTATTTTTGGTTATCAAAAATTCCAATTCATTCAAAGTCTCTGCTAAAAGCATCAATAACATGATAATTCTGTTAAAAGCGTTGTGATGACACAACTGCATATTACATAACAGAGGAATGTATCATTCGATTTGGCTGCCAAAGTTCCACGCATGTTTCCTATAAAATGAACATCTATCTGTAGTTGTTTTTGTGTCACAGACAAACATCTGGCACTTCTTATCATCATGTGTGATTCTATCATTCATTGTCTGGTAAAACAAACCATTACAAAAGCATAAGTATTATCTATATTCATTAGACAAGGGTAAGGTATGAATGAAGCACGGAGTCCCTTAACTTGTCACATAAACTTTTGATATTTGAATGACATACGTACGCATTTGTTGGTAAATAAATTGAAAATTGACAATCAAACAATAAAAGAAGTTGTTTCATGTTTTCAGCAAATAATATAAAGTTGTCATTGTTTCATTAAGAAAAAACAAAATGAGGAAAGCAAAAAGAGCCCATCTTTTTGATACCCCAAAAGTAAACAAACGAAGTTGTCTCTTTTTATTTTGGATAAGCTAAAAATCTTTCTCATTAGACCTTTAGAAGAAAAAAAATAGCTGTGATCTTCTTATGATTGCATTTCCTTTACACCCTCTTAGTTCACCTTTAAGATACCTTGATTCATAAATCAGAGGCAGGTTACAGCGTGTGAATTGAAGATAAAGTAGAATCAATTTTCAGGATTTTGTTATTTTTCAACTTGCTTCAGTAGTTTGACTTCCGCTCCTTATCTCACAACAAAGGTCTGGTTAAATGCTCGATGCAAGTGAACCACTCGTTAACTTAAATGATTTTCTCTGGCATTTGAAGAATTCATTTCAGGGATTGTAGGAGCTTATGACCGAAACACATGTTATCTGTATATTTTAATGTGTGTGAGTGACGGACATGAAAAATGACATGAAAGTTGACCACACATGTAGCTGTCTGTTTATAAAACGAACTTTCAGTCGATTTCGTACTGCATTATGGTAATCCTAAAACAACCTTTTATGTATGGCGTAAGGCGGAAGGGTTGCTGTTGGGTAGTTGCAACTTCCACTGTCTCGCATGCATGCAGTGGAAGAGGGAGGTTTGGCGCCAGGAAACCTGGTTTAACTCACTTTTTCTTTTGAAATGACTGTACCAGGTCAGGACCATTGCGATCTTCAATTTCTCTGGTATCCCTTTGTCTTGTTTTGTCTTTTCTCCTTGGTTATATGAGTTGGTATATTATTTGATATATTTTTTTCTCTGGTAACACCAGATCTTGGTGGACAGTTGTCAAATCGGGATACTATAAACAGTTGAACACGTATTAATGGCCTATAAAGTTATTAGCAGTATATCAACGCTTTGTATAACTTTACATTAAGTAATCACACAAATCCTACAAGATTTATATATAAAATCAGAAACATATGGATTCGTTTGTTGTACAGTGATCTCGACACCTCTTGTAAATTAATGAACAATACAATCCATCTGTTGTTTATGAGCTTGTAAGAGAAATGTTCCACACCTTTCAGTGTCTCGTCACGGTTCATAAAGTCTGTGAAATGACTTGGTGTGGGAACTTTTGTTTGTTGCTGACATAATTGTAGGACCATTAATTTTCCAACATGTACATAAAGTCCCACCTGGAAAGAGTAGAGCTCCACAGGAAGTATTCGGTTTGTAATGATTCGTAACTATGCATGTTTGCTGTCAGATAAGAGGTGACTACATGTAAGCTGCATGTTGCAAAACTATTTATTAACCATTCAAACACTAAATAAAGGATAATTACGGGTGATGGAATAATTGTACATAATGCAACAATAGTAAATTAAAGACAGACAACAAGCCCAATTTAAGTGATGAAAAAAACTCGGAAATTATACTTTTTCGATCGGAATGCCTGGTCATTGTCTGATGATACTGCTCAGAAAACATCATTCAGGTTCCAAATATCTATATATCCTTGATTATGTACCAGAGACATTATTGTTTATGTTTCAAACAAACTTTATGTTCGATAGAACATCGATGAAATATTTGTTTAACCAAATGTCAGAATTTGTTTTAAGGATGTATCTAATTGCTCTGAAAATAAACAATTTATCTTGACTATTGTTTTCTCTGGGTAAAAATAATCTGACTGATTATCTATTGCAATGATATTTCATAGTTTGTTTTTCGGATGAGTTCCGATAATTCGACCAATTAAAGTTACCTGGCTGGAGACGTATGAAATTTACATTGGCATTTAGCTTTTTTGCAACCCAGCTTTAAATGTACTGGTAGGGGATTCTATTACGCCTAGGAGTGAACCGCCCTAAAATTTCACAATGGATTTTCACGACGTTTTTACATGTCTGACATTATGTTTTGTCACAAACTGTAGATTTGCACCCCTTTTCTGGTCTCAATTGCTATTTTAGCACTCTTTGGTTTTGCAATAACTCTCGCCGTCCTAGAGCCGATTATACACCTACAGCAGATAACCGAATAATCTCTTTTAATTATACATTCCTTTTGTATTTTATAACATTATGTAAACTTTTGTGTGGTTATGAACCCCACCCTAATTTATTTGCTGATCGAGGCAGCAGTAAGACTTTTTGTAGGATAGCACCAGATACAGATACTTGCTTTTTCGTCTTCGTTTGTCAGGATATTGTGACACGCCTGTTTCCAATATCTAATATCTAGTGAATATATATATTTCATGTATTTTGTGTAAAAGTATATGTTTGTACATCTCATTCAACTTAATCTTATAAAGGGTATTTTTCTAAACAATAGCAAATATAATCTTGTTAACATTTGTCCAACTTTTGGAATGAGCGTCTCCGATGAGTCTCTTAAAGACGATATTCACGTTAAAAGCAGTTTTGAAGGGGTTGCTTTGCATTTTGTTGTAGTTTTGTATTTGATGCTAATACCCTCTTATACAGCATACGTTCTTAAATTGTTTGGTGTCGTTTTTTCAAAGAGTCCACAAGATACAGTTATAGCTGTTACTTATAAATTGCAACTTTTTTGTGTGTTTTTTTTTAGATGTTTAGATGTTTTGGCAGGCATATTTAGATGTAATTCAAAACTACCATTGTTAAGCGTTATTACAGTCATTGCAATTTGCAGATTTTATTTCTCAAAGATTCTTTCATGTAAAAAGAGTAGAAGCAACCAATAAAACGAGATAAACAAAAACTAATAGAGAGGTGTTTTTATTTGTAATGTATAGATTTTTGTATTTATTCAAATATGGATAGTAGAATGTATCTCACGAACCAAAGACCCAGATTCATTTTGAAAAGATTTTATGTAATTAAAACTTGTTTAAGGTATTGATTCATTAAACACTTATTAATGAAAGTTATTTAGCTATTTTGTCAAGTATGTATTAACCCCTAAAAATCAATGTCGAAACTTCATTTGCATTTGTTTTACGTTCGCGCAGGATTGGTGGTTAGCACAGGGAAAAGCAGACGACTATCTGTAAGTAAAAAAGAAAGGAGGGATGACAGATAATTGTCCGTCTGTCAATATAAAATATGAGCTGGTGACTGTCCGACTGTCAATATAGAATATGAGCTGGTGACTGTCCGTCTGTCAATAAAGAATATGATCTGATGACTGTCCGTCCGTTAATATTGAAGTTGAGCAGGTGACTGTCCGTCCGTTAATATAGAATATGAGCAGGTGACTGTCCGTCCGTTAATATAGAATATGAGCAGGTGACTATCCGTCTGCCAATATAGAATATGAGCTGGTGACTGCCCATCCGTCAATATAGAATATAAGCTGGTGACTGCCCGTCTGTCAATAAAGAATATGATCTGGTGACTGTTCGTCCGTTCATATAGATTATGAGCAGGAGCAGGTGACTCTCCGTCTGTCATTACAGAATATAGAATATGGGCTGGTGACCGTCTGTCACCATAGAATATAAGCTGGTGACTCTCAGTCTGTCATTATAAAATGATAGCTGGTAAATGTCCGTCTTTCACTATAGAATAAGAGCAGATTCACTATAGAATAAGAGCAGATGACTGTCCGCAGTCCACCATAGAATATGAGCTGGTGACTGTTCGTCTGTCAGCACAAGACAGGAAGCGCTTGTCCGTTTGTCAGTGCTGAGATAAGGGTAAAATATCCGTCCGTCTGAAAGTACTAGGAGACGGGGTTGTGGTCGAAGTGTCCGTCTTGACAGCACAGAAAGAAAGGGTGACTGTTACAAATATTTGAAAAAAAAAGCGATTGCACCGTCAATCAGAACAGAGCGACTTTCCGGCTGTGATTCACACTGTCCGAATGTTAGTGCATAAAGATCAATTGAATATCATCGTAGGAAGATTTTTAACGTGGTTGTTGATTTTTTTCTTATTTACGACAGTTCTGCACATGACTCGATTGTTTCAGTAATGAAGTAAAACTATGTAATCTAGAAATTGTCTGGACCTATTTCGTATTAGATCAATTCCTCAGGAGACCGATTCATATTAGATGGTATGTCAAAACCATGCATGCATTGACTGGGTGGGATGAGGAGAGACGTTATATTACTTCCATAGATTTTTTATTGAGTAGATTTATAATTAAGTAATCATTTTCACTCGAAATGCAATCAAACCAATACGACTTCTATATACAAGAGAAAATTAGTTTTACATCCAACACGAAATAAAGAAATAATCTTGATTTCAAAAGCAGTTTGTTTAAATTCAATTAATGTGCTATTGTTTGATTATATTGAAAATACTTATGTGTTTCACAAGGAACGTATTAGCTCTTACTAAGTAAACATATTGTATAACTCGAAAGACAATAGATTATTAAACAAGGCAGTAATCGATTCCGAGTAAATAAATCATAAAGCCTTGATTCCAGAGACCACAAACCAAGAATAAAGAGTTTTCTTTTTAACTATGATTACATAGCTTTGTAAAAACACTTAATTGTTAAATGAAGAAAACAATCAATAATCAATGTTCTGTAGACAAAGATCCCAAGCATAAGATTGGACGTGTTTAACACGAAGAGATACAAAACAAACAATAGAATATGGCTTCATTGTTTATGGATAGCAAGAAGTGTCTTTAAGAGCATAATCAGGGCGACGTAAATATGATTCTAGACAATTAGGAAAAGGGCTTGGTAGCCGTGACAGAGACACGATAAAACGACTGATGCCAAGTGGTTACAACAGCTGAACCATAATGTCTCATAAGAACAAATGAGTTGTCACTTTTTTATAAGTATTTACATGCAACTTTCTCATTTTTAACTGTTTCGCTCATGGAAGTTAGAGTTCTGGTGCACAGCATTTGAGTTGAACATTTTTCGTTCTTATCCTCCAAGTCAAACAAAACATATTTTTGTACCTTTCATGGAGCGTATCTCCTAAAAGGAATCAACTGACTACTTCCACTGAAATTCTCTGCAGAAGTATTCATTCTACAAGGCTAAGACATGAATTTTGACCTTAATTAACAAGAGCATGTTTCGATGTCGCCTCCTGGTAAAACCTGCAGCCTTGACCTTTAACCTATTGACACCAACACCGAAAGACTTCTTTTTTAACACCACCACCCGAAGTGTCAAAGTTTCAAAATTCTTTTAAAATTAAAGTTTGTTTTTGCCTACAAAAACGATGTCTCCCCCCGTTTCCCAAAAAAAATTCTACGTTCAAAGGGCCATAACTCCCACAAAAATTCGAGGATCAAAATTTCCTGCACAACTGCATATGGTGTCCTTCCTAGTTCAAAGGGCCATAACTCCCACAAAAACTTGAGGATCAAAATTTCCTTGTAATATGCACAACTACATATGGTGTCCTTCCTATAAACCAAGTTTCATTGAATACGGTTGAGTAGTTTCAGAGGAGTTGCGCTGACAAGATGATAAATGAGGATTTTCAGCAAATTTCTAAGTTCAAAGGGCCATAACTCCCACAAAAATTTCAGGATCAAAGTTTCCTGATAATATGCACAACTACATATAGTGTCCTTCCTATATACCAAGTTTCGTTGAATTTGGTTCAGTAGTTTCAGAGGAGTTGCCACGACAAACTTTGTGACGAACAAACGGACGGACGGAAAGACACGATAAAAACAATACGTCTCCCACAAAAGTGGGGGGAGACATAATTTCTATCGAAGCGTTGTAAGGTTTTGCTTATAAGACCGATTTCCCTCTTAAATAATTTGTAACCTTGACCTTTTCAACTATTGACCTCAAAATCCTAAGGTTTCTTTCTTCGTCATACTACAATTTTCGAAAGCTTCATGAAATTCTGTGAATGACTTTTTAGAGTTATGCTTAGGAACCTATTTCACTCTGGTATTTCTTAATTTATTTATATCTGTGACCTTGACCTTAGTATCCCAAGGTCAATGGGTGCAAGTAATTCTAAAGGTGTGCTTCAGAAACTTATTTCACTTTGAGAATTTGTTTTTACCTCATAAGCTTTAGACTTGAGACACCAAAGATTTATCAGATTTGTTCCACAATTTTATTCTATTCTCTCTATCTTCTTGCATGTTTTGGCAATTAAACTTTTGGTTATGGCGTCTCTGATGAGTCTTTTGTTTTGTAAAACTTCCTGTATGCTTTGGCTGTTGGACTTTTGGATAGTGTGTCTGATGAGATTTTATATGAATAAAAAAAGAATTTTTTGAAGGTCATTTTTTTCGAGATATTGATTAAGTTATTTTTTCCCAAATCTTCCTGTTTAACACTTTCATTTTTGTGTGTTACAACTGAACAAAGTATGTGAACCATCAGTGTTAGTTAACTTTCATATTTGTGAAAATAGGATCCAAATATTAATCATTGTTAAATATTGTTTCAGAGCTATAATGTAATAAGCTTAATTTGTAGTTTATTATTTTATTTGCAGAAAAATAAAACTTTTACAATTATAATTCTTTGATATCATGAAATATAATAAGTATCCAGGCATATACTCTTGAAGTGCCCTTTAAAATAAAAAATATTTTGTACTTATAAACAGATCTTTGTATTTGCTTTAGTTTTGAACACATTCTTACAACACTCAATAATTGGGACATATGTAAGTAAATATAATAAAATAGAAAATACTAAACTATCATTTCAGATACAACTCTTCATAATTACATACTGACTCTCTCAATTTAACTTGTCAAATATACAAAATAATATATTAGATATCGGATAAGTAACACAAACTATTCTGTATCATTTCAATAGTGTTACATGCCAGGGATTTCTGTGTAAGAGCCACCTCAATAGAGGTGAAATGGGGAAAGGGTATTTGGATATCTTCCATAATTATATACAACATAGGATTGGGTTTATTTACATTGGTCAGTTTTATAGTGTTCAAGAAGAAAGTTAAGATCACAAAAAGAGCAAGAAGAATGTTGAAGAAGTTTGCTGGTTTTTTTTTTAAATAGATACTTTTACATGATCACAAACAGGTTATATCTGATTCAACTGAACAAGAAGCAGTTAATATGTATGGATAACTTTTTGATTTAAACATTTTCATCATAAAATGTTGTATCCTAAAATTTGAAAGGGGACATCAAGATCTTACAGAATTCTGAGACAAGTCATAATATCTTATTTAAGTGTGGAGGTCCAGTGCATAGAGTAGAGTTAGCTGAATAGACATATAATATTTACAAGTACAACCTATATGTTCTATAATCCCTGGCATGATCTAATGGGCTACAACAATCAAAGCCTAGTATAAAATATAAATGTAAAAAAAATCTGTCCAAGTATTCAATATATAAGCCATTTGATTCATAACACAACATAGCTAATAAGCTAAACACATATCACAGTGATACACACACTGCAGCTTCAATCATTTTAATTGGAAATATGCAAATTAAAAAAAGCTCATCAAACTTTCAAAACATTGCTCTAAAATTGTAAAATAAAATATTCATCAATATCAGAGTAACAAATGTACTTAAAATATCTGATAAAAAAATTTAATTGGTTATGTTTTTTAATTGCTCATTTGAGTTAATTTTTCTTTTCTTTTTGCTTTTAAAAATGAAATTCATTTCAATTTAAAATGATGCAAGCTGCAGCGATTTCGTAAGTTTAAGGAAGATCAGCACATATATACTTTATTAAAATTCAACAAAAATTCTAACACAAGTTTCGATGCTCATTCTAATAATTGAAGCACAGCTTGAAGTTAAAAGGGTGTCTAAATTTTGGCAAAAAAAAGGTTCGGGTAGTTAAGAAAAATCTTGAAGAAAAATACATGGTAAAATATCTTTCTACAACTTTATTTGCATATATTTTAAGATTTATAAAATTTAAAGTTTTCATAATTAAATTTCAATTAAAAACTGCATATTTCAGAAGAAAACTTCACTATGTAAAAAACATCTAAATAATAAGAAACGATCCATGCTTCACAATCTGTTCTACAGGATTAAAGTAAGTGCAAAAATACAATATTAATACGAATAAAATACTTTCTGTTGAACTATTATAAAATATTTTGACAGAGGGAGTTTAAAAAACATTTAAAAAATGAAAAAAAAAATAGTGATTATCACTAATATTTTGAGTAAGGATATTTTTGACAGAAAAATTGCATATCTTGTATCATGTGAATGATGTCATGCTATATGGAACAGTTAACTGTGTAGTAGTACCTTTCATCTTTGAAGGAATATATATTAATTTGATGGTTCGAAAACATATGTGTACAGAGAAAAACCTTTAACATTTGCATACATAATACCTATCTTACTTAAGATTTAAGCATACATGTAAATGGTTTTCATCATCAAGTGTGTTTACTATGTTGACATGAAATGTATAAAAAAAAGTACTGAATTTTGTGAGGCATGATAGAAATTTCTCTGATGTTTGGATAATTTATGAAAATCTGACAAAATATATCAACTTCTCTTATATGATCTGAATGACTGTAAAACTGCATAGATATTCGTTTGTGTAGATGAAAAATAAAGGATATTTGAATGTAAGAACATGTAAAAAAGATCATAAAAATCAAGACTCAATTTACTTTTTTGGTTAGAAAACTGATAAAATATCTTAAAACAATCAACAAAAATAAAATTCAACCATGTGGAATGGAAAAATACAACCCTGAAATCTGTGGTTTACTTTGGTCAGAATATCAAACACAATTAAGTTATCTCTCAATAATAATGCTATCTATGTGATGACAAATAATGGGTTTCCTACCACTTTATCTGTATGATATGAAAAAAAAGTCAAATTCATTTCAAAATCTTTTCAATATTCTTTTTTTGAAAATAAAAACAGAAACTAAAAAAAAACAACTAAAGTGTCCTTTTGCACAACCAACAATTGGTAGTTTTAACTAGGGAATATGGTTTATAAAATACTCTTATTCTTACAACCCCTAAATCGGGTATAAATACCCAACACATAACAACAGATCAATTCCAGCTCTGTTTCGTATGAAAATAAATCCTCTGACAAAATTTATATATAGATATCTTATTTACACACATATATATATTATATATAACATATGAGACAATTAACAAAAAATTGCACCAAAACTCTTATCTATAAGATTCATTTATTCCCATTATGCTTTTTTAAGAGATATTTAACAAAACAGTTATAAAAAATTCAAAGCAACCATTTCTTCTACCAATTTAAAAAAAAAAGATCCAAAATAAAAGGCCAAAAGCTTCTTAAGCACAATTTAATACTGTTGTGGTTTAAAACACTGTTAAATTATCATGACTTTAAATTAAAGTTTTGCTAAAAAATAAATCATAATCAAAAGGACAAATTTCCATTAAGAAAAACCAAAATCCCCAGATAAAAACCTAAGCACTAACATTGAGCATTATAACAGTATTAAAACAAAATCCTCCCTTTTCTTAAGGAATAAATACAACAAATAAACCTTAAATTTAACAAAAAATTAACTAAACTACAATATATTAACACAAAAATAAAATAATAAATGTTCATTTGGCCAATCTGGTACAAAAATAATATTTAAACATAACAAAACAATCAGTCCACATCATGTGCTAAAAATGTCAATAAATATTTTCATACATGGTGATGATGATGATGAAAATCAATAAAAATATGCAATTACACAAATATGTTTATTATGCAGATAAAGAAACTTTTGGTTTTGATGATCCCAACCCCCCTTTATAGTGTTTGGCTTAACTAAGCTCATAAAAATGGAGTTCATGATTTATGAATTGACATTTGTAACACTTGATGAAGATATAATTAATGCACAATTTACATGTATTTCATGTAAAATGTCTATATCATAAATAATAATATTCTTTGTTCATATATTAATCTCATGGTGTCAGATTGTTCAATGCAGTACATGATGATGACAAATGAGAATAAGTCCTGATTCTGCTTCTTAAGTGAAGATTCTGATGGCCTGAGTAGGTGTCTGCTGGCATACAGGACAGAGTCGCTCAATCAGGGGCTTGGCTACGATAAGACTAGCGCATTCCATACAGAAGAGGTTGTGTCCACAAGGTACCAATGCAGCAACAATGTTACTCTCTGAACACATTAAACAATGACGATGTGGTCGACCATTCAGTGTGGGTACTTTTACTGGACACGATACACTTCCCATGGATTTTGGCGAGTCCACTACACTACTGATGATTGATGCACCGAAACTATCGCTTATCGACAACAAATCTGTTTGATCTCCTGGAACACAACTTGAAGAGGTGGTTATATTACCAAATGCTGTGGATACGGTGGTGGTGCCTGGTAAAAAGTCATTGTGTCGGACTAGATCAGAGGCAGGCGGTGAGTTCTGGCCGCTGGATTGGCTGGTGGAATCGGTGAGCGGTGGGGATAAGCTCTGTTGTGAGGCTGCACTACCCAGACTGCTACATCTTCTTGGAAATGAACCTCCTAGACTTGCCAGTGAATCTGACCAAATTGAAGAAGGGGGCATCTGGTCAAACTGGGGTGATCCACCAAATCCCTCGTCGTTGTCGTACATTCCGAAACCATTAGCGAAACCAGTGTTCATTGTAAGTGGCGTAAAGTCTGATATTTTTGTGACTGGTGGGAAATTAAAAACTGAAGATTCAAAATTACGTTGTGACATCAACTTGCTACCATTCAGTGAGTTCTGATAGTCGGTGAATGTGTTGAATCCATTCATTGACTTGAGTGCGAAGAAGTTGTTTCCATTCATCTCATGAAAGCCAGAGTCTATACCATTATTGTGGAAGTCGTCGTCCTGACCTTCTATCTGTCCACCCGTTCTAATAGCAATATGACTTTCGATCTCTAGTTTGGCTTTCTCAACATTCTCTGGTAAACCAGTAACCTCAAACACTGGTTCCTTGTCTCGACTTGGAGTCACGATGTAAGTGTGGGTTTGCTGCTGAATCCTCTTGATTGTAGCTCCCTTTGGCCCAACTACCAAACCAACAACTTTGTAGGGAACCCGGACTTGAATGGTTACTTGACCAGGGGCACTAGGGCTTGGTGGTCCCATGACTGATCCGTTACTAGACACACTGCTATTTCTTCTGGATGCTCTGATCTGGCTGAAGTGTTCGGCAGCGGATAGGATTTCTCTTTTGGCTAGGCAGACGTCTTCCTTTCTTCCTGTCACCACAAATACTGGTTCCTCCCCTCGTACTGGTGTCTTGATGTAGGTGTTTGTCTTTGCTCGTAATGCTTTGATTTTGCATCCTGAAAAACAAGATTAAATTTTATAAATCATTAATCAATTTGTTTCATCAAATGAATTAATTATTATAATATTCATGTACTGATAAACAATTTTTCTTTAATAGAATAGAGATTCTTTAATTTTGAACATCAGTCCTAAGTTCCATAACTTTTTACATGTACTTCAATTCTAACTTCAATGGACACATTGAAAATCTATGAGCTTTGAAGAAATGTTTTGAATCCTTGTAATTTTCAAAATAATTTTTTTTTGCTTAATACATTTAGTACTTTAATAAAGTTACACTGTATATGCTTTTATAGTGTATACATGTAATATAGTTTGATCATCAAAAAAGATAATATCTAAGCAAATTCCATTATATCACTAGTGTTGTACACTGTCATGACTGTAGTTTCTGCTGTTTTATGTAAATACTTTTTTTTCGACATAGTAACTAGCTTAAGTCACACATGAAGAAATGACATGTATAATGTAGTTGACTAAGCCTCTGGTCAGAATGTTACAACTAAATGGGTGTTGTACACAGTTATTATAAATAATACTTGGCTAACTTGCTACAAAATGTACAAGTACTTCAACATTTTGAAAGTTCAATTGTATAAAACCATACTTTGTACTGTTGACTACCCTTTTAAATTATGGTAATTTGCAGCAGTAATTTGTAGCACATTAAAAAAGATGGAAGGTTCACTTACAAAATGTAGATGAGGTCCAAAAATGATGTGAATTGATCAGCCCTTATATAAATTTGTATATTTTTATTGGCATTATACCCTCAAGACAATAATGACTGAGTTACCCCAATAAATGCTTATCTTTGACCCAGGTAGATTTTTTTTTTACCTCTTTATACAAGTGTAAGAATATTGCTTGTTCGACAGTTGGATACCTATGATTAAAAAAAATACCAATCCCAGATGAGATAAGGTTAATTTTATCTGAATGAGAATCTTGACACAATTCCAAAAGATTTTAATGCTTCTGATGAAAACACACACACCATTCATAATTTTAACTACATTACTGATGTCAGAAGTAACAGAGTACAATGTGTACAGCCATATTGTATTCAATATTTGAAAAAATGTAAATCTAAATATAAAACTGATTGGTGAACAAAATTGTATACCACCACTTGATCATTTTAATCAGAAACCTGATGACCCATTGGCACTTAGAATGGTACAAGTAACAACTCATCTTATTCTTAAAAAAGCTGCGTTACTAGAAATACCAAGAAATCTGTTATGATCATGATGATATTTTTTTTTCCTTTTTTACCCTTAAAATAATCCAAGTGTACATGTGTATGACTGACTAACATTGATTTGAAAAGGGGGCAATGAAAAACTCAGCCTGTTAAAGCTTTATTACATATTTTTTAGCAGACTCTTGAGTAGAAGTTGAAAATCTTTTGAAAACATGAAAGCACAAACAAGATAAATACATGTACATGTACTGAGATTGCAATATCCATCTGAGTGACTTTGAATTTTTTTTTTTCCAGATTATACTGTACTTATTTGTTCATTATTCTGTATGTCACTCCCAAAATACATACATGTATATTAATATAAAATGGAAGAACAATCTTTATTTTCCCCTCAACTTTGAAATTCTGTATACATATAAACATTAGTAACTTTTCAAAAGGAAAAGTCAAGAAGTCTTAAAATTGTCTTTTCATGTGGAAATTGTTTGTACATGTACATGTACATGTAGCTTTAATTCATGTATATGGTGAAAATCTTTTTTTTGTTAGAAACTCAAGGATTAGATGCATGTATAAAATACATTTTATGATATCATTCACAGCAGTCTGTGAAATTAGGCTCTTGCCAACTGCCTGAAGACCAGTAAAAATCCTTAAGAACAAGTGAAATTTGGAGGAATTTTGTATTGGGTAAAAAAAAACAACTAAAAATGGAGAATTATACATTGTAGCAAGAAAATCTCAAATCCGCTGTACGCAAGCTGCTCAGTGCTGTCATAGACAAATAGATGCAATGAAAATCTCAAGTACAATGTACATTTGTACAATCTGATTAAAAAGACAAGAGGCTCCCAGGAGCCTGAATCGCTCACCTGGTCTTGATGTCTACCCTATGAAGACTTTTGTATAGCTAAATGAGCTGAATGTTTAAGCATGAAAAATCATTTCTCTATCTGCAATAGTTTTCATTCTAAATAATCAAAAAACACTATTATTCAACTTTTAAGGGGCTGCAACCCCTATAAGGAGTTATCAGACAACTTCAACCCTATGAAGACTTTTGTAGAGCTAAATGAGTTCAACATTTAAGCAAGCAACAGCTTTTCTCTATCTGCAATAGTTTTCATTCTATAGGCCAAAAACACTATTTTTCGCCTTTAAAGGGCTGTAACCCCTGTAAGGGGTCATCTGACAACTTCAACCCTATGAAGACTTTTGTAGAGCTAAATGAGCTGAACATTTAAGCAAGCAACAGCTTTTCTCTATCTGCAATAGTTTTCATTATAGGCCAAAAACACTATTTTTCGCCTATAAAGGGCTTTAACCCCTATAAAGGGTCACCTGACAACTTTGACCCCATGGAAACTTTTGTAGAGCTAAATGAGCTGAACATTTTAGCAAGCAACAGCTTTTCTCTATCTGCAATAGTTTTCATTTTATAGGCCAAAAACAATATTTTTAGCCTTTAAGGGGCTGTAACCCCTATAAGGGGTCATCTGACAACTTTAACCCTATGAAGACTTTTGTAGAGCTAAATGAGCTGAACATTTAAGCAAGCAACAGCTTTTCTCTATCTACAATAGTTTTCATTCTATAGGCCAAAAACATGCAAAATGCTATTTTTCACCTTTAAGGGGCTGCAACCCCTATAAGGGATCATCTGACAACTTTAACCTTATGGAGACTTTTGTAGAGCTAAATGAGCTGAACACTTAAGCAAGCAACAGCTTTTCTCTATCTGCAATAGTTTTCATTCTATAGGCCAAAAACACTATTTTTCGCCTTTAAGGGGCTGTAACCCCTATAAGGGGTCATCTGACAACTTTGACCCTATGGAGACTTTTGTAGAGCTAAATGAGCTGAACATCTAAGCAAGCAACAGCTTTTCTCTTTCTACTATAATTTTCATTCTATAGGCCAAAAACATGCAAAAACGCTTTTTTTCACCTTTAAGGGGCTGTAACCCCTATAAGGGATCATCTGACAACTTTGACCAAATGGAGACATTTGTAGAACTTTTGATGCTGAAGCAGTAGGGTGGCATCAGATTTCATCTATCTCTTATACTTTTTGATTTACGAGCCAAAAACAGTAGTCTGACCCCCCTGGTCTATTTTTAGTAACGGTGGCCATGTTTTTTGACGGATCAAAAATCGAAACACAAGTTTGGTGCAGGACACCCTAAGGATCATTCATACCAAGTTTCATTAAATTCTGTTCAGTAGTTTCAGAGGAGAAGATTTTTGAAAAATTGTTAACAGACGACGACGACGACGGACGCCAAGTGATGGTAATAGCTCACATGGACCTATGGTCCAGGTGAGCTAATAAGGGAGCAGTACCTGAAATAGGCACTCGCCCACTGGTCATTGGCCAGTAAATTTTTAATTGGGTGAGTGATATTTTTGAAAAAATTATTTTGGACATATAGAAAAGAAACTTTGCATAGAATATGGTTTGTACCAGTAGATTGGTTTATCCCATTCCATGCACTGAGGGAGTCTGTTATTGTGTGTACTATAAAGGCCTTAGTCCAACCACAAGGCCAAGATTGGTACCATTGGGTTATTAGGGTACTTTATAAAAGTAATGCTGCCTCAAGACTTGAAAACCTTGGTCAAAATTCTCTTGCCTTCATGGCAAATTTACATACATGTAAAGAACATTTCTCAGTGCAACTTCCGCAATTTCCAACTTTAATAATAAGGTCCTTTTTATTTGTACATGTATCCCATCATTTAAATTGACCAGTTCATGTATGGTTCAGGTGTACTTTTAAATGTATTTCAATGATTAGTTCTGAAAATATTATTCTGCACCATTTTCTATAACTCAAATTTCAAAAAAGGAAATTTAAACGCAACATACATGTATAGGTCCTTGTATCAATGTTAAGAATCTTTGGTGATCTTTTGAAAATTTCTAAATTTGAAAACTGCAGTAGCTAGAATAACATTGATATGCATTGAAAGTACACTTGTGCCATAAATATAATAATAAATGTCACTTTAAGGTTCCGCTAAAGTCAAAATCTGGGACATGCATTTCCTATGTAAAATTGAAAAGAATTAGACAGGGAATTGAGAAACAGTTTTTGCTTTAAAAACTACTTCAATTGATTCCTTTCAAATACATCTAGTGCAAGCTAGATGTATTTTGTTAAAAAATGTTTTTAAATTAGATAAAATTGAAAAATTGTTAGTCCAAATTAGGGTGCGTTTGACTTTTGTGAAATTTTCCGAACAAAAATCAGCATTGTGTTAAGTTAAATGAAATTTTCAACAAAATATAACTAGCTTGCACTAGATAATAAAGCTAAAAACTCATGTTTGAAGTCGATATGTTAGATATTGTTTTTATTTACTCTGTATAATTCTTTTTAAATTTACATAGGAAATGCATGTCCTAGATTTTGACTTTAGTGGAACCTTAATTCATTAAGGTACAGCCACTTGTCTTCAAAAATAGAGATATGTATTTTTTTCAGAGATTCTTCACCTTGAATCAATGAGAAACAAATTGGACCACATGTACATGTTTATACAAAGTTTCTTCCAAATCTATAGGGTAGGCCAACAAATAAAGGAATGCAGGGTTCCCACTCAGTCTGTATTTTAAAATACATGTAAGTGTCAAATGTACCCTTTCAGGGACAATTCCTCAAAGGTCCTTCTGTACAGATTGATTATGAGGCCGAGGTTAAAAGCTCCTATTTTTGCTTAGACAAAGCTAAAGTACAATGTGGTTCTAATACTCATACATTTATGTAGTAGCCAGGGGCATATGATATGACAAAAACAACCGAATACTTTAGATTTTTGAGTTTCATATCCTGCCTTTAAATGGACCCAGAGCAACCCTCACTAGGAATCTCACCATTTGATACAGTTTGCTTAATTTTCCATATTTTCATGATACTTTCAGGATATAAAATAATTTAAATAAAAAGTTACATGTAATTACTGATACATTTAAGTACAATTCAAAAAGTGTATTATTGTTAAAAAGTTATCAAAATACTTAGAACATATTATTAGTAGATTGATTTTCATAGTTTATATGACATGCATGATAACGGCTTAATGAATAAGCATAAAAAATGCAAAAAAGTTAAAATACTATGAATTTTATATGTAAATAACATTAAATAGGACTTTCTAATTTTCATTTTACTACCAAACACATACCGAAACCCCAATCTACAGATATTGTTTTTGATACAAGCACATGTTCTACGCACATACAGGTATATTTTCCTGAAGCACATGGTTCTCGAGGAACACGTGCTAACCCAAACAAAGCGCCAGTCTCACTAAAAACCACAAAGAAATTTAACTTGAAATCGAATGATGGAGTTTTTAAACGTTTTATTGGCCACAAATCAGTAAATAATAGCTTTTTATATATTACTTATAAATAATTAACAAATAGTAAACAAGCTCCTCTTTGTTTTCACTGCAGAAATATTTTCTTTGTTCAAAACTATCCTTGCACGTGGTCGCCCGTAAAAAGATGACGAAAAATCAATATAACATTTGTGCAGCTTCAACAATGAATCAGTCAAGATATATATTTGATGAAATAATAAAATCTTAATAAATTGATATCTGCGACCCCAACAAATCACTCATACTGTTTTGCGTGTGTCAAAAATTAAGCACTGGACCATGAAAGATGTACATTATGAATGAATGAAATTTTACCTTGTCTTCCAACTATTTCTGCAACATGCTCTGAGCTTGGAACTGGGACACATTCTGTCATGTTTGCACCATTATTTTTCTTAAGAATATCCGCACTGTCACCAATGTCATTTACATCCGAGTTGTTATCTTCATCTATTCCAAGCATCGAAAGCTCAAAAGCTAAATGCAGTGCTCGTTGCTCTTCTAAATTTGTGTTTACGGGAAGAGTCTCAGTGAATAAATTCGCTGGCATTGTAAAATATATAGTAGTATCCAAAATAATAACGTATAAAAATATATAATTTATATGTATTCCATGTAATGCACTGAAAATTCCTTGTCAATTATTGTGCTTCTGTTGCTGAGAGCGGAAAACTAACTGTCTGCTATTTTTGTTCACGATGTACAAAAGCCAATGTGGGTTACGTGACGTCATTTTCCCAAGATTCCGCGGTATTTTTATAATTGAATCATTTCATTGGCTTGTCAATCGATAAGGCGGAGTTTCTTTCTGACCTCGTGGGGATTTCATGCATAACAATAACAACGTCTTATTTTTAGACAGACATTTAATATTGAAAAAAGCGCGTAATTTTAAAATTGTTACAATAAATCTATGTAATCTTTTTGTGATTTTAATTTAGAAATCGAACTGAAATAAATGTAACTTTATCTCTGGTTGAAAATAAAATAGCCATAATTATTGCAGGGAGGAATTGATATTTATGCTTAGAAAATGCATTTATAGACCTGCATTATTGCATATTAAAACATAGTCTAGATATAATCAGGGATTAATTAAAACTTTAGTTTTCTTATTTCCAGATATAATTTACGAAATAAGAACCGGGGATACAAGGTCCATGCACAAAAAAGGTCACAGTAAAATTTATACCATAACATAGGGGTTTTGATCTGTTTATTTAGTTTGGTATGCTTTTGAGGTTACATGTTTCTTTTTTTGTTTTGCTTTTGATCTTTTATGTATCAGTTACAATAAATAAATGAACTTGTCGGAATAGCGATTACATTTAGTTTATAATAAATAATTTAGTTTTTTTTGTTTGTTTGTCCAATACCCGGGGTCTAATAAAAACGATTCTTCCCTTACTTTCATTATAATTCATTTATTTTTACATAATTTGTCAAAAAAAGTTTGAAGGAAAATTGACCTGAAAGAATTTGGCTTCACCGACAGTTTTTAACAAGTAGAATTTTATAAAAGTAACATTTCTATAGAAATGTATTAAAGGTATCCACTTTGTGAAGGTTTCATGGCAGTCTTTTTCCCATCAGATAGTATAAATACACATTCTCACTAAACCTTCCTTTACAATCATCATTGAAACTCAAATAATCGAAAGCCATTCATTACATGATATACTTTTTGGACTGACTATCACACAAGTGGACTATCAACAGCTGAATTTTTATAAAATTAACCGTATCATGTAGTAAAACTAGCTCGAAACGTTTTCTTCTTTTTTCCCCCGACAGTATACATACCGGCGGGTGTACATATTCTTAGGTCTAAGAAAAATGGAGTAATTATATTTAAAACTTACAGTAAGAAATTTAAAAGTGATATGGAAAAAAGGAACTAAGGAAAATAAATTCTTTTGGGTTGCAAAATACAATAACTTTATCTACCCCCCCCCCCCCAAAAAAAAAAAACCCCGTACCATTATTATATTAAAATATATATATCATTTACTGCCATAAAAATAAGTTTTATCAGTTTTATTATTAAAGATAATAGAAGATATTAAATTTATGTCAGTTTGCATGGTTTGATGTCCATCTCAATAAAGCCATTTGTTTATGTTAACCAAGGGATAAGGAACTGTTTTCGCACCATGGGGTCGTCCGTGATTATCCTTGCCAGCCTGTAATTTTATCCCCTATCCACAGAGGTGTCATTCAAAGAGTATACATCCCGGGACGTTGTCACTTGGGGAAATTTGGCTAATTGACTTATAATTTTGTTTGAAAGTATAATGTCCTGTTTATTGTACCTTTTGGCAGATTAAGATTTTCGAATTTTACAAGTAGTCTTTTATTGTACATTGCGCAATCGTTAAGTGTCATCACCTGGAAGCGTGAAGGGCACAGCTTCTTTGAGTAGCCGTTTCCTCTTTTAGGAGCGGAAATGTGGGAAAGATGAAAAAATAACACCTTTAATTTACCTATTAATATATTTCTGCGAAAATGTTACTAATGTACTGTAACTAGGTCTAATGTTGAAAGTCGAACCATACCCTGAAGTATTAAACTATTTAACTAATTTGATACTTCCATACATGATCAAACTGAAATATAAAAGAAAAAATAAATTGCACTTACTATACACTATCTTTAAATAAAATAGAAGAATTTTATATAAAATTTTAGGTTTTATTTTTTTTTTTTCAAATCAGTTATGATGATGAACCTTAATAGCAGGTCTGCCATTGCATTAACTTGTTTATACAAAATATAAAAGATAAAGTTCTAATTACAACCATTATATTTTAAGTCTATTGTATAAATTTTGAAGAGGTGTTATTTACATTCAAAACATTGGTTAATCTCTAAGGAAAAAAAACTACAATCAATTTCTCACTTACTTCAAAGAAAAAGTTATTACAGATGATTTAAATTGTCAGGATTAATCAAATTGTTACAAAAACACTGATATCCAATATATGATATTTATTTAGACGTTAATGACTTGGACAATTAAAAGACAATTTGATGTTCCCGGCGGAGAGACGGGAAGACCTCTTTTGGATAATAAACGATTAACCTTTATAAACATCAATATTAGATAAAAAGTTGAATTTGATAAATGAAGCCATCTGGTTTAATAAATAAAACGTTAATCCCCTACTTTTATGGAAGTAGAATTGCCATAATTACTTGGACGGGAATCAGAATTCAGACTTAGTGTTAGTTTTTACCTTTAACCCATTTTGACAAAAAAAAAACCTCTTAACAAAAAGGTTTTCATTGTTATTTTTCTTAACAAATGAACATCGGATGCCTAACCACATCCCAATTCCCTACAATAATCAAATAAATTCAACAAGAAATGAAAGAAAGTCAGAATAGGAGTAAAAAAAGAATAGAATATTTTAATATAATAACTTATTTCTATGATATTATAGACCCACCCCCCAAACATCCCCATTTTTCAAAGTTATTAAAAATTCAATAGCCCGAAGGTAGGCTTCTTTTTACTAAACCATCACCAATCATTCTCATTACATTGACAAGTAAATATTCTTTTTGTAATATTATCTCATAAAATTAAACGAACCATAAAAATTCATACAAGATCGTCAAACACATCAGAAGAAATTAAAATTTCATTTTAAATGCCACGCGACCAAAGCGCGCCTGAATTGTGTGACAAACAAAACCGAACAGCTGTTACTGAGAAGTGTAATTCCCACCTGCCTCTATAACAAAAAACATTAACACCTAAAAGGGCGCCAAAGTTTTAATCTATGAGAAGTTTGAAACGAGTCAAATATCTTTTTTATAGGATTTAAAATTTGTTACAGCAAAAGTTATACCAAAAAATCAGAGAATTGCCTTTTGCGCATACATGCATGATGCACTCATGCATGCTTCATATTGAGAACAGATATAGTTATAGCTATTGCTAGCCTTTACTACCAAGCTTTATTAGGGAGATAAACATGAAAGATGTGATAGAATGAAGTGATGAAGTTGGGGGATTGGGGACAAACTCTAAGGGGACAAAAGCAGATCGGGTTGGACAAATTGGGACTGTCACTGAAGAATGGAGGGATTGCATGTTAGGATTACTTAGCCTCCTGTATGGGGATCCTACGGGCCCTTCTCTTCTATCGAGACTTGAGCAAGGTTAAATAACGTGCGAGAAACATGACTTTTCCCCCAACACGATGGACCACTATGGTTTGCGGTACGAGGTTTTTCCACATTATAACCTGACGACCTGGCATTCATTTTAACAGGGCTGTACCATTCAATCACCTATAGCACATCCCCCAATCGCTGTGTGAGCAAAGCGGCCTGACCCCATGTCAGCTAGGTTTCTCAGCGCTCTTAAGTGCATGAACGATTACCATAACATGATAAATGGGGCTTGTCTAGGGGGGGGGGTACCAATATCCCATATCCCCGTAACTTTTTCATCAAATATCCCATATCCCAAAAAGTGTTTTTCTAGTATCCCATATCCCTGTAAATAAAATGGACTTAAATATCCCATATCCCAGTAAGTTTTGTCTCAAATATCCCGTATCCCATGAAAAAATTGTGTGAATATCCCATATCCCAATATACCCTAAACAAGCCTCATAAATCTTAGCCCTGCCTCAGGTAGGCTTTTTCGCAACCCGGAACCCGTACGGATTGCATTATATATAGTGATACCGACTGCCCATATATTTTTCGACTCAACATCATAGGTTATCTTCTATTTAGTATTCATATCGAGTTTGTTTTTGTGCACTTTGTATTTCTATCTAATTTGACCTTTCAACCCAGATTACATGGTTAGAGCGAGTCTTATGTTTCTTCCGTAAATGACTCTTTTCAGTGTGAGATGACCAGGTTGAGATGCGAGCACGTGCAGCGATCTCACACTGGTCAATTGACCAATAATAACCGCCGGTACTGGTATTGATTGAAAATGTCGACCAATAAAATTCAATGTTATTTTAAACTTTCGGTTTTTAGAATGAAGTCACCTAAGGTTTCAGAATATAAAAAAATGATTTTTACGGAAGAAATAGGTACTTACACGCGTTCTTGGAAGACCAGCAATGATCTTTCACTCGTGATAGAATTTTTTGGGTCTTTTGACTCGTTCCGCTGCGCTCCACTCGCAAAAAGACTGAAAAATTCGATCACTCGTGAAAGATCAGCCGGTCTTTTCCAAGAACTTATGTAAGAACCTATAAATCTCAGAAAGGATAGAACACACATGAGATGCACTTTGAATAATTGAAACAACTTATAAGATAACTAAAATGCCTTTTTATGTAGATGTCGGAATATTTTTTATCCTGAAAAAGTTACCAAATATAGAAAATATATTCGAGGGGGAAACACCAATATCTGTCTGTGAAACCATAGATTACATCTATGGTGAAACACAACAGTTACAGCATAGGCGACATCTTCCGCGGAAGAATACAATCAAAGACATCTAGTTATCTGAAGTCTGCAAAATAACGTATATATATTTATTCGTAAGGTCAGTGTGTAAAACGCAAATATACCGAAATATTCCACATTTTAAACACTCTGTATACTACCGTGCACAATGGGTGCCCATTGGTATACCGTCACATCTTCAAAATGAACCAAAATACTGACATTGGCCGGGAAAGATGTCGTGGTTACATTCTTATTATTAAAATTGATCATACAGTCTATCATTTTTTGTTCGTTCGTTCGATTGGTTGGTTAGTTCTGTTATTTATATATTTATTTATTTTAATTTTTTGGTACCATATATCCCTAGTTACACAAAAGCAGCCCAAATGATGTTTGTACCACAAAAAAGGAAAAATATAGGGATTATAATCATAATATTGACAGTCTAAATCGTGTGTTTTTTTTGTGGTTTTCTCACCTCCTTAGCCAGACACCTTTTTGTTGATAGTCTCTTTAACTACAGACAAGGGGCCTAGGGACATCCGGCGAAAAGAAGATGATATGTTATTTTAACTTATTCTTTCTACTTCTTTTTATAGAAAGGCAGATGTACAAATACAGCTTAAGGTGGTCGTATCAACAATCATTGTCAAAGCCATGAGGTTAAATGGTCAAAATTTGAAAATTAATGGGCGGTCCCGAGATTTTCAATAAACCAGCTCCATTAATTCATTTGTGGGTTTTCTATTGTTGGGTTTGATGAATTTTTTTCCGACAACATCAAGTAGCGTAATTAAATGATTCAGAAAAAAGAATTTTCCATTCATGGATTAAAAAAAATCTACCCTCAAGAAACGAAAAAAGTTAAGAAAGGGTCTGAAATGTTGAACTTTTTTAACAACTGAATCTTTATTCAGGACATTACATTAAAATTGAAAGGATATAGACACAAAATCTCATTTTACTGTATTGAAAAACACCAGAGCAAAGACACAACGAATAGCTATATAATTCCTAAAAAAAGTTCTTCTTTTGCCACTTTGAGTTTTCATATTCAAAAGCCTTGATAAACTTCAAGTGAATGTTCGATTCAGTCAGATTACAAAGTTTACAAAGAGGATGGCACAAAACTCGTCCTATAGATATTAACAGATAAAAATGTCTTAATTTACTCCAAAATAAGGAAAGGCATGGTCTGCTTCACATTTAAGATAATCATAAGATGGGACGAATTGTACGTTACACAACTTTGCTAACTAACGTATAAAAATCTTCTATGTCAACCAACAGCATTCGATTTAACCCATGCCTGCAGTGGATGGATGCACTAGGCTTTAAATAAGTTCACGAATAAATTTTCGCAAAGAATCACGGCTAAGGACAGGTTAAACTTTAGTTTTGTGCATCAAACATTCGACTACAGTTTCAAGTTGTTCTCATTTTCACAATTTGCAAGCTAAATAAGTGAACCCGTATTTGGAAATCTTTGGTCGATAGACACTTCTGCTGGTTGACCAGAGGTCCTGAGATTAATGCTCAGTTCGATCATCAGACTTGTATAAACGAATTATGAAAAGAAGCCTACATATTCTGATAGTTTCAGTTCAGTTTGATGGTGCCATACTTCCCTCTTCCGAAAAAAAAAAAAATTAGAAAGAAAGAGCACCAATTATTCGCTTTTGATATTTTCGATTTTCTAACCGTTCCACAATTATTGATTATATGTTGCTGCTGATAAGTGGAAATTCTTAACCAAATATTTAACCATTTTATTGCGTAGCTTTGATACTTTGTATGATGAAAACTATATACACATTACATTGTTTTTGTAAAAAAAACCTTAGAATTCATTAAAAGCAAACTTGCAATCTATAAGATGGAATGACGTTTAAAGTTATAACAAAGAATCACGGTGATAATCTTGCTCTATAATACCATATCCTGCTCTACAATTAAAACCTAGGTCGTTCTAGATCTTCTCAGCAGACTCTAATTCAGTGATCCAGGCCATTATAATGGAGACCGAGACAGCGACAAACCTTTGTTTGAAGTAAAACAATATGTAAACATTGTGAAATCATTTAAATATTCTATTTAGCGTTAACTGGTATTGTCACAAAGGATGTACTGTTTATTTACTAAACAACTAGATTACCATGAGATATTTTAAATTTCTGCAATTTGATCCTTTATGGAATTTGTTCTAGAAAAATTAGATTACAATTACAATCGTTATAAACACGATCTAATTGCTGCTAAAATTGAGATAATGTTTAATGAAATGTGTTTTTTTCTCTCAATTGGTTCCCGTTCAGATTGAGGCCTGTACCATCAACAGAAAGGTGAAATGGTTTCCTCTAAAGATACAGACAAACAAAGTCCCTTAGGGAATATTAGAAAAAAACATGCGCACCAAAGGCCCCTACTTTTTCCGCCCCCACCACCTCTCCCCTTTTTCCTGTAGTCCTCACTGTTCCTTTGTTCCATATTTCATTTCTCATGATAATTTCATGTTCATTTCATCATCCTTTTCGGCTGCATTCGAGAGAACTGTTTTTGATACGAGTGCATGTTCTCGGAACAATTTTATGGTCTCGAACATGTAGAACGCAACACTCGGAATGATGTTTTGTTCCGAGAACGTACTCCTGCTAGGAGGTGGTGTGAGATCCGAGGACAAACTTCAAAATGGCGGCGATCGAAATATCTAATAAATTTGTTTGACTTATTTGACTACTAGTAATTATAATCAATATTTACATACCACGTCAATTACAAAAGCAAGAGAAATAAAATTAAGATAAGTTTTAATGCTAATGAAAGAAAATTATGATTTTTACATTTGAAGAACATAACTTAATGTGTTCTCGTCGTTCGAGTGGTGTTCCTGTGACCCGGGAATGCGTTCGTACTCTCAAGAACAACCGTCTCGAATGCAGCCGAATTCATGTCCATCGCCTTTTATGAATAACCTTTATATATTAAACGTAACGTTGCATGGGCGTAAAACAACAATTCACTAACTCTCTCATGCACTTGTATATTTCCTTACTTCATGGGACAGAAGAAACTCCTTTAAACTGCTGGGTGACGGGTTTTTTTTTTTGCTACATTAGGTGTGCTTCACTTCCTGTCTGACATTCTTGCCAAATGAAAGGGTCACAGAAGGATATAAGGATGAGTAGTCTCCCCATTTATACAAGTACTTCTTAGATCATTATCAGCTGAATAAAGCTACAGTAGCTAGATTGTTCGAGAACTAAAGTGTACAATTAGAACTCTCATTTTTTATATTTTAATTGTAAAACAATGTCGATCATCTTAGTATTGTTGATATTCAGTGAGTCTATATCTGTGGGATCGTGAACGATGAACTTTAATGAAAATTTAAAAGTGAGATAATTCAAATGCATGTATTATAAACTGTATAAATCGTCGTGCTTGCAAAATATCCTATTTGTTCTTGCTCATTCTTATATCAATTTCTATGATCTTGATTAAGATTTTTGATATTAAATAAATAACAATCAATTAAATTTCATAACATCGTCATTGCATAAATCTAAATGCTTTCATATATGCATTTCTAAGTCTTTGGTTTTTTTGTATGCTTGATGTATGCAAACGAAAATTCAAAGATTGCACTTTCTATCAGTTTTATTCTTAGAAACCTTGTATGCTTTTTGATTTTTTATTCGTTGGCTGTTACATTTTCTGCTGTAGGCTTCGTTAGCATGGGTCAAGAGAACAAACATATTTAAAGTGAAAATATTCCCAAAGAGACTCCGAGTGTATATAATCTGGATTCAATAGGGGGACTTTTTCAATGAAGAAATTTTAATGTTTCATATATATCAACCACAATCGATCATATCTCAATTTTCATCTTCCCATGTCAACCCTACATAATAAAACCCAACTTTGGACTTAATAATCGAATACCTAATAGAAAGGACATTGTTTCTTTTACAACGAAGTCTTGTTTTACTAGGTGAATAATTTTAGTTTTTACATATTGAATTGCTTTTTACTTACCTACATGCCATAAAATAATGCATTGAATTAAACCATGGCTGTGTATTGGGTGGATTTATCTAAACAAAAGGTAATTGTTATGGGTTTTATATTGTTCTGCATGGTTACTTAGTCAGCATCAGCTAATGACCCGCAAAACTATGTCACCTTGTCATAATTCCCATCCCCCGAAGAATATTTTCCCGCATGCTATTAATTTTTTAAACATTAAAAACACTATTTTCCGATCATAAATGTCCGGTTTACCGTTTATTGCTACAGTTCCTTACAGAACTATAGCATGCAAGGAAAAATCAAGTATAAACAATAAAGCAAAACCAATCAACTAAAAAAAAAGAGGACTTCTATATCATCCATACTATATATTTTAACTAACCATTTCAAATGCAAAACGAGATGCTCATTTTGAAGAAACCACATATATGTATAGCAGTTTATATATCATCTAAAATAAAAATAAAAATATTCAGTTTTATATAAATAAGAAAAAAACTTGGGTGTCGAGACAGAATGTATAAAATCTTAAATATACAAAAACTTTAAAGCTTTCTTGTAAATCCACTTCCTGTATGGATATGAGTCTTCAGGGTAGCTAGTTCACAACTATAAGATCATCAACAGCATTTTAGGTACAAGAGATGCATAATTGGAAATCAAGTTAACAACAAAGCTACCGAAATGTGATGACCAATCTCATCTGTCCAGGAAGCAAAGACAAAACAAAGCAAAGGTATACCGGTACCAGAGCCGAGAAGTTGAAGATCGCAATGGTCCTGATTTGGTACATGCAGTTGAACTGCATTACCAAAAAATACGTATATATAGAGTGAGTGAGTGAGTTGGTGTTTTACGCCCGTGCAACGCTATATAGGTTATTTACAGGCGATGAACATGAAAAGGATGATACAATGAACATGAAATGATGATGATAAATGAAATATGGGATGGGGTGGGAAACACAGGGACGGTAAATTTTGAAGAACCACAGGAAAAGGGGAGAAGTGGGTAGGGGCGGAAAATTTAGCCTATGTGGTGCACTACTTGGCGGTCCACAAAGGGGTCTTTTACGTGCATGAAGCGTGGCATTCTCCACACACGTTGGCCCACTATGGTCGGCGGTCAGGGTTTCCGTATTATAGACCTGACAACCCCCGCGGACGAGGGCTACCCTATTCAGCCACCTAGGGTACACACTTGGTCGCTCTGTGGGCTGAGCACTGACCCGACGTCAGAATCCCAAGACCCTTAGTCGCCTCTTACGACAAGCTAGGCTCTGCTGCGGGCCTATTCGCCACCCGGGCCCCGCACGGGATCGTATATATAGAAGATATCTTTATAAAGAAGATATCTTTTTGTTCAGTGTTAAATTGATTTTGTTCTTGTGTTGTCTTATGCTTTGAGATTCGATTACCCTTTTCGCCGCTTTTATTTGCTTCATTTACTTTATAAAATTAAAAATACAGTTACGTAAAATAGCAAGAGAATATTTATCGAAGAATTTATCTAAACAATACAAGAATTTTTAGAACAAATATAATTTTCAGGAATATCATTGCCAAGCACAAGAACGCACTAAGCTCTATCGTTTAGGTATACCAGTGGAATATATTTGTACAATTCCATTACGAGACTATTTAGATAGTAAATAATACAAGATTCTGGGATATGTTAGATTTACAATGGAATGTTTTTGTTTGATGTTTTCTTTGTCTTTTTTCCAACAAACATCTGCCGTATTTGATTAAAGTAATCTATTAAATCATAGAAAACGGCACACTTTAAGTCAAACATCTTTTAATGGATTATACTAATATTGACAAAGGATTTTCACCTGTATGTTAATGTATAAAGGTGAATCAAAGTTTCTTCTAGCAGGGGATTCAATACACGTCGAAGGAGCAGACGGCAGCATGACGTCACAAAACAGGTGGTTAAAATTGAATAAAATATTCTTCTTTTAATAAAAAATGAACTTACGACCGTGTCAAACAAAACATATTCTAAAAGGTATTCTTTTTTGTGTTGCCTGATTAAATCTTCTGAAATTGAAAGAGCGGCTTGTGAAGTATACAAGGAAAATGCCACTGGGCACGCGTCAAGTACACAGGTAAACAAGCTGGCGCGTAAAAAAGTTTTATTGCTATGAATTTTTATAAGACATAAGCAGGTGATAAAAACTACCTGTAACAGGTATCTTGAGACAGATGGCGTACGAATAAATGATTATACGACAGCCACAAACAACGATTTATCAACATTACATCGGATATTTAAAATAGTTTACACGGCTAGGTTGACAAAGGGGTGTCAATTATCTTCTAAATTAGAAACTGCTAACAGATATCGAATTTTAACGAAATCACTGAACAATGGTGATAAAATATGATGTTTTTATATAAAAAAAATCCATAATTTTGTTATAAATGTATAGACCTGCAGTTATCAAGCAGAATCACCCTTGGTACAGACAAATAAAAATATGAACACTAGCACTAGGTAGTATATTCTGTGTCATAAGTAAAACAATACGTGTACTCAGGTTATAGCATAGCACAGCATACAATATCCTGAAACTTGGCTTAAATGTTCTATACACTTACAACATTGTCTGATTCCAACCAAGCATCGTTTATTTTTGGCTTTTAAAGAATATTCAAAATTGTCAAAAAGGTGAAGCAACCAAAAAGGGGCTGTCTTAAATCAAGAATATTGCTTATTAAATCCTATGTTTTGGGTTTTTTTTTGTAAAAGATGAGAGTGTAAAATTCACTTCGAAAGAAAAACCTTGAAATTTGAAAGTAGTTATACAACGGCTAAACAGAATGACGACTGTTGATAAATGAATGAAAATGTTTCCATTATCCAAACTGAAGAAATTGTAATTTAATTACAGAAAATTTCCTATAAAAAATGTCACCAAGCCACGAACTCAGAGCCTCATCACGACATCATTGAATGTTTAAAAAAGCTTACTTGTATATCTTTTATTCTTTAATAAACATGTGATTAAATTTTAACAAAAGACATACATGGTATAAGGGAAAAAATTTCATGAAACGCTGATTTGTTCTTTTTTTTTACTGAAGTAATATTGATTTGTTTGTCTATTGCGTGACACAACATTCCGAACTCCCATGTAGACAAAGCAAACAGTCAATGAAGTTCTTTAAAGTGCTTTTTTATTTCCAAAACCTTGATCAAAGGTTGAATTAATGTTGATTACGTGTGATTATTGATATGATAACTTTTGAAGAAAGATATTTTTTTTGAAAATTATTAATGATTAATAAGTTTACGTGATTATGTGCAAATTTCCACCTGTCTTTTTAATATTTTTCACACCAAATGCATGCATGAATTGATGAATGAAAAAAATGTTGGCTCAACATTTGGGTTTTTTACGTGGGACACTTTGAGTAACATTTTTTTTAAATACTCAAGTATGCTGTTGATGTCCTATTTGACTGCTATGTATTATAGTGTATGTACTCCCCATTATATCGTGGTATTTGTAAATATGGGATCTTGTGAGTATTGTTCTTCCCATACACGAAACAACCGGACATTTTTACTAGTTCAGAAGGACTATAATGGTACCACCCTCGCAAGTTGTGCCAAAAGAGACCTATAGTGAGAAAATTGATACATGAAACATTCCCCTTATCGAAGACCGAACGCGTAAACCACTATACACGTTTCATCCTTTATACAGATATGCCAATATACTTTGGAAAATACAACACTATATGATTATTTAACCACGTTCTGAAAACAAAGATGTAAATCACATATTACACAAGGACAAACAGGAGTTTAAAGTTAGAAGCGTTTTAAAATGTCAACATAAATCTTAAGAACATTCCTTTTAATGCAATTTCAACATTCAAAGTAATCGATTTTTGGTGCGATGAAAAAGTACATTTTATAAAGTTTATGCTGAGTATATAGAGCATCGTGTCTTTTTGATGTAATGCTTGCAATAATATGTCAACAGGCACATGGTAGCATCGACATTAAAAAGTCACGAGCAAACTTAACGCCATGCAGGAATCTTTGTCAAAGCTGGTGTTTGTATTCGTCGAATTAATGTTATTTGTGTTGGTCAAGAGAGTCTTTCATTGGCACCTAAGGATTAGGCTTGAATCATATATGTAGTTTATTTTCAAACCAGGGCCAATTGCAAAAGCAGCGAGCAGCGACTGGTGGTCACATTGAAGGCTGATGGCTGTTTTTAAATTGTCGTTTTTATTGTAGGTTGTGACGCGTACACTTATTCCACATCCCATTATCGTCTATTCGGTATCTTAAATTTTAGAAACGAAAAAAGTTACCAGTATATACATTTACCATGTTTACACATCTCTTGAAAGGATTATCGAGATGGAACCACAAGCTGATTTGATGTCCATTTACAATGATTTTTATAAATGAAGAATTGAATTTGATTGTGGAACACTATGTATAGTATAGTGCATTTAGAATTGACGCGGTGGTACTGCGCTAACACGGTATTCAAAATTACTACCAAGATCGACACAAGAACTTTGCTTCTTTCGATCCATGACAGTGTAAAAGATATCCAAAAAACATACAATAAAATTATATAAACATAAAACCGAAGCTATGATATAAATTATGAAACGTTTCCAGTTGATTATTCAGTTGTTGGAAACCTAGCCGTCTCTTATGTTAAGTTTCCTCCCTTTGGAACCATCAAAAACAATTAGTGAAATAACAAACATCATAATTTAATAGACATTGCTGTCAATAAAACCGTAAATGTTATTATCATGATATTTTCAACACAAATATCAGATATAGTTAAATTAGGGTAAAATGTATACATTCTACAAACCGTATAATATTCTGACAAGTATGGGCAATATATATCAAACAAAGAAAAAATCAACCAATATATGTATTGATTGAAAGACTGTGCAGTGCATGTGTTCTTTGCCAAATTCATACAATTTATTTTTACGTTGAATCTCTTCTTTTGACCAACCCGTGCAGGCTTAGATTGGCGAATACCAACAGCAGCTTTAGGTTTGCCGGTTGAAGTCCACAATAAAGAGTACCGAGTACCCTGATGAAGATTCGCGGCGCTTTTCATACAGAGCTACTTGGATATGTGCCCTAGCTAGGTGATGGAATGAAGTATATTACAAGCTTGGGTTAAAAGACCGTTTGTCTTGTTGAATTCCGACCAGTACCTCCCCATGGTGCAAGACGGGCACTGTTTCAGCGAAAACGAAGGCCTTAGTAACGGGTACCAGAGAGCAGCTAACACTGGCGGTGATATGTCATGGGCTGGACGACCAATGGCTCATACATAGATAGCATATAAGAAATAGTCGCTGCAGAGGGGCATTCCCCTATATATAGACTATAAAAACCCACCAGTCAAGACCATTACAGAAACACCTGATTGCAAACCATAATACAACGGTTAACCATGTGGGGAAGATGCCATGTTCATCGCACCTTTTGCTGCATGATCACCCTTGCGATTTCCGGGTGGCGAATAGGCCCATACCAGCGCTTAGCTTGTCAGTAAAAGTCCACTGTGTGCTCGGAACCTGACATCAGGTCAGACCGCTTGCCAAAAGAGCGACTAGATTGTATGCACCATTTGGCTGAATAGGTAGCCCTACAAGTCAAAATAAATGCCGGGGTCGTCAAGTTATAATGCGAAAAAAAAATATAAAGGTGCACCATGTTTGGAAAATGTCACATTACTAACACATAAAAGAACCCTGCCGAGAAGGGACCGTAGGAACCGACTCCGGGAAAAAAGTATCTGAAGAAGAAAGTCTTATAGTAATATAACATGGGACAGCAGTTATTTAGCACATAGTATACTATACTCGCATCCACCATTTGGTTAAATAACGAATCAACCCGTTTAATCCTTCTCAGGTTCTTGTCGGAATGCCCTGGTTCCATTTCTATCCTTTTCACCAACAGGTAGGTAGAGTTCACCAAATCTAGTGTATTTAATTTTTACCGGATTTCTACTTTTTGTTTTACGGGAGTAAATGGGATTGTTTTATTCATACATTTCCAAAAAGACATAATCCAGATGGTACCATTACAGAATGACAGAATAAAACAAAGTAGACAATTATCGGTTAATTTTATAAAAAATGATTTACACACCGATCAAAGGGAATTACCTTTTTTTTCTTGATAAGATTTGTTAAATCTAGGGCTAATTGGGGTGAAATAAGTGCTGAGTTTCCTGGACATTTTTATTGAGGCCAATAACAGGTCTTTCCGGAAGAAGCAAATAAGGAAGACAGAAAATCAAAGCCCAGTGATATTAAATAAATAATTTAATTTATCTATCCTGCCATTAGAAGAGTCAATACTATTGATCTATGAGGGTGATTCTGCTACAATAATTTGTTTGTATGGCATCGTTTCCATACGGCCAATTCCCATTAGATCTATTAAATAGTCTTAATTAATCATTAGATACTTGTAATCAGCTTGAGAAACAGAATCCAAATGTTATTCTTACTTAGAAGATGTACGAGAATCACTTGACCAGCAGCCAACCTATAGGATATCGCAGGTTAATGTGTTTGACCAGATGTAGAAATGTGTCTCTTCGGCGCTAATGTGTATTGCCTTAATTTGCATACACTAGCTATAAATAAATAATAAGTAGAATAGTGTTTGAAGTACAGATACCCTGATAAAGGTGTAAAGATACATGGCATTAGGATTTTTGGGGTGCATTTGACGGTAATTTAATAAAAAAAAACCATGACATTCAAGAACAGTATTAACCAAGAGTAGCCAAATGTTAAACTTGCTGGACGGCTGAACTGAAGAGACCGACATTTGCAGTATCTTTTAAAGTTAAATAGTGTATACGCAGAACCAATTTTGGTCTTTAACAAGCTCAACGTCCATAAAATACACGAATACAGCAAAAATTTTGAATTTTCAAATCTTATCCACGGCAGAGTGTAAAAAGCTCTGTGGCTCTGCGGACTGAGCCTCTTTACACACATTGGTACGCTTGTTACAATGGAAAAAGAGCTAAGCCTGAAATCATTTAATTCTGAAGACAACTTCATTTGAAACAACTGCTATTTTCTGGTGCCGACTAAAATATGTATGCATTGTGTTCAATTAAACCAATTTCATTGAGATGCCATTTTTATTGAGATTAAAAAAAACGTGTATGTATAGCATCGAAAGCAATCACAACTTATCCATATCTATATATGCATGAGACTCAAACCTGTATACTAACTTAACCATAGACAGAACCATAAGCAAAGTCAACTTTAATAATACGAGAAATAAAAAAAAATATATTCAAAATATATATAATTTCTCAACATTAACAAAGTAATGGAAAGGGTTTCCCGTGGGGGATTCCGCTTATTTCAATTAAGTTTCGTATTGAAATACAACCATTGTAGATGACACGTGATTGAAAAAAACAAGAAAATTTGATTTCTCTATCAAAGACCTTAAAAGGTTCTAAGATTATGTTTCCATCTTTTATAAACGATGACATCATGTCGATTAATTCCTGTTATTTCTTTGTTCATTCAAAGGTGAATCGAGTCTTTTGTTTACAAAAAGTCTGCGACTTGTAATCTTCGTCTGGGATCAAACTGACTCATATCATTAAAATATTAATTTATTTGGTCTTTTCTATTCTAATCTAACCTTAAAAAGGATAAATTATTGTCTTAGTCACGTGAGCTTCGTCACTTTGTAAGGTCACCATAGTGACAAATTTCCAAGTCTTTCACGATCCTTTCGCCTTCACATAGATTAGTCAGGGTTTAAAGAGCAAGCTTGACTAGGAAGTACCAAACCATCTGTCGCGATGCTCTCAGGCAATGCAGGTTGCTTTGTTATAACCAATAGCGCACTGCTTGTCGAAGTAATAGAATCAAACAATCTAATGAATCAGAATGCTGATTGGATTAAAAACGAAATTGAAAGAAAAAAGTTGAACAGTGATGTCTGATTCAGAGATCGATATAGAGTCTGGTAGTTATTTAGTGCGGGCTAGCTGCATCTTTTATGTAATTATATAACTCAATTTGGTTTTTGAAAATTTAGAACAGCATACAAAGAAGGCACGACTTAATTACAGAAGTTAGAGATTGTTGCCATTGGACTTGTGTATTTTTTCCTCATGATATACCCTTGCTTTAGCTTAACGATATATCCTTATTATACTTGCTGTAGTTTTTTATGCCAAGTGACGACAATTTACAGGGACAAACAGTTTTACTAATATCCGCCCGTACGTCCGTCCATCTGTACGAATTTCCATCAAGCTTTTCTCAGACACCGTACATGAGAATGATTTGAAATTTGTAGGTTAGTTTAGTATGACAACTAGTACACGTCCTTAGCGACTTTAAGACCTCTTGGACTTCTACTTTCTGTTTGGTATCGGGTCGATATGAAAATTCACATGAAAGTTGCCGTCAAGATTTCCTCAGAAACCGAATGATCTGAAATTCGGTATGTTGGTTCAGTGTTTACTATTTGTATGTCCTAGATATACTTTCTGTCCTGTCGAACTTCCCCTTCCTGTTTTGGGTCCTATACGAAAGGCATATGTCCCATGGACACATTCCTTCATTTTACAACGAGAATGTTTACATGCATTGAATATATTTAGCTATACTTTTTCGCAGTTGAAGCAATATTCATCTATTAATTTCCTCATATATTCCTTGACTTACTCTCTAATTAGAATCGTTATACATTTTTGTTTATAATCTGAATACAACCAACTTACTGGAAATTAAGCATGGTTTTCTATACTAGTAAGCACAAAATACATAAAATCCTCGAAAATGAAGCTAATAAGATGAACTACATTCTAAATCATTAAAGCAAAATTAGAGTAGAGAGAAAAAAGTGATTGGCATCATTGAAGCCTTCCTGGTATTACTTTTTGGTGCTTTTTTCTTAGTTATGCGTTGTCGTGACCAGGGGTAACAACGTTTGGTCGGTTTTTTGGTTTTTGGATATGCCGTCTCGTCCGATATTCACATGAAATCGTATGCTCTATACTAAATATATTATTTAGTTTTTTCTCAACGTTCGGCTAGATCATCATTGGTTGCTTTTATGATATTTCCATGGTATAAATGAGCATAAATAAGAAAACGCGTGTCAGACACAGTAAAAAGTATCCGACATTTAAAAAAATGTTTTAAAACCTGAAAGACTATGATTAAGCTTTACCGATCAGAAGTACTCTAAAGAGCTGACATTGATTCCATAATCAACCAGCACTAAGTGGTCCCTTATATTTCTTTATGATAGATGGCAGCGATTTAGTCCGTCGTATCATAACAGCCACGTATAGAAACTGACGTCTGCTGTCACGACATTCCGACGGAATGCTGGGAAAAAAGATTGATACCATTTCATGGTATTCAGGCTGTCACAATCGATGGCATATCGGGGAATTAGCAGCAATTTTACTACAAATGTAATTAGATAATTGGTTTGACCAGTTATACTTTTCAGGACGACTACCTCACTGATATATGAGTAAAGGAATCTTGTTTGGCGTAATTTGTTCTGAGCAAGTGATTAAAACGAGATCTATTCATATCAGAAGTGAAAGTTTTGTGTTTACAATTCGGAATTAGTACAGACACATCTGTGGTTTTGTGCTGTTTTATTCCATATATCTGACTATTCATGTATTCCATGTTTTGTTTATAAATAACAGAAGTATCAACAAATGTCAATGCATGTGAACCTGAAATGAAAGAATCACTTGTTAACGACTTTGTCATCAAATTTTACAAAGCTTTGAAACTGGCACCAGCCCTGTTCGTTTGATCTTCTATTCAAAATGTATTAATTATTATTTGCAGTATTTGTTTTCGAAATAGAATTTTTTAGTTAAATCCCCTGACCTTTTAAAAGTTTTCAATTTTGAATAGTGTTCTATACATTAGATCATCAAAAGTCTCTATACCATGTTTTATAAAAGCCAACCAATCCATTATGAGTTTTGATAGTTAAGCAAGGCATTAAAACGTCGTTAGAAATGATTGCTTCATTTCATTGGGACAAATCTACAAATTTTTAGATTCAAAAGACTGGTCTCATAATGATGGATAGCAATCAATTCCTACTTTTGTACTGCATCTAATACATGCAAAATATAAATCTATTTTATGAAGATCTGCAAATGATTGTCGCATTCAGAAAATCATCTATTTAATCACACATATCGGTGCCACGTCTTTGTGCTAAAAAGGTTGTGAAATTGCTTCTACGTCGGCTGTATTGATCGAATATAAGGCTCTGGTCGACCCGAAATGCAAAAGGCTGAAAAAGAGATATCGTAGCTCAATTAACAGTAAAATATGTCACCATAATTTACAATTCTGCAATGAAAATGCCTCTAACTGGCAGACATAAATTTGCTAAATCCATTTAAACAGAAGGAAACAACACTTAAACTACAATTAAATTTCTTTTTTGATGCTCAGATTGAAGGAAAAACGCATGATTGCCATTTAAAAAAAGTTAAATCCTTACTAAATTTAAAATCAGCTAACTTTTCCTGCGATTCTTCAATTGAATTATTTTGCCTGCAATAGTGGAGAACCCGTTAGTTTTATTAAGCTTTCTGCATTGTAGTGATAGATTTATTAAATAAGGTACAGAGGTTGACGTAAGAAATTAAAGAAACATAGTATACACTTAAGGCTTTACTTATTAAAGGAAAATAAACAAGTTTACAGTGAAATTAAATCTTTGTAGTTTTGCATGATGTGCAATCAGTAACATTGTCTGAACTATAAAAGCACCAAAAATTTAAAATTCTAAAACGACAACAACAAAAAAAAAAAAAACCAAACAAAACAAAACAAAACAAAAACAAAAAACAAAACAAAAACCCACTTTCAATGCAAACAAAAACAGAACAAAACAATTTTTGAAGTTTGACTAGAATACATAAGAGCAGTATTAATCAATAAACATGTGTTTTTGAATGATTTGAATTGCTCATTGGAAATGAGACGAGTTTACTCCTTACCCTTCCGGGCACCTGAGTTCACACTCGCTTCGTTGTGTATTGAAATTTGTTTGTTTTATATGTATTTTTGTTTTATTGGTAGCCACTTTCGTTTTTAATTTTAATCATTTCATATATATATATAATGAAATATGGTGAAATATGGCTTTGAAATTTGAATCGTGTGACCATTTCTGCATGCATCAGAATTAAACATCAGTAGCCTTGTTGAAGCCTATACGTTCTAAATTCCACATGGAGTTTTGATTAGGAATGGTTCCATTAGATTACGAATGTTTATATCCACTTCTGAATTGATTTCCAATGTGTTTTAAACTTTTGTTCTCATGAATTAACAGTAACACCCTTCACAATGATTACACTAAAATTAACAGTTATGTCAAGTTCCATATAGAAAATTTAGGGTGTACTCGATTGATGTTTCAAATAGCTTTTAAGACGTATCGTTATATCTTGGAAAGCGTCATAATTATCCATATTCAATTATAATTATCTCCAGATAAAGAATAATCATTCCCAATGGACGTAATAACTATTTGGTATTTTTTCAGAAATGTTTCATGATCATTAGAGCCGCGATATACATCTATTTAAAGTGCTACTTTTCTGCAAATGAAGGGCTTTACATGAATATAGAACTAGCATTATATGAATAGAGAACCAAAAGCGTTCTAATATTTCTAATACACTTCTAAAACATTAGCAGTCGATTGTAAAAATCATCAAGTTATGCTGAGTGATTGGGTTTTATAGAATTAGGACTTTTTAATTTTTTTATTTTATAACCCTATCAAGTAATGTTATACAAGTACCTCTTGATAGAGAACACTCTTTTTGCAACTAATGGTGATACTTCTTTATTAGTGAAAAATTCCAGATTACTCCTACACGTGATTCTTGTGGGCGCCTTTTGTTTGACTATTTTTTACAGACCAACACATTTTGCATGCAATATACTGATCTCTTGCATTTACTGCTGTTTTTGCTGTGGAAGAGTTAATGAGGCACCAACAGAAGAGGAGCTGAGGGTACAATTAGTATAAACGTACCCGGGTCACATCTATATACAAAGCTGGTAACCACCAACCCCAATTGTATACACGGCACATATCTTTAGTCTATGGGATTAAAAAGCCTCCTATTTTAAGAAGCCGGAGTTTATAAAAACTCGACAACGAGTTCTACTCATTTGCAGAAGATGAAGTGTATATAAAGACCCGTCCTATGGTCAGTTACTAAGCGTTTTGAAGACAGAAAGAACGGGCAATATAAAGCAGGACCAATACATAGATATATATTCCTATAAAGCGTTTATTTTTACATGAAAATCATGTTTGATTGTTCTTTAAAGTATTTATCACACAAACATCGAAATTAATCATACCGAAAAAGACCTGTTTGAATTTTGAAATCAAATAAAGCCCAGTACTACTTTCACAACCTATCAACCGATGCGAAATCTTTCATCTATCATAGTTAAAAGGACTTATTGTATTATTAAGCGATGTTAAAATCACCTGCTATTATGGTCATTTTATATGCGACAGTTAAGTAGGTTGCACTCCACATTTTTCTATTGACCAGTGTAGTTTCTTAGCAATACCAAGGTTGATAATCCGATGCATACGTAGATCGAGTTAAAATGTTTACGTCAAATCTATTAATAAAACCTTGACATGTTTGCTGCTAGTATAACCAAATTGTCGATCATAGGTAGGTATACACGCAACCTTGAACAATGCCTTCTTTTTTTCAGGTGAAACAGGAAATGCACTGCCCAATGAACACTAGAGAGATATTTAGGTATGGAAATCAAGCTATCAGCATAGGCTCCCAAGAGCCCCATCCTTTTTATACTCTGCAGATGGAATATTATTGGTGCTAAGTGAGACCCTCATTAGACACTTTATTGTCCATGGTCATAATACTATAAGGGACCAATCATTGAACCTGGAAAGGGTCTTGTTTTTTGAATCTGACTTGTGAGAAAAAAATATTTTTGCAGCATAGGTTAAGAAAACAAATATTCTGAAGAAGAATTTCAGTCATATTGAAATATTGCTAATGTTGAAAAAGATTGCCTCGACACCTTTAAAAGATACATATTTTTTTTCTGACCAGAACAAAAATAATAGGGCCCATCCCTAAGTTAAATGGTCAGTCCCTAACATGACTGCACCTATTTTAAACTTTTAAATTACTGTAAACCGACTTATTTTCGCGTGTTTCGCGAGGAACAAAAATTCGCGGAAATTAATCTTCGCGAATGTACTTATTTTCATAGTAATATAACTATTGAATTGCGAAAATAAATAGCCCTCAAATAGCCCTTTGACCCAAAAACATGAAAAAAAGTAGTCGCGAAAATAAGGTTTACAGTAGTCGGTTATTTTATTGACAGATGAATGATATAAAAATCCCATCTAGTTGTTTTGTTTTCACTTGGTTTAAGTAACAAAATAAGGTAAAAAGTATTAAAGTAGCACCAAAGTGGGCTTTCGGATGTCGTAAGATTGCGACTTCAAAGCTACAAAGTTTGCGACGATGACAAACAAAGAAAAAAGAAAAAGAAATTAAGGAAATCCATAATATACGCATGTAAGAGATTAGAGGATTCATTTATCAAGCCCATTGTTCACTTGGTCTAGCAGCAATAAGTTCTAGTATTAAGGATGAAGCGAGCAGTACCCAAAAATATTTTCGATGGAAAAAAAAATTAAACTATGGATTTCAGATAACCTAAAACATTAGTACAATATTCATCCTATGAGGGTTTGCGGAAGTGCGGGATAAATTGTGTATTTAATGTAAAATCGTTGTTAAATAAAGTCTTTTGCAAATAGGATTGAAAACCGTACATCCGCTTGACTAAAGATCTATGTAAACTCAAACAAAGAAACCGACCGATAACAGTTTCACTGATTAAAATCGAAAATTTCTACATTTAAAGAGATTAAACAGAAGCTATTTAAACGGAACACCTTGATCTCCTAAGGTTGTCTTTGAAGAAACAATTGTGTCAGAAAGTTTCTTTGTGGTTGTGAGGTTTACAGCTTGTAACATTACAATAAGTAGAGAGGTCGGATTTCACAAGATATTTAACTTTTAAACATTATGAAGATTGACTTTTTTCAAAGTGATGAATACTTTTGTTAACCAGGGTTTGTCATGTTACAGATTAATGGAAATTTAAATGGTTTTGGTCAAAGTATGAACGTCTTTATGGTCAAGAGGGACTATAACACTCAAGTACAAATCGTTCTTTGGTGGCAAAATTAATGTGAGAAAAAACTGTTGTCATTGATGTCAATCTGTTGTGAATGGGTATTGTCGTTAATGTTGACGATAGTTAACATATCTTTTTCAGATGTCAAAATTGTATCTTTTTAAAATTTTGAATTATCAAGCTAAGAAAATGACATGTTTACGGCGTTACCGGAAAGCCCTGAGACAGAGCCTTCTTAGGTTTTAGTGTCTTCTACAACTCATGTCTTAAATTATGTTAATTTCTTTCGGGAAATGGAGTTTGTAAACACATCTGCTTTGTCTGTGTCCAGAAAAAAATGGACCAAATTGAGACTGGCCACCGTTTGGACCCTAAGCATATAATTAAGGGGCGGTTGGTTGCTTTACAGCAGTTGCCTCTGTGAAAACGAACCACCGAATAAAGAGATGCTTCACCATTTAATAGGAATATTTCATTTTTATGGATTAAACAAATTAGTAATTATTGAACGGAGAAAATCTTAAAGAAAGTCTTATTAAAGGGCTTGATATTCCAATAAAAACTTTTGATAAAAAATGAAGCACTTGATTTGATATTTAATTTCCTTTGATCTTTTATTATGTCCATCCTTATTGACAGCCAATGATATCCACAACAAATAAATTTGAACTTAAAACTGTCTGTGGCAGATGTTTTCCAGTGTGAAGCTATTTCGATTCAAAAATTAAAAATTAAACTTGAACTGTTTTGAGAGCCAAAAGAAGCAGATGGAGCACGAAGCCTCGTTTTGATTCGATGTAGGTAACAGCTGGTGCGAATGCCTTTGGTAGTTTGCAACACACATTCAAAGCAGGTATCATAAAGACGCTTAATGTAATGGTAGCAGGTGTGAAATACAACAATTCAAGGTTAAAACGACCACCTTTTTAAAAGAAAGATTTACGTAAATAAAGTGCATGCTATTCCACCTGTTGCTCTAAGCCAGGCTCTGCCAGAAAAAAAAAATATACTGAAGTTTACAATTATTACAATTTTTTACAATTTTTTTACTAAGTTATCTAGGTTAACTAATAACACAATTATAAAATATACACTGCCTTGAACTTTTGCACCCTTTTTTACACTTGAAAAAAAAGACGGCTTTATGTTTTTTTGATTCGATTTAAACCATATGTACATATTTATTCCATTGTATTATCACCGAACCTTAAAAACCAACACAGAAAATAGAAATTTAAGTGCTAACAAGTACATTTAAACTGCAGTGTTGTCTGTATGTGTTAAGTTCGTATTACTTTGCTTTAAATACGGACATAGGCTTGTAAAAGTCATATTAAGATTGGGTACGACAAAACTATTATTAAAGGGCGTGTATTTGAGGGCCAATAAAAAATATGCCCTACGATACCTTTAAGATATTGTTTTCCGATACACATATCAGAAGAAAAAACCCCAGATATTTTCATACATGTAATGGAATTTTACGGAAGCTTATTAGGGACACGCATAAATTTTTTTTTCTCGCCGCGGCGAGTTACTATCTCGCCTCGGCGACTTATTATCTCGCCCCGGCGAGCTACTATCTCGCCCCGGCGAGTTACTATCTCGCCCCGACGAGTTACTATCTCGCCCCGGCGAGTAACTATCTCGACACGGCGAGTTAGTATCTCGCCTCGGCGACTTATTATTTCGCCTCGGCGACTTATTGTCTCGCCTCGGCGAGTTCGCCCCGGCGACTTACTTTCTCGCCCTGGCGACTTACTATCTCGCCCCGGCCACTTACTATCTCGCCCCGGCGAGTTACTATCTCGCCCCGGCGACTTACTATCTCGCCACGGCGAGTTACTTTCTCGCCTCGGCGACCTATTATCTCGCCCTGGCAAGTTAGATAGTAACTCGCCGGGGCGAGATAGTTACTCGCCGGGGGGAAATAGTAAGTCGCCGGGGCGAGATAGTAAGTCGCCGGGGCGAGATAGTAACTCGCCGTGGCGAGAAATTTTTTTTTTATGCGTGTCCCTAATAAGCTTCCGTAGAATTTAGAGTATAAACAAAAAAAAAAAAAAAAAAAACGATCGTAAATTGTAAATAAAATTCTCTGATTTCTTTATTCAAAGCTGTTGTAACAGATACATTTTTAATTTTCTTTTAGTAGGTATTCAAATAATCGATGTACATAAGAACAAACCCTCTTCATTTCATTGCATCTGATGTACATGTACTTTGATATTATTTTCCCTATGCACACCCTGCAATTAATTGTTATTACTGACACCGAATTCTTTGTACTATAACGATTACTGGATATCGGGGTTAGAAACTATATACAAAAGCCATCCTACATGATAAATTCAATTTTATCATTGCTGAATGCACAATGGATTAAAAAAAGCTACCATTCTCAATTGTGAAGGAATATTCTTTGATTTGACAAAAAATGGTCACATTTGTTAAAAAATATATAGATATAAATGTGTTTATCTAATTATATTCTACAGATACACTTATGCAACAGAAATATCTAATTTACTCCATATAAATTCTCATTTGATTATTGGATCTAGATATTGGTCCAAAATACAGTCTGGCGGGCAGTCTGGTTGGCGAGATTTATGCCAAGTTTTATTCGTGAAAAGTCACGATAAATAAAGTGAAATAGCTTAGAACGAGAGCAAAACGCAAACCTTAGCGGTCCACATTAAGGGCTAAGAGTACATTAAAAAACAAATTTTACTCCCTCAAAACGTGCATGTTCAAAACGGAATTCGTTTCATCTTTTGTTCTATTCTTAGAAGCTCACATAACCTTGCAAGCGATAGATGACAACAAAACCTGGCGAATAAGACCACATATTTCAATAAAAATATATGCGCTAAAATGAATTTAATTGTTGGCAAACATTTCTGCAATAAAGAAAACATGTTTTTTCTTATCAAAACATCCGGTGTAAAAGATATTAAAACGATTAGAATAATATTACTAAACTATTAAATGTATCTGTGCTGTTTTCTATATTTATCCCATATTATAAGTTAAACATTTTGCATTGATAATAAAACATGAAATCACTAGATTATTAATGTAGTTAAACAGCTGGCAAACTTGAGCCTGTAAAACTATGGGCCATAGCTGACAAATAAATATCCCCCTCCTTGCCCCATCATACCATATATAATAACCCCATGATCATTTTTATCAATCAGAGCAAATGTAATCTACATTAACTCGAAAAGGTTGCATAAAGTTTCACGAATTCTATTTAGCGGGGTAAGGAGGAGAGGGCTTAGAGAACTGGACGAAAGTGGTGGCGACTCAAACCTCCAGAATCCCCCTTTCCTTGGGAAACTTTGGGTAATTTTCGTTAATATTTTAAGCAAATCGGCCTGGAGTCCCTTTGGTCTTCAATATTCAACAGGCGGAATTAACCCCCCCTTTTTAGCTCACCTGGCCAAAGGCCATGTGAGCTATTGCCATCACTTGGCGTCCGTCGTCGTCGTCCGTCGTCGTTAACTTTTCTTCAAACTTCTTCTTCTTTGAAACGGCTGCACAGATTCAAACCAAATTTGGTCTGATGGTACTTTAGGGTATCCCCCACAGAACTGATGTGGGGATTTTTGATTCGTCGAAAAACATGGCCGTCGTCGCTAAAAATAGACCAGGGGGGTCAGACTACTGTTTTTGGGTTGTAAATCAAAAAGTATAAGAGATACCGTATAGCGGGAAATTTTCGCGAGGTTCTAATTTTCGCTATATTCGCGACCATTATTTTATCGCGAAATATTGAACCCGCGTAATATAGAATCAGTACTAATTTGTATTTAGAATATAATGAAATCGCGAAAATAAATGTCCGCGTAAATAAAAACTAGGTAATTTAGTATGAGATACCGTAGATGAAATCTGATGCCACCATACTGCTTCAGCATCAAAAGTTCTACAAAAGTCTCCATTTGGCCCAAGTTGTCAGATGACCCCTTATAGGGGTTACAGCCCCTTAAAGGTGAAAAATAGCGTTTTTTCATGTTTTTGCCCTATAGTATGAAAACTATTGCAGATAGAGAAAAGCTGTTGCTTGCTTAAATGTTCAGCTCATTTAGCTCTACAAAAGTCTCCATAGAGTCGAAGTTGTCAGATGACCCCTTATAGGGGTTACGGTCCCTGAAATAATGTTTTTTCATGTTTTTGCCCTTTAGTATGAAAACTATTGCAGATAGAGAAAAGCTTTTGCTTGCTTAAATGTTCAGCTCATTTAGCTCTACAAAAGTCTCCATAGGGTCGAAGTTTTCAGATGACCCCTTATAGGGGTTACGGCCCCTGAAATAATGTTTTTTCATGTTTTTGCCCTATAGTATGAAAACTATTGCAGATAGAGAAAAGCTGTTGCTTGCTTAAATGTTCAGCTCATTTAGCTCTACAAAAGTCTCCATAGGGTCAAAGCTGTCAGATGACCCCTTATAGGGGTTATGGCCCCTAAAATAATGTTTTTTCATGTTTTTGGCGAATAGAATGAAAACTATAGCAGATAGAGAAAAGCTGTTGCATGCTTGCTTAAATGGTCAGTTTATTTAGCTCTACAAAAGTCTCAATAGGATTGAAGTTGTCAGATGACCCTTAATAGGGGTAACGGCCCCTAAAATAACCTTTTTCATGTTTTTGGCCTATAAAATGAAAACTATAGCAGATAGAGAAAAGCTGTTGCTTGCTTAAATGTTCAGTTTATTTAGCTCTACAAAAGTCTCAATAGGATCGAAGTTGTCAGATGACCCTTTATAGGGGTTACCGCCCTTAAAATAACCTTTTTCATGTTTTTGGCCTATAGAATGAAAACTATAGCAGATAGAGAAAAGCTGTTGCTTTCGTAAATGTTCCGTTTATTTAGCTCTACATAAGTCTCAATAGGATCGAAGTTGTCAGATGACTCCTTATAGGGGTTACGGCCCCTTAAATATCGGTTTTTCATGTTTTTGGCCTATAGAATGAAAACTATAGTAGATAAAGAAAAACTGTTGCTTACTTAAATGTTCAGCTCATTTAGCTCTACAAAATATAGGGTTGACATCAAGACCAGGTGAGCGATTTAGGCTCCTGGGAGCCTCTTGTTTTAGATTAACCCCTGGACGGAAGGACACTCACATTACACCCCCTATTTTTAAATTGGCTCCATATAGTTTTGTTGGTGTAGTTTATTTCTTGTTTTAACCATGACAAAAATTCTAAAGAATTCAGTAAGAGGATTAGATCCTTAGAGAGGAAAGAAATCAACCACTTGGTATGAAAAGAACATTATAATTATCTGCCATAGTTTTCATTTAATTCAATAAAAACGTGGAAAAACAAAACGCTATGTTTGACCTTTAAGGATCCATATTATTCCTAGAAGGGGTCATTTGAAAACTTCGACCAAATGGAGTTTGAAGGGATTTTGATTTTGAAGAGCCTATTAAAGATCTATTCTTTAAAATATTTTCTACCATGTCTACTGTTTTAACAAAAAATCTGAGTTCACTCTCGTTTCAACTTGAGTTTGCGTTGCTGAATGCGGTTGTGTTGTTATGTATGTGTGTGTGTTTTATGTTGTTATGTGGTTTGTTTTGTTGTGATGATTTTTTGTCTGCCGGTTTTGTCTTTGTCTTTACAGTTTTATGATACTGATTACCCTTTTGGTACACCTTTGCTTCTTTTTTTAAGTGATTTTACCTATGCCCTGTTTTTAATAATTTATTGGATCAAACTTCGATATGATTTTCTCAGGATCAAATCAAAACCCTGTCTCGCACCAGATCGTTTGTTTCCAACAACTTTCTGGGGAGACAATTTTTGAAATTGTTTACTGGAACGGAAGATGGGAATGAGCTCGGCTGACATTTGACCAGGTGAGCTATTAACGGGACAAGATCAGGAGACGCGCATGCGACGACACCAAAACACAATGGGAACTGGTCTGTTAAGCGGACATGAGTTTTAGGCTTTCAGACTCAATATGGAACCAATTAATCCCGCCTTGTCATTTCCTCATACACAAGACCCAAAATCATAAACAAAAATTATCTCGTTTTCAGATTGAAAAATAATAAAAGGATAAAGGGAGAATAGCATAGTGATTGTTGGGTTTTCAGCAGACAAAGAAAAAAAAACATAGATTGGATACAAATTGTGGAATACTGAGATTTGCGCCAGCTGTCTTTACTTTAAAAAACAGATAATTTATACTAAAAAAGTGACAGATGCTGAATTATAAATGAGCATTATTCAGACTCCATCTTCTGATCCAATGTCATCAGCAGACGTTCAAATTGCTGTCACGTGGAATTTACCGCCTAAACTTTTGTCAATGGTTTTTATAACAAAAATGTTAATAGTAATCTTAACTTTAAAATATAATAATAGATTTCTCAGCGGGTCATCATTAAGATGTCCGCTCGACATAAACACATGTATTATTAAATTGTAACCTCGTTTTTATTGTTGGCAGACAGTATTCATTCGTTCATATCATCCATATAAAAAAGACAAGGTTACCACCTTTCAAGTTCTTTCATCTTACTGACAAAGACATTTGACCTTGATGAACCTGTTATATAACAAAGCGCATATCTTGTAACACTTAATTACCTGACGGTGCATGTACTACAGCTGTATTGTACACCACCATGTTGATTTTATTCATTATGCTTTTAGCTTGAATTGAATGAATAATTACCCCTATCTGCAGCAGCAGCAGCACAAGACTCATACTATTGCTACAAAAAAAAGATAAAAGAAACACTAATATAAAAATGATTGCAAATTGAAACAGACAGAAAAAAATAAAAGAAAAAAGACAATAATAAACTACTTTAAAAATGAATAACATGACTTGTTCAAAACATGTAAAAATAATGTATACGATTAAATATTCAATGGGACCTTTACTTTATTCTTATAAAAAAATTATACAAGTAATAATTTCACAAATGATAGTTACAATTCAATAAATCGACCAATTCAAGCATTTTCTTCTATTGCAATATTCAGTTTTCAACATGTCTATATATGGGGTATATTACTGGGAAAAGGTGTGGGGTATATGGCTGGGAAAATGTAACTTGACGGGGATCACTTGATATCGTTTCCTGATACAGACATTGGAATAAGCCTTAATTTCTAAAATTGGGAAAAACTCATTCATTTGGAAAAAAATATAGATATTTCTAAAATACGTGGTCTATTATGACAAAATAAGTTTCAATTTTTAAACGTTTTGACCGAAGCAACTGTATACAAACATGTTTTGCAGATGGTTTCTATTGTGCAGTTGGTCGGTTGACCTTCTGAACTTTACATTAGTTCGAATGTCTTTATTGAATGTGACAAAAGATTAGAAATTCATTGATTCTGCACACAATACCTAAAACGCATGAATAAAAGAAGTAATTTGATCTTTTCCAAGTGACCTTTTCCTATTAGCTTGATGAGTAGTACCCCCACACAATAAGTCAACATATTTGGTTTAATTTCAATATCTGATCCGACTAATCAGTCCTTGAATGTTTACAGTTTATATATGTTGGGACAGGAACCATCAAGGTCTTTAACTTTTTAGTCAACAGATTGTACCTATATCTATAATCTCTAGGGATAGGAATTTTAAGACCCTACTAAGCTTAACGTGTTGGTTCAGTAATTTTCAGATTATGTAGTTGACTTTGAATGGACACTGAGCCCATCACTATAATAGCTTATTATTTACGGCTAAAGGATATTATATATGACATGGAATACGTATCAACATGACCTATGGCCATCTTCAAAGGCTTTGATATATAAAAATGAACTTGGTCAACTCTAGATGTTCTCAGTTAAGATTACAGCAGTATATCACAGTTAGTGATGATGGTTGCGATGCTAATCTTATTGTTCACTTTTTAGATTAAATACTTAAGTCCTTTTTTCCATATTTGGCCAAGCCATTTTCAAAACTGATACAATAGTAATACAATGTTACATGTGCTGTCCTAAGACCGGAATCTCTGTCAAAGCTTATGTTTGTACTTGTCGTCTTTATGTTTAGCGTTCTATATACAGAAGGGGTTCTTACATTTAAAAACACCGTTAAGCAAACGAAAAACAACTTGAAGATCATTCAAGAAACATCGACATTTTACAGGGCCAGTCACTCATGGGAGCCAAATATCTTCAATTAGCGATCTTCCCCATGACAAACCATCCTCTAAAGCATGTAGCCAATGTCGTAAGCATATGTGTTTTATTGTTTCTTTTACAATATTCCCTAATAATTATCTACTAATTAATCCCAAAGATACCACCATCTTTGATCAATTACCAATACATGTAGTATTATTTATTATTTCGTGACCCAGACATCAAGGGTATGATGTAAAAACAAGTATCTTAATAATTCATTTGACCGATCAACATTTATTTCTCTGCTGATATATACAATTAATGGCACTATTCTGCTTAATTAGCGCTTTTGTTTGCATGATGTTCTATATGTTGCATAAAGACAGCTGACTATATAAAATGATTCGCCGACCAGGACTGAAATACGCTTTACCTAACATCCCAGCTAACACAAAAACATTATAAAAATGTTATTAAAACATTTTCTTAAAAGGACTGAAAACATTTTTCAGAAATGTTTGAAAAACATAAATTTGTGGAGTGCCAGAAATGTTTTTATAACGTTTGTAAAAACTGTTTCTTAAAATGTTTTAAAAATGTTTTTCTAAAACATTTTTAATAAATATAAAAATAACATAATTTTAAATCGTTACAGAAATGTTTGTACTAAATGTTTTTTACTTGTTTTTTCGAAACATTTTATAAACATATTTTGTACTGTTTTTAAACTGTTATTAAGGCATGTTTTTATCCTGTATTTTTATCATATTATCCTTAAGGGTTTTGGATAGTGACTTGACAAAAGAACATAAAACCCAAGAAATTAAAGTCCACAAAGAAATGAGGGACAAACATTAGAGCAAACTATGCAAAAGTGCATATGCATAACAAAGCGAATTCCAATTAGAGGTGTCCCCGAAAAATCTGATTGGTCGAATCGAACCTTCTGCTTGTCACATCACCATATCAAACAACAAACTGCCTTATTACTCATAGAACAATGAGAAAACTACACGACAAGCAACTTCATTAAGAAATAAAACACAAATTTAGTCCACAAGAATATGATGTTCTTTAAAAAAACCAACGAGTTATCCATGTCATAACTTTTATAAGAATTTCAGGAAAATATCATCTGTCAAGTCTTGTGGTGTTGTTAATACATGTTATAGTTGTTTTCATTGTTCTGAAAAATAAATAAATGCCGATTTATATACCAAAAATACAAGTATCTTTATAAATGTACTATATAATAAACATAGTAAACATAGAGTAACCATTAGCATGATATTGGATTAAAGTCTAATCTCGAACTAAACCTTGATCGTTAGTTAAAGATGAGTCATGTGCAAATTTAAAATTATAAAAATTAACATCAGTCTATCTATTATAAAACAAATCATTCTACTTACATTTTGTTAGAGCTGTGTATCAAGATGTGTTTCCTCTCTCTTGAAAGGTTAAATCTATACTGATAAAGACTCCAACACACAGCGTGTGGCAAACCACTAAACTTACAAATAGCTGGTTACCATGGTGATCTTACTGATAACGATGCAGGATAATTGCTTTTCAAACATCTTGAGAAAATTAGTCACAGTATCGTTCGTGTTATACAACTAACATGCCACCGAAGATAATTAACAATGGAAAGAGATGTGTGTGTTTTAATATTTACCATCATTCTTTATCTTAAAAAAAACCCCTTAAATACTAATAAGAAGAAAAAAACAACAAAACAACATTAAGAATAAATGTAAATAAGTAAAAGTTAAAAAAAAAACATTACTTAAAACAATAAAAAAACTGGACTTAAAATTAAGATAAAAATTTAGTTTTTGTTTTGTTATTTCAGTATATTTATCACTGTAATCTGTTCATACTCATTAATAATTGTATATAGTATTCATAACGTTATAACTTGTCTTATTTGTTAGAGGTAAAATGTGACAAAAACATATCAAAAGCATGCTTCTAAAAAGGTTTTAAATTGTTATTTAAAAACATTTCTATGCCATTCAAAACCATGTTTTAAAATTGTTATGAAAAGATGTAAACTTTGAATGTTTTAAAAACATTTTTATAACATTATCATAATATGTTTTTAAATCGTTATGAAAAGATAATATGGAAATGCTTTCTAAATGTTATTATAACATTTCAAAATAATGTTTTAAAATTGCTATAAAAAAATGTAAAATAAAATGTTATAAAAACATTTTTTAAACATTTCAAAAAACAGTTCAGAAAACTATTTTCCATCTGTATTAAGGAAACGTTATTTAACCGTTTTTAAATCATTCTTAAAAAATCATAACATTTTAAAAATGTTTTAAAAATGTTTTTTAAAAACGTTTTCTTCGGACCTCAGATATAACCTAATAAAAATGTTTTGAAAAGGGTTCGTGCTACATGGGATGTCATTTTGGTGTTGAGGTTTTCTGGGGGTTAACCAATTCTGATATTTGTTGCAGATGGGTTTTTTGAAGAACTTTGTCTGTGTGAACGGTTTTCTTAACTCCCGTCTACCTTAGCATATACAAGTGCATGGTTCCCCAGATCCTTTAACTTTAAACGCAGGCAAGTCTGCAGGTGACCATTTAAACAATGACATTTTTTCTGTCCCTCAAAATCCTTATCATGTAATGTTGTTTTATATTGTTCTTGTTCTGTTTCAGGGTGTGATAGCACCGTATCATTGTCGTGATCTTTAAGTTGTCGCACAATCGTGTTATGATCGTGTCGTGATGATAGTGTAGTGCCAGCGTAGTAGCGGCGACTCTCAGATGGGCACGGCCTTAGTAAGCTTGCAACAAGACATTAATACGACTGAAGCCGACCGCTCTGCGACCTGCTTACGATCTCTCTATGCTGTTCGTATCTCTTTTCACCACGACCCCGCTACGAATGTTTTGAGCATATGTTCAAAATTTACGTAGCACATTCGTAGTCACTCACGACCAACCACGTTCATACGACGACCTCCACGACCCCAGGACGACAACAAGTTACGATGTAGGAAAAACACCAAGATCGTTCAGAGTGATGGGGAAGGAGGGGGCTTTAGCAAAGATCAGTTCAAGCTTTACGTTTTCTTATAGTTGATTGAACTTCCCGGTCAAATTTATGTGGGTTGAACATCTCGGCCAAGTTTATATAACTGTAAATCCGTAACTTGCATCATGTCTTATAAATTGAAGAATGAAAGGTGGCTCTGCTTATGTTTAATGCATAACATTGAGAATATAAGGTTTACATTAACAAGCCTAATGGTTTGATTGCATGACAATGTTTTTACACGTTGTTAGACACGTAACTCTTGACGCCAAGTCATAAAATAACGGTAAAATGTCTTCTACAGTGAAGCCGTAATAGCTTTAAAAATTCGTATAGGACGTAGTTAATTCAAAACGAGCATTAAAAGACAAAAACAACGTTAATGCATGTCGATTTTATGTTAGGACCCAGAAAAGATGATGGGTTCTTATTTTACTGTATTAAATGACGTACGATGCCATGCAAATGTGTTTTGGAAGGACAGCTTATAGCTTTCTGAGCATGTATAATTTTTTGGGATAATCTGATTGAAAATGTGTTTTGAAACACATTGTCTGAACACGAAAAGTTTTTTTTTCTTTAATAATCTGATAAGAAAACTCACGAGACTATATACAAAACACTCAAAATTTAAGCATTCATTGCATTAAGTGTATTTGTAACCATTAATATGGCATTAGGTTTTTTTTGTATGGTTTGTAAGAAAAAAATCGGGACTGAGGTGTTAAAATAGAAAGTCCGTCACCATTAACCTACAAACAGGCAACCTTTGCCAAGAATGTGAAAAATATAAGGTTGACGAACGTTTTTCACCCACGTTATAGTTTAAGAACTAGTGAAAGAACATCGGAACGTACGTACGTAAGACACGACTACCAACATCGAACAATGCATTTTCATGAAGATTCCACTGCTTGCACATGCCCCCGATCTTCTAAGCATGCTATGACCGTCTCTTACGTTTTTTTTTTAATTTACTATGAGCTTATATCAATAAGGAATCCGACAGTATCGAGCAGTTATCTAGTATACACATAGCCAATGAATTACCCTTTTAAGTTTAACAAAAATGTACGACAAAGACTAGTCGATGCGCTAGCTGTACGCCACATGGAATGGACCGTTGAGACATTTCAAAACGTTTTATCTCCGTTTCTGGGTTTATCTTGGTTTTGTCCTTGACCTACATTGATTTTACTCTCCATTTCGCCGTTACGGATCTCGCCAATGCTATAGGTCTGTATATTTGTTGCTTAATCACTCAGCTGTCAACGAAGTTTGCTTGAACATTGCGTCTATATCTCTGCATCTAGTCTTAATTTGATTGATATTTGTTCATAAAAACATGGACGCCTCCTGAGATGGACAGGCCTTGTATAAAGTCATTGTGTTTCGGCCGACTCGGTAGGAAAACGTCAATCCATAGGTATATGATGAGTATTTTAATCTAGGAACATCGAAAGACGAAACTCTATAGTACTATATTTTCTATCAAGGAACCTATTTGATTTGCTGTAGCGATAATGACACTTCTAATGGAAGACAGTTCCAATGTAATCAGTAAAATGGCAAATATTGAAGGTAGCAATTTCATTATTGACCGTTGAGGTCAGAAGAAGCAAGGTTATTATGGACGATCCGGACTCTTATTAGATTACCAATTCACACTAAAAGTAAACATTGCCTTTATTCAATGATCTCTACAGTTGTTGAGAGATTCACTAAGATTTTAGAGTCTCTGAAACCAATTTAGAAGAGTTGTTTGTACGGTCAGACGTTTCTTTTTATTCAATATTTTTGCATCTTAGACAACTTATATCCTTATACAGTTCATAGATTTGGATTTAATACATTTACTTGCATGAAATACATTCAGGCCAATAGAACACTTCGCTGAAAGAAACCAAATCACTCTGCTCAAAGCATAAAGAATAAGAAATAACATTAAGTAACAAGGAAATATCTGACATATTGAGGGATATGTTTTTAATGAATGTTAACTGGAGATATCCCAGAGAAAAAAAATCAAAGAAAACCAGGAAGACGGCATCTAATCATTAAAGACAATAATTATACAGAAGCCTGAAGGAAGCAAATAAAAAGTCTTTGTTTCTCTCAAAAGTGCATATTCATATTTGAAAATCTATAATGATGAAGCATTTAAGCTTAATCAATACCAAATGAGATCATCGTAATTTGCTTTAAAAAGTTTAAAAGATAAATGGACTCGGAGCTTTATTTCGTAACACACGTAACTATAACAAAGAAGACTACCGTATTAATAGATGTTAAACAGGACATTCATTTTACGACATATAGGTCTATTTCACGACATTAAAGTTTCTCCTTTGGGCTTGACACGTTGAATACACATTGGTAGTCTGGCCATTGAAGGGAATGTAACACATTGTTTTGTACAACAAAAAAAATCAGGTTTAGGTTACAGACTATCTAAATTCATCAATGGCTTATGAATAAAGATGCCGTATTTGACGTTCGTTCGCCCCACTGATTAAGTCGTTATGGGGTCATATTAACGTTAACAAGAATGAATGAAAAATTATGAAGGTTAAACTGCGTAAAATACGACTACATAACAGTTAGAAAGTCAAACGAGTACGCTATGTAAAGCCAATGATGCAGTACATAGCGATAAGAAGTTTATCTGTACAACATCTTAAATAACTTATTAGGAGGTCTTAAAATGATAGCTCAATTTTCATCCAAATCGAATTACTAGTTAGCTTAGTACAACACAGTACATAAATTGCAGTTTATTTTCTAATATGTTAAAGCATACAGAGCAAACAGAAGCAAATTGACTGTAGTCTGTCCGGTTATAACGAACTACAGAACACCAGTTGAAATGATGTGCGTTTCATTTTTACGCAATATGCAGATATGATGTTTACCCCTGGCATGACATGCAATCTCTATGCATTTCCGGCCACAATTGCCATGATTGTCCACGGCCAGACAAACGGTACCATCCTTTGGATTTGATTTTCAAAGTCTCGTTCTCCTATTCTATAATTTGGTGTTGCATTGGTTGGATTTGTTGGTTGAACATTAAAGCACTGGAGATGATAGTCAGCCAGAGATCGTTTGTTCTAAGTTCGTAGTAAAGTAGAAAAATCATGACCATGCATGATGTTTAAGTTGCTGAATTGTGGATAAAATGAAGCAATTGTGGGGTGTTATTGGGGATTTGCAGTAAATGCACATGTAAGTTGGTGTTTTACGGCCTTGCAACGCTAAAAAGGTTATCTAAAGGCGATGAACATGAAAAGGATGATAAAATGAATATGAAATGATGATGAGAAATGAAATATGAGGATGGAGTGGAAAACAAAGGAACGGTCAATTTTGAAGACCACAGGAAAAGGGGAGATTTTGGTAGGGGAGGAAAATCTATCCTATGTGCATGGTGCACTTCTTGGGGTCTCGAAAGGGGTCTTTTACGTGCATGAAGCGTGGCACTCTCCATTTTGCTCACCATGGTCAGTGGTCAGGTAGGATTTCCATATTATGGACTGGCGGAGGAGGGGTACGATAATTAGCCACCTAGGGTATACACACTTGGTCGCTCTGTGGGCTGGCCAGTAACCCGATGTCAGAATCCTAAGACCCTTACGATAAGCTAGGCTCTGCTGCAGGCCTATTCACCTCCCGAACCCCGCACGGGACGGAGGGATTATAAATGGGTTAGCTTAAATAATTATATTTTTCCGCTGTAGTCGATTTTTTCAAAAAGAAATATTATATGCAGATAGTGACATGGACAGGAAGAAAAGGGTGTTTTCATGCCTTATTTTGGTATATGTATGTATATATTAAATAACATTAATTCCCGGGAACCTTTTATCGCTAAAATAACAAGCAGGGCCCGAATTTATCAATGAAAAATGATTTATACATTTTCCAATATACACATGTAATATTGTCTTCCGTATTGACGTAAACAGTTGACATTTATTATAGATGATGGCGTACCCTGTGATCCACGAGGTCAACACACGTCCAGCGTACTACCACTTATACGATAATTAGACCACAAACATAAAACATACAACCCTCAGCGCTTTATATTAGCTCCCCTATCAATATCTTTAATGTTTCCCCATATATATTCATGACTACCAAAGCCAAAGTATAATGCTAATATCTTGTTCGTGTTATTAGGGAATAAAATGCAATTATAGTAATATAAACTTAAGGTTCCGATGGGACCTACGGAATTGGGATTCGATCTGGTCATGTGCCTTTTTACCGGACTGTGTGGCAACTCGCCATTCAATATAATGTTTAATGACCATATTCATATGTTATACATAGGGACACCCGAGAATAATTAACTTCCAACATGAAATGGTTATGACATTGTTTTACATTGATTAGTATGAAAACAATTTGCTTTCATTGTAAAGTGGTCCAATAAAATAGTGAATATAAGTAGTTGTTGGGGACCCTTGATACCAAGCGAAGAAACCCTTTATTAGGAATTAATGGGTTATGAAAATTGTATTTTTATAATAGTCATAAAACATACATAAAGCAGCAATGTAATGAGTCTTCGTAAAAGTCCAATTATACTATGTAACGTTAAGGAATAAGAAATTCCACACATTGTAAATGACCGTAAATTGTGTATAGTTGATTTACCGAGACATTCCATGGTCAACTTATTTTAAAAAATAAGAAATTAAATCTAGAATACCCAAAAGCACAAGTGTAGCCAAATTGAGATAAAGGTATCTTTAAAGCCATTTATTTCATGAATCATTAATAAGATGATGGAACCGCTTTGTTGAATGAAGCCATCATCATTCTCTTGCACATGCTTTATAATTTTCAGAACACCAGGATGTGTTCAGGTTGAAAGTACACACAAAAACTAAAGAAAACGCAATAGAAAAATCGTACTCGTTGAAAATAATATTCACTATATTTATTGCACGTTAAAGAGTTGTCCTGTCAAATATGCTTTTTGGAACTGGAATTCGATGTTAATGAATTCAAATAACCCAACGATTCAGTTAACTTCCAAATGTACGAAAAGTCGGTCTTATATTGAACTTGTATTTTGATTTCGAAACTTTACGGCGACTGGCAAGCACAGTGAGAAGGTTTAAAAAAGACCTTCGTTTACTTGGTTTGCGATACGTGTTTGTTCCCGCCGATAAAGCAGCTAACAATGTCGTTGTGGTATGAGAAAGTATTATCTTGAGGTTTTAATGCACGAAATAAAAAATTCGAACACTTTCGTTCCCGTGCATTCGACAGAATCAGGTATCATTGACGATCATATCATAGCGACCACAGCACTTCGAGTTGCCCCGACATACTTTAAGTTACCTACTATGTACTGGATACCTAAATTACACAAAAATCCATATAAATCTCGTTTTATCTCTGCTTCAAGTAAGTGTTCTTTAACCCATATTTCCAAAGTTCTATCTCTTACTTTAACTACTATGAAGGAATTTATTATTCAATACTGTGAAAGGGTATTCGAAAATAGTGGAATTAATTATTTTTGGAGTGTAAAAAATTCTCTTGATGTTTTGGACAAGCTTCGTGCATTTGAAAATACTTTTCATACCGTTGACAGTTACGACTTTTCTACTTTATATACTAACCTTCCACATAATCTGATTAAAAAGAAATTTGAATATTTGGTTAAATGGTGTTTTGACAAATCTAAAAGTGATTATATCTGTTCTAGAGTTTCAAAATCATTTAGTAAATCATTTTTTAGTAACGAGACTCAAAAGGGTTACATTAACTGGACTGATGCAGAAACTATTACTGCTCTAAATTATTTGTTAGATAATATTTACATACGTTTTGGTAAACAAATTTATCGCCAAATTATTGGTATTCCTATGGGTACTAATTGTGCGCCACTTATAGCTGACCTTTTCCTATACTGTTATGAATCACAATTTATGGCTAAATTACAAAAAGACCCGAACAAACAGACCCTACTCGAAACTTTCAATTATACTTTTAGATATTTAGATGACATTCTTGCACTCAACAATCCTTCATTTTCTAATTTTATTACAGATATCTATCCTTCTGAATTAACCTTGAACAAATCTAACGTCACCGGTGATAGATGTCCTTTTTTAGATTTAGATTTAAGTATTATTGACGGAAAATTACATACCAAAGTATATGATAAACGTGACGACTTTACCTTCCCTATTATAAATTTCCCTTTTCTTGAAGGAGATGTTCCACTAGCGCCGTCATACGGGGTTTACATTTCACAGTTAGTAAGATATGCTCGGATCTGCAGTTGTGTTTCTGATTTTGATAATAAAAACCGTTTTATTACTGAAAAATTATTAAAACAAGGTTATCGATACCACAAATTAGTAAAATATTTTTCTAAATTCTTCCACAAGTATCGATCTCTTATTGAAAAATTTAATTGTACACGTCACTTTCTTATAGTGAAAGGTATATCACATCCTGAATTTTATGGTAATGTTTTTTATAAAGCTCACAAATTTAAAAGCAATCCAATAGAAATGAAAAATTGGCTTCAAAATTTATTACGGAAAGGATATAAAATGAATATCTTGGTTAAATCTTTGAATTTAGTGTTTTTTGGCAGAAATATTGAAAACTTGATACTTGCTTTAAAACTTCCATAAATGATTTTACTATTGTCATTTTTAAGCATTATAGCGATCAAGCGTGTCGGTTTTGTGTGATGACACTTCACTAAATCATTATTGTTTGAAGTGTTGTGTCGGATTTAAAATCGATACGTTTGATTTTTTTACATCAGTCGATTGATGATTCTCAGCTAGCTGTCAGTAACAGCGAGTGTTCTATAGAGAGTTCCTTTATCGTCCTTATGTTTGTTCTTGTTTTTTGTCTTAGGTTCTCTCTAGTAGAATTGGACTTTGATCGATTTGATTTTTATTGTGTGTTTAGTTTTTGTGCTTTGTCTAGGAATATTGATAGGGGGAAGGTTGGGCCCAAAAAACTAGTTTAACCCCGCCACATGTTACATGTGCCTGTCCTAAGCCAGGAATCTTTGACAAAGCTTTCGTTTGTACTTGTCTTTTTGATGTTTTCTGTTCCTTGTTTAAGAAGGGGGTCTATCTGTGACTATTTCAGGGCTGGATTTGAATTATATGCATCTTATTTAGACCATGGGCCAATTGCAGAACCGCGAGCAGTGCCAAATGGCCTCGTTGAAGGCTGCTGGCGGTTGTCCATTGTGGTTTTTCTAAATTGCCGTTTAATTGTGGGCTGTGTCGCGTACACTTATTCCACATCTCTTTATTTTCTATTTTCTACACTATGGCACTTGGGTTGTCTATCATTAGCTTTGCAAAGTACATGATAGACAAGTGATGATACATAGACGAGTCCCTACAATTTATTCGAAAAACTGAAAACATCCGTTAGGTTAAGTATTAAAATTAATTAATTGGGGGTTTACAAAAGAATTAATTTTGGATAATTCTTTGTCCTCATTCTAGCTATCTATGAGTATTCGTAGTCGGACTTAAGGAATTTCACTCAGCTACGCATTAGAAACACGCCATGTGCCATGAGTTGTTTAGCATATAGCACACCACAGCCACAGTTAGATGCCCCAATGTACCCGGAATGATAACCTTAGTTTAACTGGAGACAAGAACGGGGGTAATTGTTTGTTTTTCTTATTTGATATAACGCTGCTGTTTATAATATATTTATTTTTTTGCGGTATTTTTATTGCAACATTCTCAAAATTTTAAGCTTTATATTTCCAATATGAAAGTTAACTCTTATCTAAATCATGATCATTATTATTTCATAAAAAAATGTTAGTTGGAATGACGATACAACGACAATCGGAAATTGCTATTTGAGCGATTTCTGTCGCGGAAGGTGATTTTATCCAGAATTGTTAACATCTGACCCTCGCACAGTCTTAGAAGATGATTAGCCTCCAATGTAATGCTGATTATCGGCATTTTCCAGAGTTTATAAGATGTTTAAGCTTTATCATTATATAGTTCTGTAAAATAAACGCCTAAAGGATATTGATCTTGAGAAATTTATAGTCGTTTTATATGTGTAATTATACGTAAAGGATAACGACAGTCCCCTTTGTCGTTGATTGCGTCCCATTTACGGCAGATCAATATGGCTGCACAACATGCCTTAAACTAGTTTATTTTTTTGTTTTTAAATTAAAACCTTAATTGTTGTTTTTTAAATGTTTTTAAAAGAATTCGGATATTACCAAGTATAATGCACGACTGTTGTTACCCGTTTTAGAATAGGGGTAAGAAGAATAACTCTAAAATAAATTATGTTAATGTCCAAAATTTGGTAAACTTTCATTAATTTCGTTGCATTGTGGTGGTTTGTTTGTTGCTTTTCTCTCTGCTATGCACTTTGCTTTTTGTGATACCGGCTTTTGAAGATTTTTTTATGTAAAAGAAACTAATAAAAAATGAGATTTTTTTATTGTGCGTCACTAGATATATGATCATACTTTAAGTAACAAAATGATACAGTATTTGTATTATTAAGCGAATCACCCATTAGAGTTATTTGAAAAAAAACCAAATCTTTTGGTGCTCCTATTTATAGAACTTTAATTTTCAATACTATAATAAAAAGGCATGCCACAGTCCAATTAACTAGAAAGGAGATTACAGGAACCATTTAAAATAGTTCTTACCCTTAGTGTTTTTAATGAATTTTTTGCTACAAGTTTCAGTTTTTGTTATCAAATCTTTCCCCAACTGCATCGATCAAGATAATGTCTATTCTCTGTTTAGAATTGGCTTTAAAATGGCTGGTTAGGACTACAGCTCCACCAGTTAGATAAGGGAAATTATATAATGGCACCTTAAACTACTTTTGTTTCACTGAAAATGAGAATATGTGATTTATGTGTCTGCGACTTAAACAAAATAAAGTAAGACCTTCTTGTCATGGAACATGGTTTTTGCCAAGGGAGATAACAACCAAGGTTATTATGACAATGATAAGATTATGATAAATTGTAGTCAATGACCAAGGAAATCGTGCTGTCATTTGTAAAATCAGGAGCGTAAAACGTTTCCTAGTCAAAGTCCCGGAGGAAAACTGTTTCTAAGCAATGTCATTAGATATATCAACAATCTCTAAATTAATGTGTTCTTGTATATTATTTCATTGTTCTATCTATTTTGTATTTAGGACTGAGTGAAGAGTAAATGAAGCAGGACTTGGGGTGTAATTGTTCATACACTTCCTCTTTTGGGTATAATAGTACATGAAATCATTATACTTAGATATTTGTCAACAGAATGTTAACAGCATGACTTTATTGCTTGGCTTATTGTATCGTCTATTTTTAATAGTATTAGAAGAAAGACTTTGCCCAAAGCTGGCGTGGGCGCAAAAATACATTTCATTTATAGCTAGGATGTAGAACTGTCCAGCATATACATTTTTTACTCTTGACGATACCCTTTTATCAATTTCTGTCAAATGCTTGTCTATTTTCGTTTATCATGTGAGTCGCCTTTTTAAATATAATTGTATTGTGTGTCTCTTGGTTTTGTATAGCTTCAATGATATAGCTTTTTTGACATCTTTGATTTGGCGGAGCTACAATGCGGTCTCATTACATGTAATGTAGCAAACTGAACTTTTTCATCTAGTTTATACCACCTACACAGCTACAACACTGTCTAATGAGGAAATTATTGACAATCAGAAAATTGACATGCATTTCCTCCTGCGGCCTTTCTGTTGGTTCCAACATAACAATGATGACATTCCATCCCTGTATTGGATTCCTAAATTACATAAAAATTCATACAAACAGTGCTTCATTGCAGGGTCAACCAAATTTACCACTAAACCTCTTTCAGTTCTGTCGACTTCAAGTCTTACGACAATAAAATCCGGCCTCCAGAAATATTACGACATTACTGAATAATAAAAAAATTCTTAACTCTTAATCAGTTTCATCTTGAAACAGCATCAAAACTTTCGATTTCTCCACACTTTACACTTTTATATTCCACATGAAAAACTGAAATCACGATTTGCACAATTGATTAAACGCAGTTTTTTTTCTCAAAATGAATGGAAAACTCAGATACAAATATCTGGTAGTCGATTACACTAAGATTTACTTTGTCATCAATGAGTCTAAGGAAAATATCACATATACAGAAGACCAAATAATCGACATGCTCAATTTGCTTATCGACAACATATTTGTTTAGTTTGGTGGACGTTTTTTTTTCAGCAAACAATAGGGATTCCAATGAGCACTAATTGTGCACCTTTGCTTGCTGATTTGTTTCTTCTTTAATATGACGTGGACTTCTTACAATATGTTCTAGATAAAAAAGATCGTGATCATAGACTTGCTCTCTCTTTTAACCTTACTTTCCGTTATATTAATGATGTCTTTTCACAGAACAATTCTCGATTTGGTGACTTTCTACATCTCATATATCCTCAGGAACTAGAGATAAAAGACACAACAGATTCTAGGAAGTCCGCTTTATATTTAGATCTTCATCTCGAAATAGACTCTCAAGGAAAACTTTAAACAAAACTTTCCAATTGTGTAGCAACATTCCGTCCGCTCCTGCTTATGGAGTTTTCCTATCACAATTTCCATCGCTCAGATAAGTGCAGATTTTGGCTTGTTTTGTTCTTCCTTTACCGGATATGACACACTGAATTGGAAATTGGCAACGCGTCGGGTTGCTATAGCAGGCAGGAACTTCTGAGTTCACTCTCAATACGACTAGAGTTTACGTTGTTAATTGGTATGCTGTACTTTTTGTGTTTCTGCGTTTTATATGTTATCTGTTTTTTCATCCTGTCTTTGTTTGTTTTTACTGGTTTTGTCTCTGCCCTTTCGGACTTTAACATTCGGATGCCCCATTGGTACCCCTGCTTCTTAAACACAATCAATCCATCAATCAATCAATCAAGCTAAAATGACTGGTTGTGTGCCATGGGTCGTCCAGCCCATGACACACCACCACCAGCGTTAGCTGCTCCGGATACAGTTCAACCGGTGACAGGGTCCGTCTCCCACCGCATGGAGGATCTTGTCGGACTTTATTTACACAATGCTTTTATACAGTCTTTTATAACAGAAGAAGCTGGTTATTAACATCTTCAGTTTGATGTCCTTTAACATTTTTAATAGTCTGATCGCTACTATATTGTGAAGTTCAAAATGAAAAGTCATCCAAATCGTATTAAAAAAACATTGTAAACAGCGCAAAGTATACGAAGTTGTTAACTACGTTATTGTAGCTATAGGTTTTGTATATATATAGCGCGAAAATACGTTTGGTTTTAGTTAAAAAACATATTTTATAGGAAAAACTGAAGACATATAACAGCAACATACGTACATATATAAGCAAAACGATTAGGGAAACAAGCTTTAATAGATAGCTTTTATAAAGTCCGTCTCCCGTAACTGAAAAAAAAACAACCAACTATTATAATAATTATATTCATGCAACATGAAGGAATAAGTTGAAACAATATATGTAATACCTCTTATAACAACGAAAATGTTAAACTAAATTTATAGCGAGCACGAAGTGCCCGCGAGAGCGGAGAGCTCTACGGCAGGTTCCCGCGAAAAAATTGCCTCAAGCTAATATTGATTTTTTTCGTCCGGATATGCTTCTCACAGTTCATACAGGTCCGGTGTGAATTTGAAAACAATTAAAAATTTTGCCAGTCGCCTTCCAAAATTTAATTATGTATTAAATATAGAACCAGTAGAAAAATATTCTGATGACGTTGCGTTACTACATTTTTTTAAGCAAACTATATATTTTTTTCATTTTTATACATTTTCTTTTTTTTTACGCTCATTCGCCCTAAGCACCTCGTCCTAAACTGAACGTTCTAGAAAATGAACTGCTTACTCAGGGTTATATATATGTTGCTCCTCGGTTGCTGTCTTTACTCGAAGAAATTTGGATGGGTTGCGATAAAGCCTTATTTTGGCCCATCTATAGGCGAAAAATAAAAAAGTTTTTTCATAGCATGTTACGTAATATCTTATTTTGTAGCAAAATGATTGTACTTTTGTAAAAGACTACTTTTAAATGCTTTTGCACGAACACAGCTTCGAATATCAAGTTCAAAATTGACCCATTTTGAATGAAAATTTCATCTTGATTTAAAGAAAATTTCAAGGCATGGCTTCAATAAATTGAAATTTGTACTAGAATACGTGAAGCCAGTGTTTACAATTCTATTAAAGGTTCATCATATATATACATCACTTTAAACAAAAATTTTGAAACTGTAATGACCGCTTATCTCAAGAAAAACGAAGAAAAGGGAGAAACTACTGACGACAAGTAAAAAAAATTATAGTCTTTTTAAATTTAAAATTTCAGTATGTCTTGCGGGCAGAACCAGCTTGAAACTTTCATAAAAGGTGTTTTTTAGTAATACAAGTTTTTGAATAAAATATGGAGCTGGTTCCGCGTGCAAGGCTATACTTCCGGGAAGGATATAAAGCACTCATTTGTGCAACTTTCCCATAAGCACAATGTTAAAATCATTTGCGGTGGTTCATTTTAAGCACCATTTACTAAAAAATAAAAAAAACTGTTTCGACTACAGACGTTTATTTTCAAAAAAGAAATATTGACCTTTTCAACAAAACATTTTGTGATAGAATTTACTTTATTTTATTTTTGACTTTCGCGGTGGACTGAAAAGGGGTCTTATCGCAACCCATCCTTTTACGGAAGACATCATGCGCTTATAGACAAATATGGGATTTTGATCTCTCAGATGAGTGCAGATGTTGGTTTGTCATAGGGTTTTGTTTTGTCTTCCTTTACCGGATTTTACACACTGAATTGACTGTTGGCAACGCGACGGATTATCTACAGCAAGCAAGAACTGCTTATTCTTCCGGAACAGCTTCATGATTTCACTCTCGTTATGACTAGAGTTCACGTTGATTATTGATATTCAGTAGTTTTTGTGTTGTCGTGTTTTATATGTTGTCTGTTTTTTTTTTTGGCGTCTAGTTCTCGTTGGTTTTGTCTCTGCCCTTTCGGACTTTTGCCATTCGGATGCCCCAATGGTACCTCTGCTTCTTTCAGTGTATACTGCCACGCAAAGAAGGTTTAAGAAGTTCAGTGCTTAGTATTTTTTTTTTGGACTAAGACGCATTGTAATTACAGTTATTTACTTAAACTAGGTTATATTCTTTACATCGAAGCCTGTTTTTGTCTTTTCACAAAAAGTCACCAATAATTAAAATATCGACTTAAAGATTATTTCATGTAACACAAGATTATTTCAAAGAAATCTTAATGTCATATTTTGCGTTTAAAGATTATAAAAGTTATAAAAGCCGTCGTATAAATTGATATATAATTTTCAGTTTAATTAAATTCTTGGATGATCAAAAGTACATTTAGGATAGATAATTACTTGCCCTTTTGCATTGTAATTTCTTGTATTGATTCAGCATGCATCAAAGCAAGTCGTCTCAGATAAGTTTCCATCAGTTTTAGATATCAAGCGTATCAGTTTATTTTCCCTAGATTGTAATGTTTTATCTGTAGCTAGGCATTGCAGTATATGTGTCGCAGCTTAAAAGATTTGCCCACATTTAACATAATTTCAGAGTTACAGAATTTGGTGACCTTTGTTTAAGTTAATCCAGTGTTTATGAAATAAATACTGACACTATAAAGTAGAGCATGTATAGTTCATTTGTAATTACAGAAACGAAAATACCAAAGGCGATTTTTAAAAGTTTTGTTGCTGTTAAAAAAACCTGTTTAAATGCAATAATATAAGCAAAGTCAGTTAAGTTCATTTCGCTTTTTCTATAAAGCAAGTTATGTCTTTAATGGGCCGAGTATTTTTTATTGCAACTAATCAGCTTTCGCAATTTTCTACTCATTCTCAACGGATTACAAACATGTATACTGCATGTGACTGGTTTTTTTATGTTCGGTCATGGGTTGCTGAATCGGGTATTCACCTTTCTAGATGTTTTACCAAGACCTTTATAGAATTTCGAGTTCAACAGGCAGAGTCTATAAACCATGATACCATCAGACTTTTTTACGGTTAATATCATTCCAAGATATAAACAAGTTAACCTTGGCCACTATCCTATTACTCTGAAAATCATAACAAAATATTGCAGTTGATAGGGTGTAAACATTGTCCCCTCAATCGTGAAATCAATGAGCGTTTGTTCTTGACCATGTCCTAAAAAATACTTTTAGTCCCAATATCTTTCTTTGGATTCAAACAATCTAAATACAACACTTTTAAAGAATTCAAAATATTTCTATTACTTCATAAAAGCACAAAGTGGGAAAAAATTTATAAAAGGAAATATGCAATTAGCCTGAGGTGTATAAATATAAAAGCAAAGAATAAAGAACAAATGAGAAAAAAATTGAAAGATATAAATCATGTATGAGCGGATAAAAAGTTAGTTCAAGCAGCAATTTCAATGTGTACAATATGCTTAAATTGGAATCTATAATGAGTCCCAGAAAACAAATTTAAAAACATAAAAGATGGTTAATACAAAAAATCCTAACTTTGAGGATCAATTTCAAATGTCCAAGAGAAAAGACAAAACCAAGCGGACATACTGGAGAAATTCACGATGGCAATGGTCCTGCTTTGGTATAGGCAATTCAAAAGAAATTGTGGGTTAAACCAGGATTTATGGTGCCAAACTTCCCTCTTCCATTGCGATCTTAGAGTCATATTCAAATCATATCCGTGGTAGTGCTTGCAAAATATGTCTATCTGCAAATTGTCATTTATATTTGTTTGTAGAATGCACTTAAGTGTACATAAAGAGATCATAGACATGAGAAACAAGATACAAACAACTATTTACAGGATTTGGCTATTTAACCATAACAGGTCCTGTTTTAAGAAAACAAGAAACCTCACGATTATTGAGTTATTTTCTTTTTCTGACGCAAAACTTGTGAAAAGCTTTTAAAACATCGACGCTTTCCTTTACACGTTAAGAGTATAATAGAATTGTGCATTCAAATAAATGGGAAAAGGCAGATAGATTTTAATTACCTCTATTGTTTGTCGAATGCTGTTGGAACATCTTATTTTTATGTTTTCCAAATGCATTCTTATGTTTGTACATGTAATTCATAGAAAATTTTAACTCAATAAATATTTTACTTTAGTTTCGTGTTGCTAACTGTTTCATGCACTAAGAGACAAATAAAAAAAACTTACATTTTTTGGACAGATTCAGAAATTTTCGATAGGGGATTTCCACATAATACATTACAAGAAGGAGGAAAAGGGGAGGGTTTCAGACCAAGTTTGCCAAAAACCTACACGAAAATAACAATATTTTTCGGAGGAGAGGAGGTTCCAACCCTAGGAACAACTAATGCATTTTAAATTTTTTAAACCCTTCGACTATTTTAACTATATGTTTTGCGTATAAAGCATCGAAAAGTAAAACCCTTTTTTTTGCGTCGTTTTACCTATAGTTTTGTGGTGTTTCGATTGGATCATTACATTGTTTTGTCTCCGTTTTTTCTTTTTTATGTGAGTTTTTGATACTATGAATACTTCATGTTAGTTATGTATAAATGATTATAAGAAGCAATACTTCAACTAAAACGCAATTGCTGCCTTTAAAACGATGATGTTTTTCATTATATGATAATATTTCCTCATTATGTGATGATACTTCTTAATTATGTGATGATACTTCTTTATTATGTGATGATACTTCTTAATTATGTGATGATACTTCTTTATTATGTGATGATACTTCTTAATAATATGATGATACTTCTTAATTATGTGATGATACTTATTAATTATGTGATGATACTTCTTAATTATGTGATGATACTTCTTTTTTATGTGATTATAATTGGCATTATGTGATGATACTTTGTCTTTATGTGGTGATACTTCTTCAATATGTGATGGTACTTTGTCATCATGTGATGAGACTTTGCCGTTATGTGATGATATTTCTTGATTATGTGATGATACTCCTTATTTTGTCATTTTGTGATGATATTTTTTCATTATGTGATTATACTTAGTCATTATGTGATGAAACTTTGTCTTTATGTCATGATACTTCCTCAATATGTGACGATACTTTGTCATTATATGATGATACTTTGTCATTATGAAATCATAATTTATGATTATGAAGAGCGCTGAAATAAAAATATTGTTAAAAATAGTTATTGATTTAAGATATTCAATTTTTTTAACAAAATTTTTCTTTAGGTGCAAATGATTGGGGGGGGGGTCACACCTGCATGGCTTTTTGATATAATTCTTTTTAAAAGTTTCCTCTTAATCGTGTCCATTGATGAATTTCTAAACAAATTGAAAAATTCGGTGCTCACTAAGAAGGCAGTGCCGTAATCATATTAAAAATATTCTGATGAAGGATGTTCTGAAACACAGAATAATTCTACCCGTTGAAACGAACTATTTTCGTGACACAAGAAATAAATATTTTTTCATCGTTCTTCATAATAATAAATTATGATCTCATAATGACAAAGTATCATCGCATAAAAATGAAGTAACATCACGTAATGAAAAGGTATCATCACATAATGAAGAAGTATTATCACATAATGAAAAATATCATCAGAAGACCCTATGGCGGTCCATACAACCCTTTGATAACTGGGGGTACACTAAGCTCAAAGAATATGTACTTTATGCGAGTGTTAACCTATACAGCAATAGGTGCTATCTTGTCAAATTAATATTAGAAAGAATGGTACGAAAATTAGCAATAGTGCATGTTATTGTAAATCAAACTCATTAATCAAAACATGACGTATGAAAATAGACTAGGTGTTTCAATAATTTAGTGGACTTTCGTCCTCTTACATAACAATTAATTAAATGTTTGTACTATTTCTGTTGCTTTTTTATACTTAATTCTCAGTACCCGAAATATCAGTAATTAAAGGGTTATCTAAAACGAAGCGAAGACTTGCTACGAGTCCCTTTCTGATTAAAACTAATTTCTAATTAAAAAAAATTATGAAAGGGTCATTTAGTATCAAAGGGAAATGTGAGATTCTGTGGTTACTTAGAGAGGGACTTGTAGCAAGTCTAAACGTAGCTGACAAAAGTGAAAATAACAAAATCGATAAGTTTACATCTTTTTTCAAAATCCGAGGTTTTTAACGAAAAAACTTTAGTTTCACAGACTTGCATAATGTGTAGTTATTCTACTTAATTAAGATCAATGTCTGAGGCACGCCGCCCTTCGTGTAGAACTAAGTTGTCCTTTTCCAAATATTTCTATGAATTCCCTAAAACGACCTGACTAAATGTTAACAAACTTGTAATTGTTGTTTTGGGGTACTTTTAACATTTTCCGGAAAAGCATAAGGTTAGCAGCCATTGACAGACCATCTATTCATTTGCAAATTTCCCCAAGATCGGCTAAAAAAGAAAAAGTTGTCTTTACGAGTTCTCCAACTTAAAAAAAACTTTGTTATAGACAAATGTAACATATTTACATTTAGTCGAACCGAACTTAAAAGTAGGAGCTCGAGCTTACTTTATTAAATTATGTCGTTTCACGCATGTTCTTAAGAAACTTGCTGAGATTTTTACTTTCTAAAGATAACTTTTAAATCAGTCCCAAAAAAACAAACCACGCTTTGTTTGCCTCTGTTTTGTTGTTGTTTTTTGCCTTTTTTTTGTTTTAGCTCACCTGTCTTATAGGGTTATGTGAGCTATTGTCATCACTAGGCATCCTTCGTATCCGTCCGTCCGTTGTCCGTTATCTTTTATTCAAGATCCGAAACCACAAAGGGATTGCTTTCAAACTTTGTACAGTTTGTCTTTAGGATGTCCCTTACAGAGCCGCCAAAGTTGTGTTTGTTACCTAATGAACTTGGTCTTTAGATTTTTTTTTAATCCTAACTAGTTTCTTTAATGTTACTTACCATGTACATGTAGACCATGTTGCACACTAGGTAAGAGGCTTTAGCATTATAGAGATCAGGTGAGCGACACAGACTCCTTGGAGTCTCTAGTTTATATTTATCACTAAGAAGCTCAATTGCTTTGTATAAATATGCCTTATACTAAAACGTTCGAGTGATTTATAAGTCTTATACACCTTCTTTTATGCTTCCTTTTGCTTAAGCATTTCCAACATCGTTACTTCCTTTATTAGGTGATGGACTATTTGTGACCGACTTTGCAGAAAAGTTCTGAATCCTAATACAAAATAGTGGATATTGACCTACTTAAAATTTAACCAGAAAAAAAAATCTACAATACTTACGAAGGTCATTTTATTTCTTCGGGGAATCTCAAAGCTGAATTAAATTCTTCAAATCCAGCATTCTAATAACCTTACTCTTTTCAAACAAATAAGCGTTTGATGCAAGTTTCCCATTAATTTACGTTTCTCAGCAAAATTAAAGCAAACAAGAAAATGTCAATCACTTTGTCGGGAATCAACGTAGTTATTGGATTATATCAAACTTGAAATTAAAAAGATATAAAATAATTGAAAATCAGGAAGCATAACAGACGGTGATGTCTTGGAAGTTAGAACTACAAATATCAGAGCAAACAAGCGGGATGATTAGATAATAATGTCAAGGATTAAAAAAATCAGGCTTATTCGTATATTTATTTGCACTTGAAAAATATCACGTTGTACTAATATTTTTTTATATTGTAGTAGCTACTTGTTGATACTAAAGAAGTAGAGTACTAGAGTGAAATATTGGCAGATCTAGAAGAAGGTTCGGAGGAAGTTTTCAAAAATGAGTCTGAAACCCAACCTTTTCATTCTCGTATGGCTCAAATCTTGCTATAAGGTAACTAGCTTTTATTACGACCGAGACCTATACTAACATGCTAAGCATTTACCGAACTCTGAAAGAATCCAATTCTTGTACATGTACAGATTTTGAAGTTGATATCGGCTTTTCATATCTCCATGCTGATGTGTATCGAGCCAGGACAATTGTGGATGCCACTTTTGTAATCATTGTTACCACTTAGTTTAAAATAAAGGTAATAACAAAATTAAGAACTTGGAGAATCAATCTCAAATGTCCATAAGACTAGACAAAACAAGGAAGACCTACCGGAAAAAGACCGCAATGGTCCTGACTTGGTACAAGCATCTCAAAAGAAATGGTGGGTTAAACCAGGTTTCAAGGCGCGCCAAACCTCCCTCTTCCATTGCGGTCTTTGGGTCCGGTAGTTACACAAAACACAACAGGTTTGTGATGACATATCAGGATTTTAAAACAAACTTTTCGACGTTTGTTGTTCGCAATGAAGCCTATCATGGCAAGTCATATGTAATTCCAATCGTTTTACTCATGCAAACGAAACTTACCAAATTCAAAAAGAAATAAAAATAATAAAACAAACAAAACAAGCAAGCAAAAATATAACAAACAAACATACTGCGAAACAGGAAAAAATGGAAAAAAATACTTTCACCGTCAATTCACGTTTTTCTGGAAAGTATACTCATCCGTGGCTTGTAATAAGAGACTTGCAACTTCTGATGATATCGCTTTATATTGATATTAATCACTCTAAAACCAGGAAGTAAGGACAAAAACGGAAGAATGAGGACAAAGATTTTAACCTGAACTTTAATGAAGAAAGATGCATCTATTTCTTATGATTTATATCATCTTCCACTTTGCTTAAAATCTGATGTATCTATGCACTTAAAAGCATACAGTAAGTGGAAATCTGAGACTTCAAAACTTTGGGAAAATTTAAGAAAAACCCAAGACGCGTGAGCGTTCGTAGTAAATAAATAACGTTTTAAAATAAATTTCAATTATAAAAACGATGTATAACCATATTATTCCTGCTCTGAGATAGTATTTTATGTTTTAATTATAGATATGGATACATGCCTGCAGTTTTGTCAAGAGATGCAGTTTGCTGTCTTTTAGAAAGTCATTAGACAGAATTTATTTGGCAAAAAGAAAATAAATTCATTCACAAAGGCGTAAACCTTGAACATTATATGATAATTTTACAGAAACCATTTCCAAAATGAAATAAATACTTATGATTAATATGGTACATAATTGATTCAAGTGTGAGTGAGTGAGCTGGTGTTTTATGCCCCCGCGACGCCATATAGGTTATTTAAAGGCGATGAACATGAAAAGGATGATAAAATGAACATGAAATGATGATGAGAAATGAAATATGTAGATGGGGTGGGAAACACAGTAAATTTTGAAGACCACAGGAAAAGGGGAGAGGTGGGAAGGGGTGGAACATTTAGCCTATGTGGTGCACTAATTGGCAGACCTAAAAGGCGTGGCACTCTTCACACACGTTGGCCCACTATGGTTTGCGGTCAAGTTTTCCGTATTATCGATTGAAAACCATTCATCATGACAGGACTGCCCGATTTAAGCACCTGGGCACACTTCCGGTCGCTTTGTGGGCTAAGCGGCCTGACCCGATGTCAGGTTTCTGCGCGCTCTATAGTAACTTTTACCGACAAGCTGAGCGCTGTTGTGGCCCGTTTTGCCTCCCGGGCCCCGAACGGGCGCATAAGTTAATTCTAAGGTGTCATACTAAAATCAAAGTACTGTTGGTACCGTGTACACACCGTACAACCGGATTAGTTCATTTTGGTGAAGTGCGTTACGACACAATGAAGTGAGCTCATAACAAGTTGAGACCACGTGTAGCATAGTTTAGTTTTATTCAAATTTCGTGTCTCCAATAAGCTATTTCGTATGATGTTGTTATTATCAGAAAAAAAGGTAAAATAAGCCACAATTCAAACATTTGCACACAAAATGCTCGAACAACATATTATGAAAATCGTATTTGTTGAATTAGCTGCTTTGGAGTATGCTACATACATTAATCTGTCGGTGTGGGTCAAATAAAAATATCAATCATTAGTTTGTTTAACGTATTATTAAAAAAAATGGTATGGTCAAAGAAAATGTGACACGGTTTAATGTCACAATGATGTGCTGAAGAGACATCATGAATGACACTGTGAAATGCATGCCTTATGTTTGAAATTAATATTTTTTTTCATGGAAACTATCATGATTAAGATTATCTCTATACATCTATTATTTATGTTTACTTATGTTGATTTTCCGCTGGTCTTCACAGTCAACTGTAGGAGCTCTTCTTCAACCTGAACTATAGTGTTCCTACTTCCGGTCGGACGATATTCTGCTTTGAAATTAAATTTCATGGGGTGTTCTTCCCAGATCTTATCTAGTCTGTTCTTAAATTGGTTTACAGTTTTGGCACCTACGACTGAATTTGGTACACTATTCCAAATGTCAATGACTCTGTTAGTGAAGCTGTATTTTCTGACATCCTTGTTGCATCTTGGTTTGATCAACTTTAACTGGTTTCCTCTAGTCTGGTCCTGGTCACTCAGATTTCGTTGGAACAATTCTGAGGTAACCAGGTTGTTGTATACCCCTGCCAGTATTTTATAGGTTTCTATCATATCTCCTCGCATTCTTCTGAATTTTAATGATGGTAACTTTAATAGTCTTAGACGATCTTCATAGCTTAGGTCTTTCATTTTGGGTAGCATTTTGGTGGAACGTTTCTGTACACTTTCAATTGCATCTATGTCTTTCTGTTTACATGGTGACCAAAAACTGCTGGCACACTCAAGGTGTGGACGCACTAATGCTTTGAACAGAAGATTAAATGTCCTGTTGTCCATATAATGAAACGATCTCCTCATTATTCCCGCAATCTGGTTCGCTTTGTTAACTTGAGTTTGGATGTGCTTGTCAAATGCTAGCTTGTTATCTATGGTTACACCAATGTCTTTATCATGCTTAACATTCTCTAATGCAGTGGACCCGCCTTCATATTTGTTCATAGAATATTTCCTGCTCTCGATAGTTCTGGTCTTGCTATGTACTGATAGCGTCTTCCATTTATCTGGGTGGAAACGTAATAGACAAGTAGAGCTCCAATCGATCAGTTTATTCAAATCTGATTGTATGATGTTATTATCGCTCTCTTTCTTGATTTCCCTGAATACCTTGGTGTCGTCAGCAAAGAGGAAAACATCGGATTCTACGCAATCTGGTTAGTCATTGATGAAGATGACAAATAGAACGGGACCCAGTACTGACCCTTGTGATATGCCACTTGAAACATTATTCCATGCTGATTTTTTTGCCGTTGACTTGAACACACTGCTGTCTGTTAGAGAGAAAGCATTCTACCCACTCACATACCTTATCTTGAATTCCATATGCCTTGAGTTTCTGTAACAGGCGTGTTTGCGGCACCTTATCGAATGCCTTCATAAAATCCATGTAGATGGTATCAAGTGTTCCACCTCTATCTAGGATCTCTGTCCATTTGTCCATACTGCTAGGAGCTGAAGTGTCGTGGATCTGCCACTAAGAAATCCAAACTGTTTATTACTGAACAGATTGTGTTTGTCCATGTGGTCGATGATACGTTTCCTGACAAGCTTTTCGAGTAATTTACACAAAACACTAGTTAAACTGACTGGTCTATAGTTTGATGCTAGTTTCTTTTCTCCTTTCTTAAATAGTGCTGTGATTACTGCTGATTTCCAACCTTCAGAAACAACTCCGGTTTCTAGTGATTTCTTAAATAGTATACATAGAGGTTTACTTATAACATCTCTCAGTTCATACAGTATTCTTGTGTGTACCCTATCTTGTCCTGGTGATTTTTAAGTCTTGAGATTCTTTGGCAGTTTTTCTATATCTTCCTGTGTACTCGGTTCTATCTCAGTTTCCTCTGTGATAACTTTTGGTATATGTGGTAAGTTGCTTGTATCCTCGTCAGTGAATACGCTACTAAAAATTATGGCAAGAACATCATTATTATCTTTGTCAGTTGATGCTATAAAGTCACTTCCTCCTGTTTTCTCGTGTAGTTCTGATATTCCACTCTTACATTTTCTTTTCGAATAAATGTATCTCCAAAAGTTCTTAAAGTTTGAATTTGCCGTCTCGGTTATTTCTCTCTCCTTTTGTTTACGTTCTTTGCGGGTTAGACGCTTCACTTTGTTTCTCGCCTTGCAGAATTCCCTGTGCTTCTCTTCTGTGCGGTTTTCCATATACCTTTCCCACATTCTATGCTTATGCCTGATGCACTGCCACTGAACAGTCTCTTTGCTGAGAGGAATATTTCCTTTGTGTTTTCTTACTTTGCATGTTGGTATGTGTCTATCTATAGCGTTGTTTAGCTTGTCCATAAAAACTGATAGCCTTTATGTGGTATCTTTATCCTTGAGCAGAGTAAACCAGTCTAAGTCCATATCTCTGCACATTTCACTGTAGTTTCCTTTAGAATAGTTCAGATGCTCAACGTTAACTGAGTCATATTGAAAATAACAACGAATGTCAAACCTTATTACACTATGGTCACTTGATCCTACTGGTACTTGGTACTCAATATTGTCAATAATGTTGCTGTCTGATACTAAGATAAGATCCAGTAGTGATGATTCTTGTCTATGTCTATGCCTTGTGTTTTCTTCAATGAATTGATATAGATAAATGTCTGTAACACATTCTATAAATGCCGTACTTGATTCATCTTTCGAGCTCCATGCTGACCAGTCAATCTCTGGATAGTTAAAATCCCCTGTAATTACTAAATGAGAAAAAATCATATTTGAAGATTTGTCAATAAGATCATTCAAGTCTTTTAAATTCTGCTCATCAGATGACGGACTCTTGTAAACACAGCCAAATAAAAGTTTATCATTTCCTTTTAGTTCAATCTTTACCCTATTGCTCTCTTTAAAGTCATGTATATCTTGAACTTCAACTGCTTTTAATTACCTTTTAACATATATAAAAATGTCTCTTTTCGCTCTATCTGGAAGATCACTTGGAAACAGTTCATACCCTTGCAAATCAAGCTCAGCTTTATTTAAGTTGAATCTCAAGTTTTTAGGTAGGACTTCAGTTATTGCTATTATATCTGGTGTGCTTTCCTCCATCAATAGAAAATAAAGAGATGTGGAATAAGTGTACGCGACACAGCCCACAATTAAACGGCAATTTAGAAAAACCACAATGGACAACCATCAAAAATCTATTTTTGAACTCATCAACTTTGTTTAAAAAACTATCAGCATTAGTGTATAAGCATGATAATCCATTTTTACAGTCTTTTAAAAAAACCATCAACGTTAGAACGATTTAACGAATTTACATCACTATTTACAATGTCTGATTTTGCTGATGGATTCATTACTGTGCTAACTTTTTCTTTACAACATTTGGGTCCCACGGTGGTCCCCTTACGATGAATTTGGCTTTTCCCGATTTATCATTTTCACTCATCTGTTTAGCGTCCTGTACTTTTTGTTTGTTTATGTCTCTTTCTGATTTTGTAAGATCATGTGTTACGCTCATTTTTTCTGTTTTTACTGTCAATAGGAGTATTCTTAATCTTGTGTAGATTCTTCATAAGCTTGTATTTTAGTCAATATCTGATAGGGTTACCTTGACCGGTCTTGTCCACGTGTACCTGCTCTTCTTCTTTGCCTTCAGTGTCTGTCTTTTCTTGTCTCTTTCCAACTCGAACAAAATTGCGTATGCTCTCCAGATCAGCCTTTGCAACATTAAACAGATCATTGACAAGATTAATATCATGTTGTTTTCTACTTTGTGCAACTTCAGCAATTGACTCTTCAATACCAAAGATTATTATGTTTTTGTCCCTGAATGTACTTTCTCTGATTTCACTAACCCTGGAGTTAATTGCTTTCTCGCTGGTAGCGCCCTCAATATTAGTTTTGTCTGGTATGGCATCCATAATCATTTTTTGCACTGTTTCAATGCTAGGTTTCTCCTGCATTGCTTTTTCTAATTGCTCGACTCTCAATTCCATAGCTTTAAAAATTCTCGGCATCGTTCAACTACTTCGTGATCAGAACGTAAATTCTTAAGCACATTTTCTTCGCATTTAGGACAGAACAAGTGTAAAGAGGGTGTATTGAAACTATCATAGTCTTTGTCTGAGATCTTAAGACATTGGGTACAATAGAACAGGTTACAGTACTCACATTGGATGATCTTATCATTGTCCTTTGAAAAAGTGATCGTACAAACCGCACATTTCCATCCATCCTTGGCATCTTTACCTCTCTTTGGTCGGCGATCAAGCGATGATGTTGACGCTTTTCTCTGTTTCTTTTCATCGTCTTGGCATGTTTGAGACTTATGTTCAAAAATCAGGTAAACAAATATGGCCACCGGGGTTTCACAGATCTATTCAAACTGTTTATTCTTGACTATGCAGCACTTTTTAGGAAAAAGTCACTATTTCAAGGTAATGCAGTAATTATGAATGCTAATTACACTAATTTCGACTGTGAGTCACTAATTTATCAAACCAAAAAACGATTTTTTTCTCTCCTCAGATTTTAAACGCCGCCATCTTTTCCGACCGGAAGTGACATGTCCGATCTATGTTGTGTAAAAGACAGTCAAATAATTGGAAATATGGTTTGGTTCAAATTTGATTGATTCTTTTTTAAGATATACTCCTTTAATATGCTTCTTTATAAATACTTGCTATGAAGCCGATATAGGGATGAATTCAGGATATCCATACGTCACTAAGATCCGCCCGTTTGTAAGAGACCTTTCTGATAAGTAATTGACATCTTTCAGCACCAGGATAGGTTGATAATTTTTCAAATATTTTTAGTAAGAAAATTTGGAAAATAAACACACTCCAAAACATAAAAAAGTTTCATACAAAACACATTTAGAGTGTTTGCCTGTGCATTAATTTACTGCGAAATTACAAAGTTTACAAACAAGGACATGTGAAGGAAAAAATATGCCGCAAACGTATATAATTAGTGTAAAAGAACCTACTGTATCTTATCTTCATCGAATGAGATATTTAAGACTTTGCATTTAAGAGATGAAATTTGTAAGATTTTTTTTTAATTGTTAATGCATTTAATCCAATGAGCTTACAATACTTAATTCAACCCTATATCTTCATTCATTCCACCACGACTTAAATTTTAGAATCTAATTAATATTTATATAGTTATTTGGCCCATTTTGCGATGTCCAACAATTTCTTGTAATACGATACCACCGCTAAGACTTGTGTTTCCATTGCATTTATGTTAAAATTACCGTTGTTTTTTTTTGGCTTGTATAATTTCTACAGATGTAGGAGCCTTAGTGGCCTAGTGATCTCAGGCGCTGGTTGAAATACCATGCTATTAATCACTAGTTATTTACCACTTCAGGTTGTTGGATCGAACCCGGATGTAATTTACAAATAAGGAAGGAATGTGTCCGTGGGACATGGATGCCCCCGCTATGCCGCAAACGGGTAGTAGAAGTCCGACAGGTCTGAAAGTCGCTTAAGCAAGGAGGCCTAACCGTTTATCGAGGCATTTTGTCCGTTACGTGTTTCTACCATAGGTTAACATTACGGTTCTGTCCGTTATATGTTGCACGAGGCAGTCCGTTAAGTAGTTATATGAACAAAAAAATCATTTATTTTTACGAAATTAACTCTGAAGCTAAAATACAGTAAATAAGTGAAACTTGTGATAGATGTGTCCAAATGGTTGTTATTCACAAAAAACTTCCCGCAAAAAACATTTTGATTTGATTTGACACTTCTTCGCAAAACTGAAAGGCGGAGACCTACCCTCTGCAAAAATGTGTCCTTATAATGACGAAAAATGCATTAAAATACGTTATTTTCGTCATTGAAACATTTTTTTTGTAGTAAGTCTTGTGCTACTTGCACAATAAAAAGCATAAGAGAAGGATTTTCTGGACCAAAATATTAATATTGGGACAAAAATGCCAAAATTGGTATTACTTTGAGAAACATGGTCCGTTAAGAGGCACGTGACACTTTTTTGGTCCGTTAATGATGCATGTCTCACATTTTGAAAATGCAGGTCTGATGGAAATAAACCTTAATATAGCGAATCCCAATTATTAAAATTGGCAAAATCGATGATATCTTTTTCAGAAGATTCTAATGATTGGTTTCCCAGAATTATTGTATTATTTTTAATATAATATAAATGCCTAAAATATTTACACGAGTTTGTGGCAATGGAAATAAATCTGAACAGAATTATCAATTTTATTTAAATGTATTTTATTTGGATATACTTCCATGTATGATACAAATAGAATAATATAGTGTTACATTTATTTATGAAAAAAATATAAAAAGCGATAGCTGAGGAGAGATATTGAAAAAAAAAAATATTTAGTGCAAATACTATGCTCTTGATTAAAAACTAAAATAATAAGTTAGATGTAGTATGGTAGATAAAAAACAAAAAACAATAAATTGATGAAAACTTTAAATTAAAATGTGGAAAAATATATACGTACATCAACAACCATGCACAACTAAGAAACATAATACACTATACAAAAATATCAGTACGGCCTAAAGTTCCAAGACTGTGTCTATGGTACAAATCCCTTCATATTAAGATATTTTCTCCATTTACATGTATATTTTTTATTTCCGTAGTTTTTGTTCTTTTTAGCTCACCTGGACTGAAGGTCAATGTGAGCTATTGCCATCACTTGGCGTCCGTCGTCGTCGTCGTCTGTCGTCGTTCGTCGTCGTCTTTAACTTTTCTTTGAAAATCATCTCCTCTGAAATGACTGAAGGGATTGCTTTGAAACTTTGCACACTTCATCTATGGGATGTCCTCTACCAAGATTGCACAAATGGTGACCGCCGTCCAAACAACATGGCCGCTGTTACTAAAAATAGACTAGGGGGGGTCAGAGTACTGTTTTTGGCTTGTAAATTAAAAAGTATAAGAGATAGATGAAATCTGATGCCACGCTGCTGCTTCAGCATCAAAAGCTCTACAAAAGTCTCCATTGAGTCGAAGTTGTCAGATGACCCCTTATAGGAGTTACGGCCCCTTAAAGGTGAAAAATAGCATTTTTTCATGTTTTTGGCCTATAGAATGAAAAGTATTGCAGATAGAGAAAAGTTGTTGCTTGCTTAAATGTTCAGCTCATTTAGCTCTACAAAAGTCTCCACAGGGTCGAAGTTGTCAGATGAACCCTTATAGGGGTTACAGCCCCTAAAATAATGTTTTTTCATGTTTTTGGCCTATAGAATGAAACTATAGTAGATAGAGAAAAGCTGTTGCTTGCTCAAATGTTCAGCTCATTTAGCTCTACAAAATATAGGGTTGACATCAAGACCAGGCGAGCGATTCAGGCTCCTGGGAGCCTCTTGTTTCTTTTCATTGCCTAAAATAAATAACCAAAACAGACTGTATTGAACCGTTTTCATTATATTTATTAATAATTAGTAGCTTATTGCTTCTTTCATATATTATATACACATGTATTGTACGTTTTCAATACCGTTGTTTCGTAGAATGATCTAGAATGGTGTTAGAAGTAAAGCCTTTTGACAATGGTTCATTTTTAGACATGTATATTCTAATGTATGTACATTTTGTTGTATTTTAGTTTCGATAAATCCACATGAATTTTGTCTTTTCTTCTGTATACAAGCGTTCAGTCCTTTAATATAGTAAAATTATGATATGTCGTATCAAACAAAACTATTTTAATCTTCTATCTATTTATGTTATTTAACGTCATACTATTTTGTCACAGGCACTTAATGGACTAACTTAACGGACAAAATAATATGACACCAGCCCTTAACGGACCATATTTTATAACTTTTCCCTTATTACAAAATTATTATATAACATAGAGCATTGAAAATTAAACAGAATGTTGATACATTATTGTAACTTCTATGGATATCAACCAAAACATATTTTTTGTTATATAAAAAGAGAAATTGATAAAAATGAGGTAAACATGTTTACATTTGCGACCTTTAAAATATTAAGGAGCCACACGCCTTTTCATTTTATGAAGTTTTATAGAACTATTTTTACACAAATGCAAATCGTATCGAACAGTCATTCATTTTCATTTTGACAGATGTAATTTTTATAAATATAAAATGCGTATTTATTATTATATAACAAATTAATTACTGACCTTCAGTGTTTTTTCTCGATTATACCTGGTTAACGGACTGTCACGGCGACTTTAACGGACAACAAAAACCGTGAAACACCTTTTAACGGACCATATTTCTCGATAAACGGTTAGGCCTCCTTGTTAAGACGCACAGTTTGTCATACTGAACCATCTTATCAAGTTTCAAATCATTTCCATGTACGATTTCTGAGAAAAGCTTGACAAACATTTTCACTGCGTACATTTTTATATCGGCCCTTACCAAACACGAAGTTTAAGTCCAACAGGTTTGAAAGTCGCTTAGGACGTACATTGTGTCATACTGAACCATCTTACAAAGTTCAAATTATTCCCATGTATGGTTTCTGATACAATTTTGACAAAAAATATTCACGTAAATTTTCATTTTGGCCCAGGTCTAAAATTCTCTAAGGACGTACAGCTTGTAATACTGAACCATCCCGACAAATTTCAAATCATTCCCATGTACGGTTTCTGTGAAAAGCTTGACGGAAATTCGTAAGGACAGAATAAAACTTAATGTCCCGAAATGTCGTCGCGGGGCATAAAAACGGGACTTTCCCACCTGTATGGAATAAGGTTTGTCAGTTACCTGCCCAAGGTTCGACTTTTGAATTTGTTTTATTTGATACTCGGTGTAATAAACAGATTTTTCATACTTTGAGAGTATTTGCAAAAATACTAGTCAAGATATAGTACTGCTTACTCTTCCGGAGCACGGGAGTTCACTCTTGTTTTGACAAGAGTTCACATTGCTGATTTCGTTTTGGTTGTAGTGTCTTTTTTGTTTGTTTTTGTGGTTTGTTTTGTTGTGATGATTTTATGCTGCCTTCTGATTTTGTCTTAGGTTTTTTCGCATTAAAGATATTTTAATACCCCTTTTGTACACCGTTGCTTATTCTATGGAAAAAGAGATCCGTCTTTTTGCAAATCCTATTCAAAGCACTGATATATATCTGTTCAAAAACCAGTCCTGTTACAGTTCTAGAAGCCCAAATTGATAGGACCCACGCAACCCCCCCCCCTCAAGTGACATGGTTACTTTTAAAATGCTTTAAGGTTACATGTCGTTTTCAATGAATTTCCATGTAGGCATTGTTTGACCAAATGGACCCAGAAGATCGTAAGTCGCCACTTAAAAGCAAGATTTTTTAAAAAGTAAAGAAAACAACCAAAGATAATGCTCTGGATTATCACTATATTTGCAGTGTTTATTTATTAGCTCATCTAAACCGCAGATATATATGAGCTATTGCCATCACTCGGTGTCCATCGTCGTCGTCAGTCGTATGTTAACAATATTTCAAAAATGTTCTCCTCTGAAACTACTGAACAGAATTTAGTGAAATTTAGTATGATTAACCCTTAGGTCGTCATGCACAAAACAATGTTTCCATTTTGAATTCGTCTCAAAACATGACCACCCTTGCTAAAAATGGACCGGGGAGTCAAACTTCTGTTGTTTTTGGCTTGTAAATCAAAAAAGTATAAAAGATAGAAAACATCTGAGGCAACCTTCCTTTTTTCAGCACCAAAGCTCTACAAGTCTCCATTAGGTTGAGTTTTCAGATGATTCCTTATAGGAATTATGACCTTTTACAGGAATTTTTTTTTCATAATATATTTTTAGCCTATAGAATGAAAACTAACACAGTTGCTTGCTTAGCCTTAAGCTTATTGAGCACTGCAATTGTCCTATAGAATGATAAGTATTGCAGATAGAGAAAAGCAGTTGCTTGCCTAAATAAAGCTTCAGCTTATTCAGCTTACCAAAAGTCTCCATTGGGTCAAAGTTGTCAGTTGACCCATTTATAGGGTTAATATCTCATACAAGAGACTGTTATAGCCTAAAAGGGCCAGATAAGCCAGATTATGTCTTTTTATTTAACATTCCGCCTTAATTCCTGGTACAAAGAAGTTGTTTGTTTATTTCAGGCATTTGATTAAAATTTTCAATATATATCTTTATTTACAGAATGATATAGCCAGTGTATCACGTAAAGCACTGGTCTACATTATGAAAATGTGTTTTCAGTTTGCCGTTTTCGTCATAAATGAAGGAAATATCAATCCGTATCAAACATCTAACAGGAAAGGACAGAAAAACATTTATGACCAATTTGACATTAAAATGATCATATAAGGCGATTTTTAATGTTTGCATTTCATAGTGTCAATGAACTTGACTTCATCATGACATTATGAACAAAGGTAATGTATTTCATTGTGTCATTTTTTCAGGTACTACATTTCCAAAAAGGTTCCAAAGTTGTACTTATCGACATTGAAAGAGGAAATTAAGGTATAGGACTGTAGAAAAATGAATATCCTAAAGATAGAAAAAATATGTTGAACAAGAATATATGATATTGTAAAAATTCGTCTAGCAATAGAAGAAAACGATTATTTTGCACAAAAATAGCCAATAAAATAAAAATGAAAATAAAAAACTCAATTTAAAAATGTAGCTTGAAATAATAATTTATATTATCACTTTCATATATATTCTTAAGCTTCTTTAATTGAATTAACTTCGATACAGTAAAAATTAACCTAAAAAATTTACATTGAAGAAGGTGGTTAAATTTACGTCTCAACTTGTTATGAGCTCACTTCATTGTGTCGTAACGCACTTCACCAAAATGAATTAATCCGGTTGTACGGTGTGGTGTACTTGGAAGTCACATTTGAACGATGGCAAGCGATTTTTGTTGTGGTTTATAACTTTTGCAACAGAAGAATTAAATATATCTTTATTTATGTATGAACCACGCTTTCTCACAACGACACCCGTGCGGGTTCCGGGTGGCGAATAGGCCCGCAGCAGCGCTAAGCTTGTCGGTAAAAGTCCACTAAACAGCGCTCAGAAACCTGACATCGGGTCAGGCCGCTTTGCCCACTAAGCGACTGGGATGTGTGTGGTTGAATGGGGCAGCCCTGACATCGAGAGATGCGGGGTCGTCAGGCGATAATGCGGAAAACCTGACCGCAAACCATGGTGGTGCACCGTGTTGGGAAAAATGTCACGTTCCTCGCACGTTAAAGAACCCTGGTGCAGGTCTCGGTAAGAGTAGGACCTGTAGGATCCTCTTGCAGGAGGCAAAATTACCCGTCCCTACCCGTCACTCCCTTTTCCAGTGGCAGTCAAAACTCTTCTACCCGATTGGCCTTGTGTCCCCATTTCCTCCACTTCATCATCATTTCATGTTCATTGTATCACCACTTTCATGTTCATCTCCCGGATATAGCCGAAATCGTGCTGCTTGGGAGTAAAGCAATACCTAACTAACTAACTAATTCTTACAACGATATGAAATCGATATAACTACATGTATTTTCCGGTAACTAATATCTGAGAAAATCATTAGTTTAATTATCTCAGCTTTTATATCAAGCATTAAAGGTTTTAATTTCTATAATTTGTATATTCCCTCTAAAATATATTTCCCCATCGCACAGGTGACTAAAGTCACGTGATACACAAAATGTAGTTTTAAAAAGGATATGAAAAATATAGCAAATACTATATCATCATTTAAAACGAAATAAATAATCAAAACAACTAATAAGAAGGGGTTATACTAACATAGATAAGAAAGCTCGTTGACCAAAAAAAAAAAATAAATAAACACACTTCTACCGGAGAGCGAATGCACAATAGAATAGGTTATATGGTCTCGGGGAAAAAAACGCGGATGGATTTCTCCGAAATCATTACTATACCTTGGAAGTCCTTGACTTCCAAGTAAAAAGGTGTCATACTAATAAAATCAGCCTTTAACGGGGACTTACTCTGAAAGAACGAAATACTTCGATAAAACAAAAACGATTAATAAATACCATTTGAACCATTTCGCAACTGTATAAAAAAACAGGAATTAAAAATAGTATAATAGTATGTATAAAAACGCCAACATGATTCTTGATTCAAAATAACGCAGACCCCTATTTGTTTCTTACTGTTTTCTTGATTTGTTTGTTTGCAGTTAAAATTTACAATAACTGTGATATATTTTGTTTGTTTTCTCTATCTTTTTTTCTAGGTTTTAGATGTCATTGTGTTGGCTATTTGGTTTATTTAATAAATGATTCTTTTAGTTTGTTTTGTGCTTGAATTTCTTGCTTCCAGTAAAATTGGTCTGAATTCTCTAATGTTTTTAGTTTATGCCAGACTATTAGGCTTTCTTCTTAAAGTTAAATGTTGTGTTGTATCTTCGGTTTCGCATTGCCACTTTCAATAGTAAAAGTACTTTTAGTGCTTCATGCTTTTCGTGCTGCAATAGTAAACGTACTTTTAGTGCTTTATGAGCATACAAAGTGGTTATAAGTACAAGGGAAAACAAACATCACGTTATTTGCAATAAGAACATTTGTACGTAAATCAACACAATCTAGACGCATTAATATAAATCATACACGAGTAGACAGACAAATACGTTCTTTACCTAAACAGGAAATGAATTGTGAAACCAGCAAGTTCTGCTGATGGCTTAATAAGACGAAGTACAATGGCGACTTAATTATAGGGAAGAATATAATTGAGCAATATACAATAACAGTTTTTTAGCATGTGAATGCAAAGAAAGTTTTCTTGCTCGTTCTATAGCAAATGCTATTTCGCATTCAAAACTAACTTTGATTGTATTTTAAAGGCGTCATTTATTTTAATTCTTTAAACAAAATATCAAATAAATAATATCATATCCTTGAACTTTCATTTTTTCAAGAACATCTTAATGTACGTAGTTTTATTGTTTTAACTACGCAATGACATTTCAGGCCATTATAACATTTATAAAGGATCATGGAATTTAGAACAACATTTGCATGTATAGAAGAATTATTTATACCGATTTTATCGATAATAGAATAAAGATTTGAAATAAAATGATTCATTTCTGAACAAAAAAAAGGTAGCGACAGAGGACACAGATAACGACCCTTGTTTGATATAAGCACTAAATAACTGAGTATTTTTCAGTAGTAAACACCTCTGTTCCTTCAAATTCTAAAGTAAAGCCCATGTTATACTGTCGCATTTCAAAGTCTATGGTTTCTAAGGTTTTAGTTTATTTCAAAACTTTCACTCATCAATGAAACTTTTTGTCATGATTCAGTTGCGGATCCAGAGTAAAGTGGGGGCGTTATTGGGCTTTCCTCTGACAATTTAGTATATGTCGGAATAAATTGGTCTGGAAATCCTCCTTTTTCCACAGTGGACTGACTGTATGTGCAACCCCCTTTCGAAAATTTCCGAATCATCCCCTGCTATTTCATGGTATCTATACGTAGTTAGTACCAGACAAACTACGAAGAGCCATTTTCACCTGTGAGCTCTTTCAGTAGGTGTTTCTAGGTCTTGTGATGTATTTTTTACAAGGGTTGATGGTTTTAAGGTAGAATCAATTATATTTTTTAGCACATTTGTGTCGTGCAAACGTAACTGGACACATGTCTTCATGTGAATTGAGAGTTACATATGGGTCAAAAAGGTTTTCAGTTGGGTTAGGGTGATAACATGCTAGTTTAACCTTCACACAAATTTTAAGCAAGGTAACCTGTAGTTGTATCTTTATAGGGAAAATATAGCCAAGTTTGCCTTCTAGTTAAAAGATTGCTTGTTACTTTATATATTCATTATTCAACTATCAATCTCTGTTCTTCTCACGAACAACTTAATATGGAGCTGTTGTCTGGGAAATAGACTGTAACAAAATATAATGATGTTTTCGTATGGCACATTTACTCTAACCACAGGAACTTGCTTTCCTGTATCAATATTTTGTTAGACACGAAAAAAATCACGCGGTAGGGGTCGATTTTTTTTTAAAGATCGATATTAATGACCCGAATTCACGCCCCTGTGCGCGGTTGTCCAATTTAATAAAATTGCTAAAATAAAATATTTTTTTAGGCCGAAATGCAATGAACGAAGATAGATTTGAGTGTTTTGGAATATAAAATCATCCATGGAAATAAGGGAAAAAGTACGAGATAACTGATTTAATAAAAGCAAAATCGAATTGAAGAAAAGGAGGTATAGGTGAATTCGTATGACCATGGAAGAAATATAGTCTAATCTTACTTCCATGGTATGACACATTGACTTTAAAATTTTTTAAATATATTGATAGAGAGGAGCAAGTCCCTGTACGTGCTCTTACTATTTGTAGTATTGATAGAGGGGTGCAAGTCATTGTTTGTTTAAAGCAGACATACTATTGCTAAATTAAAAACAAATATCAACAAGACATTTTATTAACTATGTTGGGTGTTATTTTAGAACGTGCTAAAGTTCATTGTTTTTCCTTAACAGGTTACCTGTCAGAACTAATTGGATGTACTTTTGAATCCTTATTGTATATTTTCTAGACAGTGTTTGTGGTATGGAATTTCACGTTTGACGTCTTGATAAGAGAACGATTTGGCTGCGAAAGCAATAGAAAATTTACATCTCAGTGTATTATTTTCCTGGCAGCAGACAGGAAGTACAATTTAATCTTTTAAAATACATTCAAAACATATATGTTATGTCTATCTTTTTTCTTTTCACGTTACATTTATTAATCATTTGGTTTTGAAAAAAAAAACAAATGCATCAACTTTGTAGTATTTTTGCTTTTCGTATTCATGTTAGTTGTTCTGTGCCTAGAAGGGTTCTTAAAAATTAGCTTTGAATCATTAACTTTATGTTTGATATGAGGGCAATTGCAAGACTACGAGCAGCACCAACTTGTCACATGGGAGGCTGGTGGCTGAATGTCCTAGGATTGTATTGCGAGATGATTGTACTCTTTCTTGAGAACAGTAAAAAAGAACCAAGACAGGCGCTGACCATTGTGTATTAAATACAACAATACTCTTACCTTTGAATTTCCGAAAATCTAAATGCAACGACAAAAAGTATCAAGTATCACTTCTGTTTCTACTGTATTTTTAAGACAAAGAAAAAGACAGCGACTGGGTGCTGTATTCAGTACTAAATGAGTCACCCGTGAAGCAGTTTTTTCCATTACCCTGTATGGTTTGTACCTGATTTCATCAGGTTTTCTTTTATACGTCTCTTCTGTAAACGACTTGGCACCCCCTGTTGCCTTCATGACACCATTTTCAATCATCATTTGTTCTCAAATAATTATTCTTTATAGTCGCCCAAAGTTCATTCCGTTTTGGAATCTGTTCTACGTATTCTAGGCCTAACATATTCCAATGCTTAGGTAAATTTATCCTATAATTTGAAGTTGTGTTCGATGCGTGTTGCACAACATTGTTCTTCGATATATATTGTACCACCATAAAAAAAAAATTAATTTAAAAAAAAAAAAATTGTTGGCATACACAGTTTAACTCAGGTCATCCCAAATACTCCTCTGTTCGCTACTATTTTTGAAAATAAATATAGGCCTGAGATTTGATGCTTTAAATCAAATTATGATTATAGGTAAATGTATAAAGTAATGAAAGCTTTTTGATAGGTTCATGACCTCGTTTTCAATATAAATGACGTTAACATTTTAGCGGGAAAAGGGTTTCTCTTACCTTTTTATAAGGTATAGCCAGTAGCATTAGCTTTTTTCAGCTATTAAATCCCGTAACGGAATAAATATAAGATTTGAGAAATCGTCTTCGTGATATATCAAAGACAATGATCAAAAGAAATAATAGGGTTCTAGGGCTTAAAAAATAACCCTATTTTGATGACAAATTCCTACAGAGAAAAATGACAACTAGTCTAGAGAACATATTTAATATCTAACACTGTAAAAAAAGCGTTAAATGAAAATTGCAACATTAACCAATATTATGATGTTCAATTGTGGCCTGTCATAAAAAAAAATTATCAACTATTAGAACTATTTTATGGCAAGCTTGGTTAAACCGTAGAACAGTTTTGGACAACTCTAACCATTGATGGATTGATAATTTAGGCTCTTTAATGGTCCTGTGCCCTTTTAAAACCTGACAACTTTGGAAAAGCAAAATGTAACAATGATATCAACTGATAAAAGAAAACAACACAAAAGTACATAATTGCAATTAGCATTGTAACAAGAGTGAAATCAGGTGCTCCGTAAGGCTATACAGTTCCTGCTCGTTGCACCACCAATTTTGTTGCCAGCGATAACTTCAGTGCATTAAAGAACATTTTCATGTACACAATGGATTATTGTTATGAGTTAAAAGATTTTTTTAGAACAGTAAAGATGTTGAAATAGACCTCAACTGTAAAATTGATATTCTTCATGATATATTACGTTTTTATGATACTCATTAGGCGATCGCATTTATGAACCAATAAAAAATAATAAATGTTCAAGGAAATACATTTATCAGCATTTAAAGAAAAACGATCGGATCTTTAAAATCCGAGACTGTCTGTACAAGTTGATTTTTCCTTTTAATTTATCTTGATGAGTGTGATTAAATGATTGATTTCCAGTATTCTATGACAATATTTACATATAAATATAAGTATTTGGTGTCTAGACAAAGTTTTATTTCAAATGAAATACTAACAGATAAATAAGATCCCTTGGTGGAATCCAATAGGACTTAAACGATATCAGCATGTATGTAAAGACTGAAGTTCCTTAAGTGTAATCTTTCATAGCATCTATTTCAACCCAAACATACCGGAACTTTGAAAAATAGACAACATTGGCTGTCATTTTGGATTACAAAATGTTCAAAACAAGTGCGTAAATATGAAATCAGCTTTCTGTTTTTCCTGGTAAATTCATTAATTGTCTTTGTTTTATTGATATGTTTTATTAATTTATCCAGCATCTCATAAGTTACTATATACGGTATCCTATTATAGTTTGGTCATTATACCGAATTTAATAAACTCAGCCTATTCAGTAACAAGCAAAGTGGCTTTAAAACAAACACATTCATGACATTGGTAATTGTTTTCGAAAGTCATATAAGAATGACAGTCATATCAAACAGTTGACAACAATACAGATATGTTACAAGAACCAATAAACAAGTGCTTACCCTTTTGTAGCACTTGGGTTCGTTTTCAATATGACGTTACAAAATGTAATTGGCGTTCAAATTAGTTTCTTTCCCCGTAAACAGTCTTAGTCGTGCTTGTTTATTTTCAAAAGCTTTAAACCAGGATAATCTATTCGCGTGATGCTTGGAAGTAGTAACAACTTTGCTCTTATTATAGTTTATTCCTCATTGCCAAATATGTCAGTCATTTTTATTGTGTAAATAAAAAATATTATTGAAGGAAGAAATTAAGTTTGTTAGTATTTATCCCTTCTACATACAAATATAATGTCAGTTATCCGTCTAGTAAGCAGTATTTATGCAAATTCTAAAAAGTCATTTATTATTAACATTGAAAGAGCCATTAAATTTGTTAAGCAAAAATAAGTGATAAAAAACCTCGCGTGGATAGAGGCCCTCTTATCAGCGCTCTGATAAATAACCAATTGAAAAAGCCAATATTCGTTTACAAAACTAGAAATCATTTGTTACAAAATACTACCAATCTAAATAAAGACAGTGTCTAATTTGATTTCTTGCCGATCTCACAGTCAGGCAGCAATTAAATTTGACAGGCAACCCATAGTTACCCACACGTTAAATAAGCGAGATCGATACTCTATGTTTGTGGTCGTCTGTTCTCTCCAGACTTATTCTGCTTTAAATACAGACTTTAGTAAATTTCAATAATTCTTTATATTCTTCCAAGTTCTTGGTTGCTTGGATCCCATTGTCTGATCGTGGTAATTAATCATTATTAAGAGCCGTCTTTTAGTGCTTGAACAGCCTTACAAAACAAGGTAATCTGGAAAAAATGGATGAGCAATTATTTGTTTTCATAAACGAAAAAGGCTTAAGACTTCCGAAGGGATATTGTCGTATCACGTGGATTGTCTGCCGATTTAAAATTGACATGCGCATTTATCACTGCATGTTTCCAGTAATTGAAATCAAATTCAATCATCTTTGAAATAAAATCATTCCGCTTTTTATGACCTACATTTTTAAGAGTGCTTTTTCTCACGTGAAATACAGGAACACTCAAACGTGATATATTAAAGTGCATTTTATATTTTAAAAGTTCGAGATCACGACCAAAGCAAAATGTCTTATCGTGCATTTCTAACTGTATATATATTTCCATGATCTGGTTTCCTTAAAAAAAAGAAAGTCATTTTGTCTTCCCATTTAAGAAAGTTGAGCTTTCCAATTTAAAGAAGCAACGAAACAAATTAAATTTGAGTGTTTACAATCTTACATCAAATAAAAGGTTTTCACCACCAAGAGAGGTTGTTGATACTGTTTTAACACAAAGACCTTGCTTGCCATAATTTTTTTTTCTAGTTGGGCAATTATTGTTAAAAATTAAACTTTCGACACCAATTTCATTCATTTACACTATTTATTATTCTATCTGTATTTGATGATCAGATATCCTTAAGGTTGCGTTTTCAGACTTGCCAGAAATGATACATTTATTAAATGCTAATAGCTTGATAAACCCATTAGTTCCAAAGCTTTCACTTTGGGTTGGTTTAACTTAAATAATGTTGCTAGTGACATATTTCCGTTTAAGGAATGACTGTCATATTTTTTTTATTAGGGAATTAAAAGTTGTTTGTACATTTAGTATAATCCGCTACACATTGTATAATCCGTGTAGCAAATTATACTTAATGTGCAAAACAATTATTTTTCAAACCCAATGAAAATAAACATATGACAGTCATTCCCTATAAATAAATTACGATCGCAAACTTTCGCTTCTTGTGTAGCACCATTCCGTCCGCATATGGAGTTTTCGTATCACAATTGGTTCGTTATTCCAGAGTTTGCGGGATTTACATCGATTTCCTTAGCAGAGCGTCACGTCTGACACAAAAATTGCGCACACAGGGTTATGTTGCTCCTCGGTTGCTGTTTTTACTCAAGAAATTTTACGGTAAACATCATACGCTTATAGACAAATATGTGATTTTGATCTCTCAGATGAGTACAAATTTTGGTTTGTGAAAGGGTTTTGTTTTGTATACTGGATTTGACACATTGAATTGATTATTGGCAGCGCGACGAGTGGGCTATAGCAAGAAGGAACTGCTTACGGTCCCGGACCACCTGAGTTCACTTTCGTTGCGACTTGAGTTCGCGTTTTTGATTTCTGTTCGGATGATTTTGTGTATTTTGTGTGTGTATGTTTCTTCGGGGGACCACCTGAGTTCACTTTCGTTGCGACTTGAGTTCGCGTTTTTGATTTCTGTTCGGATGATTTTGTGTATTTTGTGTGTGAATGTTTCTTCGGGGTGTTTTCGTTCATGTTTAAAGGTTTTGTCGTTGTCTTTTTGGACCTTTGACACTCGTATGCCCAATTGGTGCCTCTTTGCTTCTTTCTTCAAACTTACATTTCAAAACATGAACATTTTATTTCTTAAAAATGTTAAATGGTGCCATTTCCTGTAAAAAGTGGGTGTCCCCCATGCAATTTTTGTTAACCTGTATGTCAAACCAACATGTGTGCTAATCTGAGAGGTAGAAATCTCTTATATGTCTACAAACACATATTGTCTTTTGTAAAATAAATAAATTTGATTTGAAGACTGCAATTTGACTTGACGAAAAACAATATCATATCCCGGTTTAATATTGTCAACCTTTACCGGATAATGATCGTTGAAAATAAGACGGGTTTGATTTAGCAAGCAAGCTCTGCTTACTCTTCCGGAGCACCTGTGTTTATTCGTAATGTCTCTTAGTATGCCCAGTCTGTTTGTTTTTGTGATGATCTTATGTCTACTGATTTGTTTTCCTTTTTGGATTTACGACATCCGATCAAGTTGCCTTATTGCTACACATTTGAATTTAAAAAGGCATGTATCAAACTGAAAGTAAAGGAATTCACTTCCGGTTTGCAAGTCGCGATAGTAACACAATTTCTCAATTTTGTCAGAAAGAAGCAAAGAGGCACCAATGGGGCGGGGCATTCGAGTGTCAAACGTCCGAATGGGCAACGACGAACCCCGTAAACACAAACAAGAACAGCTCGAAGAGACACAAAACACAAAATCAACCGAACGGAAATAAACCTTGCTTCCGGTTTGTACAGCATCACCATTAATGCGTCAGGAATGCAGCATTATTCTAAACTCAATGACACCTTGAATCTGCAATGTCATGACGGCTATTTTCCTCGCTCTTTTCATTGGTATCATTAAATAAAATATCAAAACAACACTTTTTGTTTATCTAATAGTATCTATCAAAGCAACATTAAATTGGTGCTCTGTGTTATTTTTGTATATATTTTAGCATTTTCGTTGCTTTAATTACGTAAAATTGACGATCCTGTCAAATTCAGTCATGTTTTTTGCATGCCTTCATATTTCACTGTTTGTTAATTTGATAAGTTAATCCATTTACTTTGGAACGTCCTGTCCAATCCAAATTGGAAGATGACGTTTTAATTTCTATTGTCATTTGCAATCAGATAACTTCACGTCAGACGTAGCATTAATATGTCAGAAGTGCGTTTTATTAACACACTTAATGCAAGTGATTTATACAAGCTTTGTAATTAAGCGGAATGTTGTTATTCAATAACTATAAGGCTGAGTTTTTTTTTTAATGTTGAGCATTACAGCAGCGGTAAGCTCGTGGATAAAAGTCCTAAAAGCGCACCCAACACCCTCATGACGATACGTGGAGCTTTCAAACAGAGCGATTGGGATGTGATTCGCAGGTAGGTGAATTTGACAACTCTGTCATCATGAATGCCTAGGTAGATTGACCAATATGCACAAAACCTGTGTTGCAATGTGTGGGGAAAAACACGTTTACCGAACGTGTGCTATAGCAGACAGGAACCGAATTCTCTTCCGCAGCACCTATGTTCACTCTCATTACGACTAGAGTGCGCGATGTTATTCAGAGGTTTTAGTGTTTCCGTGTTTTATATGTTGTCTCATTTTTGTCCTGTCCTTGTTTGTGTTTACTGGTATTGTCTCCGCCATCTTGGACTTTGACATTCGGATGCCCAATTGTTACCTCTGCTTCTTTAAGAACAATGCTACAGGTTTCGGTAAGAATGAACAGCAAGACATCGCGTAGTAGTCTTAATTGCGCGACCTTTAACTTCCCTCCTCTCTTCAGGGACAGTCAAATCGCACTTTCATCAATTGGCCATGTGTCCCCATCCTACTTCAAATTTCATCGTTATTTCATTTTCACATCCCTCATGTAACCGGGAGGCTTGGGAGTTAAGCTACATCTTACTGACTCAGAATTTCATTACATGTTTCTAAATTTCACTTTCTCCACCTTTAATAGGTACATTTCACGAAAAAAAGACTCTTCCTTATTTTCTGATTTAAAATTGATTTTTTATTATCATGCATATCACTACATTCAAGTATTGCACCATATCAACTCCCTCTCAGCAAAGGGATTAACTTGACTTTAAATAGCATTTCTATGCGGTTTACTATAATCCCATGTAAGTGCAAAGCATCATGCTTAGAAACAATTGCCAGTGATTCATTTTCTGCTCCAGTTGGTAACTAAAAAGGTTTAAATTCAGGTAAATATCAGTAAAGGAGTTAGTGAGTCATTAACAAACTCATCATTCTTACTACTGTTACATAATTTCATTAATATTTTACACCTAAATCTGGATAGCAAGTGAGTAATCGAAAGGTTTGCAATCTGCTTTTCCACTTGATTGCGGTTCTGACGATTTTAACGTTTTATTTATTGATATATTAGTTAAGGCATTATAAGTTTCTGCATATTCCCTTTAGATTCCCGGAAACTGTTTCTCGCTTGGTTTTCAGAATGTTCGTTGGCATGTAGTCTACCGTGGGTAATGTTTGACGGAATTTTTATAATCGCTTCGAGCTTTATTGATACCAAACTTTATTTTTTTTAGTACAAGCTGTAAATTTCCATTAAATGCATGTCAACGTTCACTTTAATTTACCAACTCGAAAACCTCCAAGTCAAATCAAACTGACAGAGTGAGTAGGAAGATGGGGAGATAAATGGCACTTTTTATTCTTAAAATGCTATCTTTTACTCCAGGGGAGGATTTCGTTTAAATTACGAAGGACGAAGAAAACATTAAAATAACAATAAATTTCTTTCCTTTTTTACAATAAACAAAACAATAGTAACATAAAAAAATGTTTGTATATCTGTATGAAGTTGGAAAAAAGAAATCATATATTGATTTTGTTAGTGTTTAGATAGTTCAAAAAAAAAAAAAAAAAAAAAAAAAAAAAAAAAAAAAAAAAAAAAAAAAAAAAAATGGCCGCCGATGTGAATGGTCGATGTATGTCGAGCTGCGCTATAACTGAAGTTTCTAATGTGATGACACAGCCTTCTGAAATTTGTAACACGCCTGTTGGTAATGTAATGATTCCCTGTATCATGAATGACACTGTAAATGAATACTCTCCACAGAGCAGTGAGATGATTAGCGTTCTAACCGAGATAGGGACCCCGGTCCGCCATAATGTAAACAAACACCTTGATGACTCTCAAACTTACCCTGAGACCCAGCCTAGCCAGGAATCCTTTGTTCCAAACCAAGACTTTATTGCAATGCTTGATCGTGAACTCACTGATATGCCAAGAGATCCATATATTGAGAAACTCATAGACCTAACACATAAATCCGATGACACTATAACTTGGTATAGAAGTATACTGGCCAGTCGGGCTAAGGCAATACAGGGGTGCCCTATAGGGAAATTGTTCACCAGGAAAACGACAAATAAAAGTACATCGCTCGAAAAATATGCTCGTGATTGTTACTTACTACATCTTTTTATATTGGGTGACCCTAGTAGTATTGACGATGTTTTTCGTAAAGATGATAGTAAATCAGTAAACGAAATGAACACTGTGCCCGTTAGTCACTTAGTAGAATATAGAGTTATCCTTCAAACTTTGACTGATAGAGTTAACGAACTGGAAAAAAATGACAAACAGAACAAAATTGTAATTGAACAGTTAAAGAAGGAAAATAGAAAACTTAAGAATGAACTGGCAGAAACGACTAATTCCCTTGAAAATCACATCAGCGTCTGTGAACGTAAATCCGTGCAATATGACTCCTCTTTCAGACTATTGAAACAACAATCAAAATCAATAGGCGATTTTGATTATGATGGTTATCTTGAGAAAGTAAAAGTTCTTGATTCCGAGATTACTCGACATAGTAAACTAATAAGTAACATTCAGAAATCAATCACAGAATTTAAATTGTCGAGCCGCCCTTCGTATGCGGACGTACTTTCCCCGCTAGGTACCCCTGTAAAGGAAAATGTGAACTCTATTGACAATAATGTAAACACAGACATCCGTTCACTCATACCGTCTGCTAAATCTAACTGTACTTTAAATAGCTGTATTGTTACACCGGACAGTGATCAAAAGTTAGGAAGTGTAACGAGTAAAACTGTTTCGGAATATAAGATTCCCGTTAGAGTTCAAGGTATTACCGAAGAAAGTAGACCTAACGATGACAATTTCTTTAAAGGAGTTAGCAGGAAACGGACTGCGAGATATTATCTGTCCGGAATAAACGCGAGATCTACTAGATCAGGAATCGTGTCGTATTTAGAAAAGAAGAATGTTCAAGTGACGTACCTGAGACTTTTCCAACAGCGCAATTCTCGTTTTATCTCCGCGAAACTGAACGTTACAGAAGAATGTGCACGAGTTCTTGATGCTGAGAACTTTTGGCCGACCGGTGTAAAGTGCCGTCCCTGGTTAAGCAACAAAGAGTGGTATGGACAGTCGTCGGATGATCCTAATGATCGCAATCATGGAGACTCTCAATACACCGGATAATGATCAATACAACTAATAAACTTTTCTGTTATTTTGTGTTGATAATTGTAGTTATGTATAGTCTTAAGATTGTATCTTGGAATGTTAGGGGAATTATGTCTTCCACCGTATGTTTAAGTAAGCTTCTAAATATTACACAATGTGATGTTTGTATAATTAGTGAGCACAAACTAAAGGAACTGTCTTTAAGTTATTTATCCACTATCGAAAAAGGTTACAGTTGTGTTTGTAAAGCAGATGAGTTACCTTATGACTATAGAGCTTTTCATGGTAAAGGGGGCATTGCTATACTTTATAAGAGATCCCTACAATTTTCGATAAATGAAATAACTGATACTTTTTCAAGTAGAATAGTAGGCATTGAGTTGAAACATCAATCATACGGGTCATTGTTTATAATTGGTGCTTACTTACCATCAGATGAATCTATTGACAACTACAGACAAGAAATTAACGCTTTAGATATGTTGTATTCACATTTTGTTAATTTTGGTCATGTTATAATTGCTGGTGACCTTAATGCTAGTTGTTTAGTTAAAGATAGATCTATGTCAAATGTATATAAATCAAAAGAATTATGTAAGCTTATTTATAGGCACAGGTTATTGTTTCCCGGCGGCAATATAAAGCACAAGGGGCCTAATTATACGTTCATTACCAAAAAGACCATGCTTGATTATATTTTGCTAAATAATATCCTGTGTGAGCAACTAAGGTATTATGAAATCCTAGAGGAGGGGATGTTTAGTAGTACCTCCGATCACTTACCGATAATCGTCGAGCTTAATATAGACTCATGTCCCCATTATTTGTTGAAACAACGGGAGAGAATTCCTGCGTGGCACAAGTTAAATGACAATCACCTCACTAACTATCAATCGCAATTAAGTGAAAAAATTGAAACGCTGTTAAACAAATTGGATGTGATTGATGTTGATTTAGCATATGAAGAGTTTGTAACTATCCTACTCTCTGTAGCGGATTTGACACTTCCTCATTCCAAATTCAATCCACATACTAAACCGTATTGGAACGATTCCGTAAACTCTGCACATAAAAATGAACGTCTGATGAGAAACATATGGGTGAGTGAAGGAAGACCTCGCGGAATGGAATATGTCTCGTATAGGAACTATAAAAGGGCTAAAAGCGAGTTCCGCCGTGTGCAAGAGGCTGCAAACGAACAATACTTACAAAGCTGTTATGATGATTTAAATCAATTTGCCGAATGTGATCTAAGACTTTTTTGGAAATCTCTTAAACGTTTTAGTAACAAAAGACAGTCCAGTGTCTATCCGGAACTAGTTTATAAGAATAACGTTTGTAACACACCTCAATCTGTAGCCCAGTGTTTTGCTGAATACTTCCAAGATGTATATAAACCCAGTGACGAGAACAGTTTTGATTCAGAATTCAAGACTAACGTTGAAAGTGAATATGAAAACATTCTTAAAATATGTGCTTTGAATGATCGGATGCTACCGGGTGGCGTTATAACCGAGGAGGAAATTTCTGACAATGTTAAACGCCTAAAAAACCGAAAAGCTGCGGGTTTTGACAAAGTACATAATGAACACTTACGGTACGGAGGCCCTTATGTTGTTCGGCTGCTAGCAAGGATCTTTAACATCATAGTTAAAAATGGACGCATACCCGCGAAATGGAAGTTAGGGCTTATTGTTCCAATATTCAAAGGTGGTTCGAAGTCCAAGACGTCTCCGGAAAGTTATAGACCCGTTAGTTTGTTATCCTGCACGCTAAAGTTGTTTGAAAGTGTTATAAAATCTAGGATAATGCAGTACTCCTTATCTGACAAAGTGTTCCCTAATCCTCAACAACAGGGATTTCAAAAGTATCTTAGTTGCCTTACAGCTTCTTTTAACTTAAACGAGACAATTCTTCATAACTTAGAGCAATCCAGTAAAGTATTTGTAGCTTTCCTAGATAGTAAACAAGCGTTTGATACAGTTTGGCGAAAAGGGTTAATGTATAAAGTGCATAAGCTAGGGATAACTGGTATTTTATGGTGTATCTTAAATGATATGCATTGTAATACGATGAGTGCTATAGTAGTAAACCAATGTCAATCTCATTTTTTCCATGTATTACAAGGCGTACGACAAGGAGGTGTTTTGTCAGGCTTGTTGTATATGATTTTCATTAATGATATGTTAAACGCTATTGAGTCTAAATCTAGCAATGTTGGTATTTTCAATATAACAAGTTGTTGTCCCACGCTAGCAGATGATGTTTCATGTATAAGCACAACACCTGCCGGTCTACAGAGTGTTCTTGATCTTTGTACAAATTATGCTCAAAAGTGGCGATTCCGTTTCAATGCGAAGAAATCCGCAGTTGTACAGTTTGCAAACAACTACCATGTAAAGTGTGTAGACTTTAATTGGACTATCGGAGATGAACGGATCCCGAAGGAAGATCGTTACAACCATCTCGGTATAGAGTTAGAATCAAAGTTTAGGTCATTAGATAGAACAATTAATTCATGCAGAAAAGGACGAAATGCGTATTTTGCTTTAAACTCTGTTAATTGTAAATCTACAAATCCGTTGGTGTTAATTCGACTTTATAACTCTATTGTTTTACCTGCGATGCTGTACGGCTGCGAGATGTGGTTTAATCTAAAAACGGCAGACCTTGCGAACTTGAACCGAAATCAACATTTTATTGTTAAACATATTCTTAAATTAAAGACTTGTACTAGATCGGATATGTGTCAAAGCATAGTAGGGCTACATCCTATTATATCGGCTATAGAGAAGAGAAAATTGTATTTTCTGCAAAAACTGTGTACCCTGGACACCAATTTTATCACAAAACAGATTTTTCTACGGAGATTATTCTCATATTTCATAGACACTAGTCGAGTGCGGTTTGGCTTCATACCTGACATTGTCAGTATTTTGACGAAATATGATTTACAATCATTCATGATTGACTTCTTGTATGATGGGACCTTCCCAGCTAAACGCGAATGGAAAAACTTAGTCAACAATGCTGTTAACTTTGTACAAAGTATGGAATGGACCGATCGAATGAACTGTGACGTTAGTTTCAGTAGATTCCGGAACATTCATAAATCGGTGATTATAGCTACATTCTGGAAGCAAGTTACATCGTGCAGCGAAATTTGGAACTGTTATTTTATAACGAAGCTCATTACTGACATTCCAAACACCACAGCTGGTACCTGCTCTGTCTGTAAACGTCAATATACCGATGTATTTGTACATGCATGTTGTGATTGCAACGGAACATTATTCTTACAAAACATTTGGTGGGATTTAATCATGGAAAGTTTTCCACTGGAACTGTTCGTCGAGTTAGTCACATACAACGAGGAAATATTATATCAGGTCATGTTGGGCAGAAAAACAGTTACACAGAACTTTGATTTTCTGAGTTTTTCAGCCATGTGCCACTTACATGTTATACGAGCAATAGCCGAATACAACAGGCTGCGCTATTAACTTTAACTAACACCACAAGTACGTGTTGTGCTGATGCATGAAATTGATGCATCAAAATGGGAAATTAATGTTTCACTATATAATTGTCTATATTTTGCGTTCCTGTTATTGTTGCCCCCCCCCCCCTTTTGTAACTGTTCTTGTATGCTTATTTGTAATATTCATAGCTATTACTTATCCTTATTATTTTTGTCTATTATAATATTGTAATTTATTTGTAAATTTTATTATCATGTAATCTCTGTATAGAGGAAATAAAGAAGTGATGATTACGTTTTATTTGATTTGTTGTTTTTTACTGTTGTTCTTGTTGTTTTCCATTGTTTTTTTATTTTTTTTTATTTTGCTTAATATTAGTTTCTTTTTATTTCTTTCTCGGTTTGTGCTATATATCGCTTGTAACAAAAAAAATAATCATGTAAGTGTAGGTTATATAAATTCTGAGATAAGGTAGCACACTGACTCACTAGCAAAGGGTTTCGTTTTCATTTTCTCCGCTAAAAATTCACCACTCATCCAATGAAATTACTTTGTGATAATGCACCACGCAAAATGAGTCTGATCTTTTAAGAAGGAAAAAAAAAATATGTTCTTTAGTAAAGATTGGTAAAGATTCTTACTAAATTAGAAATGGATTTTGTTATAATATTAGCCTGTCGTTCAAAAGTCAACATAATATTTCATCACCGAGACAGTTCATCAATACCGTAGAGCCGAAAAGGAAAAGTAATTTCAGATAGCCATTGCTTTAGATGAATACCCAATCAGAGGGCATGATACATGGACCTACGAATTAATCATTTCATCCTCTTTTCATATTTGGTCCGTATTTTGTTATGGAAATGTGTATTATTCCCAAAGGATTTTGTAATCTCAGCTTTCTTTCATTTTCAAAATTGAGTTTTCTTTCAATATGTATCAAAACAGTTTAATTACAATATTACCCAATTTATACTTCAATATGACATTTAAGTAACTAAGTTTATTTCCATAAACTTTTCATCGTCTCTGTTTGCTAAAAGTTAACTCATTTCGTATAGTTCTTGGATCCACTTATTTAGATAAAAACTTAAAACCATTTTACAAAATTAAACGACAAAAACTATAATAAAGTGTAATGTTAGGAGTACTTGTTTCATGGTGATTGTCGCCGTTAGTTGAGTTTATTGATACACTACTGGTATATGAATAGTAACATAATACAGAATAGTTACTAAACAAGGCTATCAAAACCACAAATTAGTATTTTTTTTTTACAAAATTCGTACATAAATATGGGTATCTTATTGAAAAATGTAACTGCACATGTCGATTTTTAACTGTAAAAGGAATATCACATCCTGAATTTTATGGAAATGTTGTTTATAAGGCACGGAAATTCCAAAAACAATCCTCTGGAGATGGTAAATTGTCTTTAAAACCTTTAGTTAAAGTCTTAGTAAAATCTTTAAATTTGGTGGTTTTTTGGGGGGAAGAAATATTGATAATTTGAAATTAACTTTGAAACGTTAATCTATTTATTTTGACTTTTGTATTATTTTCAAGCATTAAAGATCAAATATGTCGGTTTTATATGATATTATGACACTAAATCATTATTGTTTGAAGTGTCATGTCGGATTAAGAATCGATATGTTTGACCTTTTTTACATCAGTCGATAAATGCTACTCAGCTAGCTGTCAGTATCTGCGATTGTTCTCAAGAGAGTTCCTCTACGTCTGGCTGTTCTCGTATAATGATTTTGTCTCAGGCATTGAACTTTTATCGGTTTGATTTTTAGAATGTGTTAGTTTCGTGGTTTGTACAAGATTACCAGTAGGGGTAAAGTTGGGCCCAAAAAACTTCTAGTTTAACCCTGCCACATTTTATATATGCCTGCCCTAAGCCAGGAATCTTTGTCCAAGCTTTTGTTTGTCCCTATCATCTTTTTGTTTATTGTTCTATGTTCAGGAATGGGACTTTCGATGACAATTTTGGGATTGGTTTTGAATCTTATGTATTGTATTTTTAGTCTTAGGCCAATGCATCACAGCGAGCAGCGATCTCTGGCCATGTTGAAGACTGCTGGCTGTTTTCCATTGTGATTTTTAAATTGCCGTTTCTTTATGTTGGTTGTGTCGCGTACACTTATTCCACATCTGTTTATCGTCTATGTAATTGAATATAAACAGTATTGACTCGAACTTCTACCTATTCTGATTATTATTAACAAAAAAACAATGAAATCAAATTTTGAATTGAAAGGAGACAAAGATAAATAAACCAGACTAAAGTAGTTTAACCTTTTTTTGAAGTGATGTGTCAGGTTAAGAACCAATAGAATTTTTATATACATTGCCCGGCAATAGACAGAAGAGTGGATCTACAAACACTTGTGTCATAGGTCAGGACTCAGAGTGTTATCATTTTAAATTTATAAAGTGTCGCTGTTCCAATGGTAATTGGGTCATGTACATTTATTTAAAATCTCATTATAAAACAATTATGAACTTTTAAATTTTTATATTGGTTTTTTAAAATTAAAATTGTCAAGAAACAAATTGTCATTATACAAGTATCGACCCATAAGTTGACATATTAAACACAAACGATAGGAAATGAAATTTTGAAGAATACATCCATTGCCCTCCTCCCCCCGACCCGCAAATTTTTGAATGGACGTAGGGAAGGAAGGACATTAAGATTCAATATCCCCCCAAAATTAAAACATGTATGTTGATCTTGTATGTAAAACTACTTAACTTCGAAAAATTGCGGTAAATTTGTGATTCTTTCTTGGGGTTGAGTGCATGGCAGAACCGTTCCAATCTCTCACCCGTAACGGTCCGTACGTTAATCACTGCCCCATGCTTTACGTTCCTCTTCAAATAACTGCGTTTTGACCCCTGCTCTAAGTTTAAAACCTTGAAAGTTCTGTAGATCAGAATGTATTATGCAACCACATTGTTAATATATATTTTAGCCTAAATACTTTTTAAAAAGTGCGTATTCACTTTAAGCGGCGATTCAATTTTACCAAGAAAAAAATTATGACAGAAAACTTGATATTTTCATGACCAGTTGTAAAAAATTTTTGCATTTACATTGAAATTAAAATTTTATATTGATGGAATTAATACAAGTTTGTGACAGTGGGGTAATCCGGACCTATCTTTTAAATAAAAGGATTTATCTGGATTTTGATTGTACTTAAATATGTTCAATGAAAGACAACTCTTGCTCGTACATTACACAATGCTTATGATATAGCTTTTTAGTCAAGTATATCAATTTCAAAATAAAACAATGCTTATGAGATAGAATTTCAGTCAAGTATGTGAATAAACTAGAAATGGGACTGATAAAACCAATTTAACTAGGTACAATGTAAGCTTTTTTAAGTATTATTTTACAGATAAATCACATACCAATCCGAAATTTCATGTTCTTATGCGATTTTTATTTGACAATTCAGATACTAATCTGAAATTTTATGTTCTTGCGCGGATGGATGTCAAAACATGGCGGCTATCAAAAGTAGTACCTTCTCTTTTTGTTTGTTTACATGCCTTATTTTCATTTAATTGTTATTTGTTTTGTCAGTTGAAATGTTAATGAAGATGCTCTACTACGAAATTAATTCATTTTCGAAATAAAACAATGCAAATCAAAAATATTTTATTTTAACCACGCGGAGGCTATAGAAAAAAAAGGTAGAAAGAAATGTTGCTTCGGGATGCTACTTTTTGTTTCATATTTTTGTTTTGTCTGCTTTGCATTCTTTAATGAATGAAATTATTTCAACGAGCATACCTAAGTACATTGAAAAACCTTACTAGTCCCCGCATGAACTTTTTACACCTTAAATACAAATAAAAAACAAGTCGCCGAATAATTCGTATATACAAAACGTATTCTTTGATGTCATTGCCATCGCTAAAATGGCTTTAATATGACATTGGAACACGTATATCACATGTGGAAGTTGAGTTAAATCATTTAAACAGTTTCTTTTATGATCGTCAAGTTGTATGCAAATGTATAAAGCAAAAACACACATTACAGTGTTTATGAACAACATGAAATAAGAAGCGCCGACAATCATTGTTGTGTTATTATAATGCTTATCATAATTCAAATCAGTACTACCAAACTGATTTGAAGAAAAAAAAAGATTCCATAGTTTATGAAAGTATGAAACTACCCCATAGGAACGTTGTCTGCTATTTTTATTACATATTGATAAGAAATCAGATTGTATATAAAACCGACTATTTCGTAGGTTTCCTCAATTTGGTAAACATAATTTGCATAAAACCACTATATAAATAGTAGGTTTATTTATTTCAAATAGTTTGGCAAAAACGAAAATTTTTCAACTTTTTCAAAACATCGAAATGTTAACTTGTAAGCTTTCCAAAATTTTGTCTTTACATTATTCTGTATCTAGAAACTAAAAAAATCCGAATTTGAAATCATATTTCGAAAATTTTTGCAATGTAAAAGATTGATTATTTAGCATTTATGCAAATTTCGTTCACCTCGTACATTACAATTAAAAAAATAGTATATATAGGATGGCCAGCATTCTAAAATCATGCAATTCCACATACATTTCTGGTCATTGATATTCTCAATGGAAACGAGGTGTTGCTATCTGATTAAATTTGCAGCATTAACCTCGTTCCACCAAATAAAACTAGAGCCTGTATCCCAATATGTTAATCTGCTTAACGTTAAAGATTCCCCTCTCCATTGCTAGAAAAATAGATGTTGTTAACAATAGTATAGCAAAAATAAAAACTATAGGAATGTATACTATAATAAGACATAATGCTTATGATATAGCTTTTTAGTCAAGTATATCAATTTCAAAATAAAACAATGCTTATGAGATAGAATTTCAGTCAAGTATGTGAATAAACTAGAAATGGGACTGATAAAACCAATTTAACTAGGTACAATGTAAGCTTTTTTAAGTATTATTTTACAGATAAATCACATACCAATCCGAAATTTCATGTTCTTATGCGATTTTTATTTGACAATTCAGATACTAATCTGAAATTTTATGTTCTTGCGCGGATGGATGTCAAAACATGGCGGCTATCAAAAGTAGTACCTTCTCTTTTTGTTTGTTTACATGCCTTATTTTCATTTAATTGTTATTTGTTTTGTCAGTTGAAATGTTAATGAAGATGCTCTACTACGAAATTAATTCATTTTCGAAATAAAACAATGCAAATCAAAAATATTTTATTTTAACCACGCGGAGGCTATAGAAAAAAAAGGTAGAAAGAAATGTTGCTTCGGGATGCTACTTTTTGTTTCATATTTTTGTTTTGTCTGCTTTGCATTCTTTAATGAATGAAATTATTTCAACGAGCATACCTAAGTACATTGAAAAACCTTACTAGTCCCCGCATGAACTTTTTACACCTTAAATACAAATAAAAAACAAGTCGCCGAATAATTCGTATATACAAAACGTATTCTTTGATGTCATTGCCATCGCTAAAATGGCTTTAATATGACATTGGAACACGTATATCACATGTGGAAGTTGAGTTAAATCATTTAAACAGTTTCTTTTATGATCGTCAAGTTGTATGCAAATGTATAAAGCAAAAACACACATTACAGTGTTTATGAACAACATGAAATAAGAAGCGCCGACAATCATTGTTGTGTTATTATAATGCTTATCATAATTCAAATCAGTACTACCAAACTGATTTGAAGAAAAAAAAAGATTCCATAGTTTATGAAAGTATGAAACTACCCCATAGGAACGTTGTCTGCTATTTTTATTACATATTGATAAGAAATCAGATTGTATATAAAACCGACTATTTCGTAGGTTTCCTCAATTTGGTAAACATAATTTGCATAAAACCACTATATAAATAGTAGGTTTATTTATTTCAAATAGTTTGGCAAAAACGAAAATTTTTCAACTTTTTCAAAACATCGAAATGTTAACTTGTAAGCTTTCCAAAATTTTGTCTTTACATTATTCTGTATCTAGAAACTAAAAAAATCCGAATTTGAAATCATATTTCGAAAATTTTTGCAATGTAAAAGATTGATTATTTAGCATTTATGCAAATTTCGTTCACCTCGTACATTACAATTAAAAAAATAGTATATATAGGATGGCCAGCATTCTAAAATCATGCAATTCCACATACATTTCTGGTCATTGATATTCTCAATGGAAACGAGGTGTTGCTATCTGATTAAATTTGCAGCATTAACCTCGTTCCACCAAATAAAACTAGAGCCTGTATCCCAATATGTTAATCTGCTTAACGTTAAAGATTCCCCTCTCCATTGCTAGAAAAATAGATGTTGTTAACAATAGTATAGCAAAAATAAAAACTATAGGAATGTATACTATAATAAGACATAATGCTTATGATATAGCTTTTTAGTCAAGTATATCAATTTCAAAATAAAACAATGCTTATGAGATAGAATTTCAGTCAAGTATGTGAATAAACTAGAAATGGGACTGATAAAACCAATTTAACTAGGTACAATGTAAGCTTTTTTTAAGTATTATTTTACAGATAAATCACATACCAATCCGAAATTTCATGTTCTTATGCGATTTTTATTTGACAATTCAGATACTAATCTGAAATTTTATGTTCTTGCGCGGATGGATGTCAAAACATGGCGGCTATCAAAAGTAGTACCTTCTCTTTTTGTTTGTTTACATGCCTTATTTTCATTTAATTGTTATTTGTTTTGTCAGTTGAAATGTTAATGAAGATGCTCTACTACGAAATTAATTCATTTTCGAAATAAAACAATGCAAATCAAAAATATTTTATTTTAACCACGCGGAGGCTATAGAAAAAAAAGGTAGAAAGAAATGTTGCTTCGGGATGCTACTTTTTGTTTCATATTTTTGTTTTGTCTGCTTTGCATTCTTTAATGAATGAAATTATTTCAACGAGCACACCTAAGTACATTGAAAAACCTTACTAGTCCCCGCATGAACTTTTTACACCTTAAATACAAATAAAAAACAAGTCGCCGAATAATTCGTATATACAAAACGTATTCTTTGATGTCATTGCCATCGCTAAAATGCCTTTAATATGACATTGGAACACGTATATCACATGTGGAAGTTGAGTTAAATCATTTAAACAGTTTCTTTTATGATCGTCAAGTTGCATGCAAATGTATAAAGCAAAAACACACATTACAGTGTTTATGAACAACATGAAATAAGAATTGTTGTGTTATTATAATGCTTATCATAATTCAAATCAGTACTACCAAACTGATTTGAAGAAAAAAAAAGATTCCATAGTTTATGAAAGTATGAAACTACCCCATAGGAACGTTGTCTGCTATTTTTATTACATATTGATAAGAAATCAGATTGTATATAAAACCGACTATTTCGTAGGTTTCCTCAATTTGGTAAACATAATTTGCATAAAACCACTATATAAATAGTAGGTTTATTTATTTCAAATAGTTTGGCAAAAACGAAAATTTTTCAACTTTTTCAAAACATCGAAATGTTAACTTGTAAGCTTTCCAAAATTTTGTCTTTACATTATTCTGTATCTAGAAACTAAAAAAATCCGAATTTGAAATCATATTTCGAAAATTTTTGCAATGTAAAAGATTGATTATTTAGCATTTATGCAAATTTCGTTCACCTCGTACATTACAATTAAAAAAATAGTATATATAGGATGGCCAGCATTCTAAAATCATGCAATTCCACATACATTTCTGGTCATTGATATTCTCAATGGAAACGAGGTGTTGCTATCTGATTAAATTTGCAGCATTAACCTCGTTCCACCAAATAAAACTAGAGCCTGTATCCCAATATGTTAATCTGCTTAACGTTAAAGATTCCCCTCTCCATTGCTAGAAAAATAGATGTTGTTAACAATAGTATAGCAAAAATAAAAACTATAGGAATGTATACTATAATAAGACATAATGCTTATGATATAGCTTTTTAGTCAAGTATATCAATTTCAAAATAAAACAATGCTTATGAGATAGAATTTCAGTCAAGTATGTGAATAAACTAGAAATGGGACTGATAAAACCAATTTAACTAGGTACAATGTAAGCTTTTTTAAGTATTATTTTACAGATAAATCACATACCAATCCGAAATTTCATGTTCTTATGCGATTTTTATTTGACAATTCAGATACTAATCTGAAATTTTATGTTCTTGCGCGGATGGATGTCAAAACATGGCGGCTATCAAAAGTAGTACCTTCTCTTTTTGTTTGTTTACATGCCTTATTTTCATTTAATTGTTATTTGTTTTGTCAGTTGAAATGTTAATGAAGATGCTCTACTACGAAATTAATTCATTTTCGAAATAAAACAATGCAAATCAAAAATATTTTATTTTAACCACGCGGAGGCTATAGAAAAAAAAGGTAGAAAGAAATGTTGCTTCGGGATGCTACTTTTTGTTTCATATTTTTGTTTTGTCTGCTTTGCATTCTTTAATGAATGAAATTATTTCAACGAGCATACCTAAGTACATTGAAAAACCTTACTAGTCCCCGCATGAACTTTTTACACCTTAAATACAAATAAAAAACAAGTCGCCGAATAATTCGTATATACAAAACGTATTCTTTGATGTCATTGCCATCGCTAAAATGGCTTTAATATGACATTGGAACACGTATATCACATGTGGAAGTTGAGTTAAATCATTTAAACAGTTTCTTTTATGATCGTCAAGTTGTATGCAAATGTATAAAGCAAAAACACACATTACAGTGTTTATGAACAACATGAAATAAGAAGCGCCGACAATCATTGTTGTGTTATTATAATGCTTATCATAATTCAAATCAGTACTACCAAACTGATTTGAAGAAAAAAAAAGATTCCATAGTTTATGAAAGTATGAAACTACCCCATAGGAACGTTGTCTGCTATTTTTATTACATATTGATAAGAAATCAGATTGTATATAAAACCGACTATTTCGTAGGTTTCCTCAATTTGGTAAACATAATTTGCATAAAACCACTATATAAATAGTAGGTTTATTTATTTCAAATAGTTTGGCAAAAACGAAAATTTTTCAACTTTTTCAAAACATCGAAATGTTAACTTGTAAGCTTTCCAAAATTTTGTCTTTACATTATTCTGTATCTAGAAACTAAAAAAATCCGAATTTGAAATCATATTTCGAAAATTTTTGCAATGTAAAAGATTGATTATTTAGCATTTATGCAAATTTCGTTCACCTCGTACATTACAATTAAAAAAATAGTATATATAGGATGGCCAGCATTCTAAAATCATGCAATTCCACATACATTTCTGGTCATTGATATTCTCAATGGAAACGAGGTGTTGCTATCTGATTAAATTTGCAGCATTAACCTCGTTCCACCAAATAAAACTAGAGCCTGTATCCCAATATGTTAAACTGCTTAACGTTAAAGATTCCCCTCTCCATTGCTAGAAAAATAGATGTTGTTAACAATAGTATAGCAAAAATAAAAACTATAGGAATGTATACTATAATAAGACATAATGCTTATGATATAGCTTTTTAGTCAAGTATATCAATTTCAAAATAAAACAATGCTTATGAGATAGAATTTCAGTCAAGTATGTGAATAAACTAGAAATGGGACTGATAAAACCAATTTAACTAGGTACAATGTAAGCTTTTTTAAGTATTTTTTTACAGATAAATCACATACCAATCCGAAATTTCATGTTCTTATGCGATTTTTATTTGACAATTCAGATACTAATCTGAAATTTTATGTTCTTGCGCGGATGGATGTCAAAACATGGCGGCTATCAAAAGTAGTACCTTCTCTTTTTGTTTGTTTACATGCCTTATTTTCATTTAATTGTTATTTGTTTTGTCAGTTGAAATGTTAATGAAGATGCTCTACTACGAAATTAATTCATTTTCGAAATAAAACAATGCAAATCAAAAATATTTTATTTTAACCACGCGGAGGCTATAGAAAAAAAAGGTAGAAAGAAATGTTGCTTCGGGATGCTACTTTTTGTTTCATATTTTTGTTTTGTCTGCTTTGCATTCTTTAATGAATGAAATTATTTCAACGAGCACACCTAAGTACATTGAAAAACCTTACTAGTCCCCGCATGAACTTTTTACACCTTAAATACAAATAAAAAACAAGTCGCCGAATAATTCGTATATACAAAACGTATTCTTTGATGTCATTGCCATCGCTAAAATGCCTTTAATATGACATTGGAACACGTATATCACATGTGGAAGTTGAGTTAAATCATTTAAACAGTTTCTTTTATGATCGTCAAGTTGCATGCAAATGTATAAAGCAAAAACACACATTACAGTGTTTATGAACAACATGAAATAAGAATTGTTGTGTTATTATAATGCTTATCATAATTCAAATCAGTACTACCAAACTGATTTGAAGAAAAAAAAAGATTCCATAGTTTATGAAAGTATGAAACTACCCCATAGGAACGTTGTCTGCTATTTTTATTACATATTGATAAGAAATCAGATTGTATATAAAACCGACTATTTCGTAGGTTTCCTCAATTTGGTAAACATAATTTGCATAAAACCACTATATAAATAGTAGGTTTATTTATTTCAAATAGTTTGGCAAAAACGAAAATTTTTCAACTTTTTCAAAACATCGAAATGTTAACTTGTAAGCTTTCCAAAATTTTGTCTTTACATTATTCTGTATCTAGAAACTAAAAAAATCCGAATTTGAAATCATATTTCGAAAATTTTTGCAATGTAAAAGATTGATTATTTAGCATTTATGCAAATTTCGTTCACCTCGTACATTACAATTAAAAAAATAGTATATATAGGATGGCCAGCATTCTAAAATCATGCAATTCCACATACATTTCTGGTCATTGATATTCTCAATGGAAACGAGGTGTTGCTATCTGATTAAATTTGCAGCATTAACCTCGTTCCACCAAATAAAACTAGAGCCTGTATCCCAATATGTTAATCTGCTTAACGTTAAAGATTCCCCTCTCCATTGCTAGAAAAATAGATGTTGTTAACAATAGTATAGCAAAAATAAAAACTATAGGAATGTATACTATAATAAGACATAATGCTTATGATATAGCTTTTTAGTCAAGTATATCAATTTCAAAATAAAACAATGCTTATGAGATAGAATTTCAGTCAAGTATGTGAATAAACTAGAAATGGGACTGATAAAACCAATTTAACTAGGTACAATGTAAGCTTTTTTTAAGTATTATTTTACAGATAAATCACATACCAATCCGAAATTTCATGTTCTTATGCGATTTTTATTTGACAATTCAGATACTAATCTGAAATTTTATGTTCTTGCGCGGATGGATGTCAAAACATGGCGGCTATCAAAAGTAGTACCTTCTCTTTTTGTTTGTTTACATGCCTTATTTTCATTTAATTGTTATTTGTTTTGTCAGTTGAAATGTTAATGAAGATGCTCTACTACGAAATTAATTCATTTTCGAAATAAAACAATGCAAATCAAAAATATTTTATTTTAACCACGCGGAGGCTATAGAAAAAAAAGGTAGAAAGAAATGTTGCTTCGGGATGCTACTTTTTGTTTCATATTTTTGTTTTGTCTGCTTTGCATTCTTTAATGAATGAAATTATTTCAACGAGCACACCTAAGTACATTGAAAAACCTTACTAGTCCCCGCATGAACTTTTTACACCTTAAATACAAATAAAAAACAAGTCGCCGAATAATTCGTATATACAAAACGTATTCTTTGATGTCATTGCCATCGCTAAAATGCCTTTAATATGACATTGGAACACGTATATCACATGTGGAAGTTGAGTTAAATCATTTAAACAGTTTCTTTTATGATCGTCAAGTTGCATGCAAATGTATAAAGCAAAAACACACATTACAGTGTTTATGAACAACATGAAATAAGAATTGTTGTGTTATTATAATGCTTATCATAATTCAAATCAGTACTACCAAACTGATTTGAAGAAAAAAAAAGATTCCATAGTTTATGAAAGTATGAAACTACCCCATAGGAACGTTGTCTGCTATTTTTATTACATATTGATAAGAAATCAGATTGTATATAAAACCGACTATTTCGTAGGTTTCCTCAATTTGGTAAACATAATTTGCATAAAACCACTATATAAATAGTAGGTTTATTTATTTCAAATAGTTTGGCAAAAACGAAAATTTTTCAACTTTTTCAAAACATCGAAATGTTAACTTGTAAGCTTTCCAAAATTTTGTCTTTACATTATTCTGTATCTAGAAACTAAAAAAATCCGAATTTGAAATCATATTTCGAAAATTTTTGCAATGTAAAAGATTGATTATTTAGCATTTATGCAAATTTCGTTCACCTCGTACATTACAATTAAAAAAATAGTATATATAGGATGGCCAGCATTCTAAAATCATGCAATTCCACATACATTTCTGGTCATTGATATTCTCAATGGAAACGAGGTGTTGCTATCTGATTAAATTTGCAGCATTAACCTCGTTCCACCAAATAAAACTAGAGCCTGTATCCCAATATGTTAAACTGCTTAACGTTAAAGATTCCCCTCTCCATTGCTAGAAAAATAGATGTTGTTAACAATAGTATAGCAAAAATAAAAACTATAGGAATGTATACTATAATAAGACATAATGCTTATGATATAGCTTTTTAGTCAAGTATATCAATTTCAAAATAAAACAATGCTTATGAGATAGAATTTCAGTCAAGTATGTGAATAAACTAGAAATGGGACTGATAAAACCAATTTAACTAGGTACAATGTAAGCTTTTTTAAGTATTTTTTTACAGATAAATCACATACCAATCCGAAATTTCATGTTCTTATGCGATTTTTATTTGACAATTCAGATACTAATCTGAAATTTTATGTTCTTGCGCGGATGGATGTCAAAACATGGCGGCTATCAAAAGTAGTACCTTCTCTTTTTGTTTGTTTACATGCCTTATTTTCATTTAATTGTTATTTGTTTTGTCAGTTGAAATGTTAATGAAGATGCTCTACTACGAAATTAATTCATTTTCGAAATAAAACAATGCAAATCAAAAATATTTTATTTTAACCACGCGGAGGCTATAGAAAAAAAAGGTAGAAAGAAATGTTGCTTCGGGATGCTACTTTTTGTTTCATATTTTTGTTTTGTCTGCTTTGCATTCTTTAATGAATGAAATTATTTCAACGAGCACACCTAAGTACATTGAAAAACCTTACTAGTCCCCGCATGAACTTTTTACACCTTAAATACAAATAAAAAACAAGTCGCCGAATAATTCGTATATACAAAACGTATTCTTTGATGTCATTGCCATCGCTAAAATGCCTTTAATATGACATTGGAACACGTATATCACATGTGGAAGTTGAGTTAAATCATTTAAACAGTTTCTTTTATGATCGTCAAGTTGCATGCAAATGTATAAAGCAAAAACACACATTACAGTGTTTATGAACAACACGAAACGAACAACATGAAATAAGAAGCGCCGACAATCATTGTTGTGTTATTATAATGCTTATCATAATTCAAATCAGTACTACCAAACTGATTTGAAGAAAAAAAAAAGATTCCATAGTTTATGAAAGTATGAAACTACCCCATAGGAACGTTGTCTGCTATTTTTATTACATATTGATAAGAAATCAGATTGTATATAAAACCGACTATTTCGTAGGTTTCCTCAATTTGGTAAACATAATTTGCATAAAACCACTATATAAATAGTAGGTTTATTTATTTCAAATAGTTTGGCAAAAACGAAAATTTTTCAACTTTTTCAAAACATCGAAATGTTAACTTGTAAGCTTTCCAAAATTTTGTCTTTACATTATTCTGTATCTAGAAACTAAAAAAATCCGAATTTGAAATCATATTTCGAAAATTTTTGCAATGTAAAAGATTGATTATTTAGCATTTATGCAAATTTCGTTCACCTCGTACATTACAATTAAAAAATAGTATATATAGGATGGCCAGCATTCTAAAATCATGCAATTCCACATACATTTCTGGTCATTGATATTCTCAATGGAAACGAGGTGTTGCTATCTGATTAAATTTGCAGCATTAACCTCGTTCCACCAAATAAAACTAGAGCCTGTATCCCAATATGTTAATCTGCTTAACGTTAAAGATTCCCCTCTCCATTGCTAGAAAAATAGATGTTGTTAACAATAGTATAGCAAAAATAAAAACTATAGGAATGTATACTATAATAAGACATAAAGCTTATGATATAGCTTTTTAGTCAAGTATATCAATTTCAAAATAAAACAATGCTTATGAGATAGAATTTCAGTCAAGTATGTGAATAAACTAGAAATGGGACTGATAAAACCAATTTAACTAGGTACAATGTAAGCTTTTTTTAAGTATTATTTTACAGATAAATCACATACCAATCCGAAATTTCATGTTCTTATGCGATTTTTATTTGACAATTCAGATACTAATCTGAAATTTTATGTTCTTGCGCGGATGGATGTCAAAACATGGCGGCTATCAAAAGTAGTACCTTCTCTTTTTGTTTGTTTACATGCCTTATTTTCATTTAATTGTTATTTGTTTTGTCAGTTGAAATGTTAATGAAGATGCTCTACTACGAAATTAATTCATTTTCGAAATAAAACAATGCAAATCAAAAATATTTTATTTTAACCACGCGGAGGCTATAGAAAAAAAAGGTAGAAAGAAATGTTGCTTCGGGATGCTACTTTTTGTTTCATATTTTTGTTTTGTCTGCTTTGCATTCTTTAATGAATGAAATTATTTCAACGAGCACACCTAAGTACATTGAAAAACCTTACTAGTCCCCGCATGAACTTTTTACACCTTAAATACAAATAAAAAACAAGTCGCCGAATAATTCGTATATACAAAACGTATTCTTTGATGTCATTGCCATCGCTAAAATGCCTTTAATATGACATTGGAACACGTATATCACATGTGGAAGTTGAGTTAAATCATTTAAACAGTTTCTTTTATGATCGTCAAGTTGCATGCAAATGTATAAAGCAAAAACACACATTACAGTGTTTATGAACAACACGAAACGAACAACATGAAATAAGAAGCGCCGACAATCATTGTTGTGTTATTATAATGCTTATCATAATTCAAATCAGTACTACCAAACTGATTTGAAGAAAAAAAAAAGATTCCATAGTTTATGAAAGTATGAAACTACCCCATAGGAACGTTGTCTGCTATTTTTATTACATATTGATAAGAAATCAGATTGTATATAAAACCGACTATTTCGTAGGTTTCCTCAATTTGGTAAACATAATTTGCATAAAACCACTATATAAATAGTAGGTTTATTTATTTCAAATAGTTTGGCAAAAACGAAAATTTTTCAACTTTTTCAAAACATCGAAATGTTAACTTGTAAGCTTTCCAAAATTTTGTCTTTACATTATTCTGTATCTAGAAACTAAAAAAATCCGAATTTGAAATCATATTTCGAAAATTTTTGCAATGTAAAAGATTGATTATTTAGCATTTATGCAAATTTCGTTCACCTCGTACATTACAATTAAAAAATAGTATATATAGGATGGCCAGCATTCTAAAATCATGCAATTCCACATACATTTCTGGTCATTGATATTCTCAATGGAAACGAGGTGTTGCTATCTGATTAAATTTGCAGCATTAACCTCGTTCCACCAAATAAAACTAGAGCCTGTATCCCAATATGTTAATCTGCTTAACGTTAAAGATTCCCCTCTCCATTGCTAGAAAAATAGATGTTGTTAACAATAGTATAGCAAAAATAAAAACTATAGGAATGTATACTATAATAAGACATAATGCTTATGATATAGCTTTTTAGTCAAGTATATCAATTTCAAAATAAAACAATGCTTATGAGATAGAATTTCAGTCAAGTATGTGAATAAACTAGAAATGGGACTGATAAAACCAATTTAACTAGGTACAATGTAAGCTTTTTTTAAGTATTATTTTACAGATAAATCACATACCAATCCGAAATTTCATGTTCTTATGCGATTTTTATTTGACAATTCAGATACTAATCTGAAATTTTATGTTCTTGCGCGGATGGATGTCAAAACATGGCGGCTATCAAAAGTAGTACCTTCTCTTTTTGTTTGTTTACATGCCTTATTTTCATTTAATTGTTATTTGTTTTGTCAGTTGAAATGTTAATGAAGATGCTCTACTACGAAATTAATTCATTTTCGAAATAAAACAATGCAAATCAAAAATATTTTATTTTAACCACGCGGAGGCTATAGAAAAAAAAGGTAGAAAGAAATGTTGCTTCGGGATGCTACTTTTTGTTTCATATTTTTGTTTTGTCTGCTTTGCATTCTTTAATGAATGAAATTATTTCAACGAGCACACCTAAGTACATTGAAAAACCTTACTAGTCCCCGCATGAACTTTTTACACCTTAAATACAAATAAAAAACAAGTCGCCGAATAATTCGTATATACAAAACGTATTCTTTGATGTCATTGCCATCGCTAAAATGCCTTTAATATGACATTGGAACACGTATATCACATGTGGAAGTTGAGTTAAATCATTTAAACAGTTTCTTTTATGATCGTCAAGTTGCATGCAAATGTATAAAGCAAAAACACACATTACAGTGTTTATGAACAACATGAAATAAGAATTGTTGTGTTATTATAATGCTTATCATAATTCAAATCAGTACTACCAAACTGATTTGAAGAAAAAAAAAGATTCCATAGTTTATGAAAGTATGAAACTACCCCATAGGAACGTTGTCTGCTATTTTTATTACATATTGATAAGAAATCAGATTGTATATAAAACCGACTATTTCGTAGGTTTCCTCAATTTGGTAAACATAATTTGCATAAAACCACTATATAAATAGTAGGTTTATTTATTTCAAATAGTTTGGCAAAAACGAAAATTTTTCAACTTTTTCAAAACATCGAAATGTTAACTTGTAAGCTTTCCAAAATTTTGTCTTTACATTATTCTGTATCTAGAAACTAAAAAAATCCGAATTTGAAATCATATTTCGAAAATTTTTGCAATGTAAAAGATTGATTATTTAGCATTTATGCAAATTTCGTTCACCTCGTACATTACAATTAAAAAAATAGTATATATAGGATGGCCAGCATTCTAAAATCATGCAATTCCACATACATTTCTGGTCATTGATATTCTCAATGGAAACGAGGTGTTGCTATCTGATTAAATTTGCAGCATTAACCTCGTTCCACCAAATAAAACTAGAGCCTGTATCCCAATATGTTAAACTGCTTAACGTTAAAGATTCCCCTCTCCATTGCTAGAAAAATAGATGTTGTTAACAATAGTATAGCAAAAATAAAAACTATAGGAATGTATACTATAATAAGACATAATGCTTATGATATAGCTTTTTAGTCAAGTATATCAATTTCAAAATAAAACAATGCTTATGAGATAGAATTTCAGTCAAGTATGTGAATAAACTAGAAATGGGACTGATAAAACCAATTTAACTAGGTACAATGTAAGCTTTTTTAAGTATTATTTTACAGATAAATCACATACCAATCCGAAATTTCATGTTCTTATGCGATTTTTATTTGACAATTCAGATACTAATCTGAAATTTTATGTTCTTGCGCGGATGGATGTCAAAACATGGCGGCTATCAAAAGTAGTACCTTCTCTTTTTGTTTGTTTACATGCCTTATTTTCATTTAATTGTTATTTGTTTTGTCAGTTGAAATGTTAATGAAGATGCTCTACTACGAAATTAATTCATTTTCGAAATAAAACAATGCAAATCAAAAATATTTTATTTTAACCACGCGGAGGCTATAGAAAAAAAGGTAGAAAGAAATGTTGCTTCGGGATGCTACTTTTTGTTTCATATTTTTGTTTTGTCTGCTTTGCATTCTTTAATGAATGAAATTATTTCAACGAGCACACCTAAGTACATTGAAAAACCTTACTAGTCCCCGCATGAACTTTTTACACCTTAAATACAAATAAAAAACAAGTCGCCGAATAATTCGTATATACAAAACGTATTCTTTGATGTCATTGCCATCGCTAAAATGCCTTTAATATGACATTGGAACACGTATATCACATGTGGAAGTTGAGTTAAATCATTTAAACAGTTTCTTTTATGATCGTCAAGTTGCATGCAAATGTATAAAGCAAAAACACACATTACAGTGTTTATGAACAACATGAAATAAGAATTGTTGTGTTATTATAATGCTTATCATAATTCAAATCAGTACTACCAAACTGATTTGAAAAAAAAAAAAGATTCCATAGTTTATGAAAGTATGTAACTACCCCATAGGAACGTTGTCTGCTATTTTTATTACATATTGATAAGAAATCAGATTGTATATAAAACCGACGATTTCGTAGGTTTCCTCAATTTGGTAAACATAATTTGCATAAAACCACTATATAAATAGTAGGTTTATTTATTTCAAATAGTTTGGCAAAAACGAAAATTTTTCAACTTTTTCAAAACATCGAAATGTTAACTTGTAAGCTTTCCAAAATTTTGTCTTTACATTATTCTGTATCTAGAAACTAAAAAAATCCGAATTTGAAATCATATTTCGAAAATTTTTGCAATGTAAAAGATTGATTATTTAGCATTTATGCAAATTTCGTTCACCTCGTACATTACAATTAAAAAAATAGTATATATAGGATGGCCAGCATTCTAAAATCATGCAATTCCACATACATTTCTGGTCATTGATATTCTCAATGGAAACGAGGTGTTGCTATCTGATTAAATTTGCAGCATTAACCTCTTTCCACCAAATAAAACTAGAGCCTGTATCCCAATATGTTAATCTGCTTAACGTTAAAGATTCCCCTCTCCATTGCTAGAAAAATAGATGTTGTTAACAATAGTATAGCAAAAATAAAAACTATAGGAATGTATACTATAATAAGACATAATGCTTATGATATAGCTTTTTAGTCAAGTATATCAATTTCAAAATAAAACAATGCTTATGAGATAGAATTTCAGTCAAGTATGTGAATAAACTAGAAATGGGACTGATAAAACCAATTTAACTAGGTACAATGTAAGCTTTTTTTAAGTATTATTTTACAGATAAATCACATACCAATCCGAAATTTCATGTTCTTATGCGATTTTTATTTGACAATTCAGATACTAATCTGAAATTTTATGTTCTTGCGCGGATGGATGTCAAAACATGGCGGCTATCAAAAGTAGTACCTTCTCTTTTTGTTTGTTTACATGCCTTATTTTCATTTAATTGTTATTTGTTTTGTCAGTTGAAATGTTAATGAAGATGCTCTACTACGAAATTAATTCATTTTCGAAATAAAACAATGCAAATCAAAAATATTTTATTTTAACCACGCGGAGGCTATAGAAAAAAAAGGTAGAAAGAAATGTTGCTTCGGGATGCTACTTTTTGTTTCATATTTTTGTTTTGTCTGCTTTGCATTCTTTACTGAATGAAATTATTTCAACGAGCACACCTAAGTACATTGAAAAACCTTACTAGTCCCCGCATGAACTTTTTACACCTTAAATACAAATAAAAAACAAGTCGCCGAATAATTCGTATATACAAAACGTATTCTTTGATGTCATTGCCATCGCTAAAATGCCTTTAATATGACATTGGAACACGTATATCACATGTGGAAGTTGAGTTAAATCATTTAAACAGTTTCTTTTATGATCGTCAAGTTGCATGCAAATGTATAAAGCAAAAACACACATTACAGTGTTTATGAACAACATGAAATAAGAATTGTTGTGTTATTATAATGCTTATCATAATTCAAATCAGTACTACCAAACTGATTTGAAGAAAAAAAAAGATTCCATAGTTTATGAAAGTATGAAACTACCCCATAGGAACGTTGTCTGCTATTTTTATTACATATTGATAAGAAATCAGATTGTATATAAAACCGACTATTTCGTAGGTTTCCTCAATTTGGTAAACATAATTTGCATAAAACCACTATATAAATAGTAGGTTTATTTATTTCAAATAGTTTGGCAAAAACGAAAATTTTTCAACTTTTTCAAAACATCGAAATGTTAACTTGTAAGCTTTCCAAAATTTTGTCTTTACATTATTCTGTATCTAGAAACTAAAAAAATCCGAATTTGAAATCATATTTCGAAAATTTTTGCAATGTAAAAGATTGATTATTTAGCATTTATGCAAATTTCGTTCACCTCGTACATTACAATTAAAAAAATAGTATATATAGGATGGCCAGCATTCTAAAATCATGCAATTCCACATACATTTCTGGTCATTGATATTCTCAATGGAAACGAGGTGTTGCTATCTGATTAAATTTGCAGCATTAACCTCGTTCCACCAAATAAAACTAGAGCCTGTATCCCAATATGTTAAACTGCTTAACGTTAAAGATTCCCCTCTCCATTGCTAGAAAAATAGATGTTGTTAACAATAGTATAGCAAAAATAAAAACTATAGGAATGTATACTATAATAAGACATAATGCTTATGATATAGCTTTTTAGTCAAGTATATCAATTTCAAAATAAAACAATGCTTATGAGATAGAATTTCAGTCAAGTATGTGAATAAACTAGAAATGGGACTGATAAAACCAATTTAACTAGGTACAATGTAAGCTTTTTTAAGTATTATTTTACAGATAAATCACATACCAATCCGAAATTTCATGTTCTTATGCGATTTTTATTTGACAATTCAGATACTAATCTGAAATTTTATGTTCTTGCGCGGATGGATGTCAAAACATGGCGGCTATCAAAAGTAGTACCTTCTCTTTTTGTTTGTTTACATGCCTTATTTTCATTTAATTGTTATTTGTTTTGTCAGTTGAAATGTTAATGAAGATGCTCTACTACGAAATTAATTCATTTTCGAAATAAAACAATGCAAATCAAAAATATTTTATTTTAACCACGCGGAGGCTATAGAAAAAAAAAGGTAGAAAGAAATGTTGCTTCGGGATGCTACTTTTTGTTTCATATTTTTGTTTTGTCTGCTTTGCATTCTTTAATGAATGAAATTATTTCAACGAGCACACCTAAGTACATTGAAAAACCTTACTAGTCCCCGCATGAACTTTTTACACCTTAAATACAAATAAAAAACAAGTCGCCGAATAATTCGTATATACAAAACGTATTCTTTGATGTCATTGCCATCGCTAAAATGCCTTTAATATGACATTGGAACACGTATATCACATGTGGAAGTTGAGTTAAATCATTTAAACAGTTTCTTTTATGATCGTCAAGTTGCATGCAAATGTATAAAGCAAAAACACACATTACAGTGTTTATGAACAACACGAAACGAACAACATGAAATAAGAAGCGCCGACAATCATTGTTGTGTTATTATAATGCTTATCATAATTCAAATCAGTACTACCAAACTGATTTGAAGAAAAAAAAAGATTCCATAGTTTATGAAAGTATGAAACTACCCCATAGGAACGTTGTCTGCTATTTTTATTACATATTGATAAGAAATCAGATTGTATATAAAACCGACTATTTCGTAGGTTTCCTCAATTTGGTAAACATAATTTGCATAAAACCACTATATAAATAGTAGGTTTATTTATTTCAAATAGTTTGGCAAAAACGAAAATTTTTCAACTTTTTCAAAACATCGAAATGTTAACTTGTAAGCTTTCCAAAATTTTGTCTTTACATTATTCTGTATCTAGAAACTAAAAAAATCCGAATTTGAAATCATATTTCGAAAATTTTTGCAATGTAAAAGATTGATTATTTAGCATTTATGCAAATTTCGTTCACCTCGTACATTACAATTAAAAAAATAGTATATATAGGATGGCCAGCATTCTAAAATCATGCAATTCCACATACATTTCTGGTCATTGATATTCTCAATGGAAACGAGGTGTTGCTATCTGATTAAATTTGCAGCATTAACCTCGTTCCACCAAATAAAACTAGAGCCTGTATCCCAATATGTTAATCTGCTTAACGTTAAAGATTCCCCTCTCCATTGCTAGAAAAATAGATGTTGTTAACAATAGTATAGCAAAAATAAAAACTATAGGAATGTATACTATAATAAGACATAATGCTTATGATATAGCTTTTTAGTCAAGTATATCAATTTCAAAATAAAACAATGCTTATGAGATAGAATTTCAGTCAAGTATGTGAATAAACTAGAAATGGGACTGATAAAACCAATTTAACTAGGTACAATGTAAGCTTTTTTAAGTATTATTTTACAGATAAATCACATACCAATCCGAAATTTCATGTTCTTATGCGATTTTTATTTGACAATTCAGATACTAATCTGAAATTTTATGTTCTTGCGCGGATGGATGTCAAAACATGGCGGCTATCAAAAGTAGTACCTTCTCTTTTTGTTTGTTTACATGCCTTATTTTCATTTAATTGTTATTTGTTTTATCAGTTGAAATGTTAATGAAGATGCTCTACTACGAAATTAATTCATTTTCGAAATAAAACAATGCAAATCAAAAATATTTTATTTTAACCACGCGGAGGCTATAGAAAAAAAAGGTAGAAAGAAATGTTGCTTCGGGATGCTACTTTTTGTTTCATATTTTTGTTTTGTCTGCTTTGCATTCTTTAATGAATGAAATTATTTCAACGAGCATACCTAAGTACATTGAAAAACCTTACTAGTCCCCGCATGAACTTTTTACACCTTAAATACAAATAAAAAACAAGTCGCCGAATAATTCGTATATACAAAACGTATTCTTTGATGTCATTGCCATCGCTAAAATGGCTTTAATATGACATTGGAACACGTATATCACATGTGGAAGTTGAGTTAAATCATTTAAACAGTTTCTTTTATGATCGTCAAGTTGTATGCAAATGTATAAAGCAAAAACACACATTTCAGTGTTTATGAACAACATGAAATAAGAAGCGCCGACAATCATTGTTGTGTTATTATAATGCTTATCATAATTCAAATCAGTACTACCAAACTGATTTGAAGAAAAAAAAAGATTCCATAGTTTATGAAAGTATGAAACTACCCCATAGGAACGTTGTCTGCTATTTTTATTACATATTGATAAGAAATCAGATTGTATATAAAACCGACTATTTCGTAGGTTTCCTCAATTTGGTAAACATAATTTGCATAAAACCACTATATAAATAGTAGGTTTATTTATTTCAAATAGTTTGGCAAAAACGAAAATTTTTCAACTTTTTCAAAACATCGAAATGTTAACTTGTAAGCTTTCCAAAATTTTGTCTTTACATTATTCTGTATCTAGAAACTAAAAAAATCCGAATTTGAAATCATATTTCGAAAATTTTTGCAATGTAAAAGATTGATTATTTAGCATTTATGCAAATTTCGTTCACCTCGTACATTACAATTAAAAAAATAGTATATATAGGATGGCCAGCATTCTAAAATCATGCAATTCCACATACATTTCTGGTCATTGATATTCTCAATGGAAACGAGGTGTTGCTATCTGATTAAATTTGCAGCATTAACCTCGTTCCACCAAATAAAACTAGAGCCTGTATCCCAATATGTTAATCTGCTTAACGTTAAAGATTCCCCTCTCCATTGCTAGAAAAATAGATGTTGTTAACAATAGTATAGCAAAAATAAAAACTATAGGAATGTATACTATAATAAGACATAATGCTTATGATATAGCTTTTTAGTCAAGTATATCAATTTCAAAATAAAACAATGCTTATGAGATAGAATTTCAGTCAAGTATGTGAATAAACTAGAAATGGGACTGATAAAACCAATTTAACTAGGTACAATGTAAGCTTTTTTTAAGTATTATTTTACAGATAAATCACATACCAATCCGAAATTTCATGTTCTTATGCGATTTTTATTTGACAATTCAGATACTAATCTGAAATTTTATGTTCTTGCGCGGATGGATGTCAAAACATGGCGGCTATCAAAAGTAGTACCTTCTCTTTTTGTTTGTTTACATGCCTTATTTTCATTTAATTGTTATTTGTTTTGTCAGTTGAAATGTTAATGAAGATGCTCTACTACGAAATTAATTCATTTTCGAAATAAAACAATGCAAATCAAAAATATTTTATTTTAACCACGCGGAGGCTATAGAAAAAAAAGGTAGAAAGAAATGTTGCTTCGGGATGCTACTTTTTGTTTCATATTTTTGTTTTGTCTGCTTTGCATTCTTTAATGAATGAAATTATTTCAACGAGCACACCTAAGTACATTGAAAAACCTTACTAGTCCCCGCATGAACTTTTTACACCTTAAATACAAATAAAAAACAAGTCGCCGAATAATTCGTATATACAAAACGTATTCTTTGATGTCATTGCCATCGCTAAAATGCCTTTAATATGACATTGGAACACGTATATCACATGTGGAAGTTGAGTTAAATCATTTAAACAGTTTCTTTTATGATCGTCAAGTTGCATGCAAATGTATAAAGCAAAAACACACATTACAGTGTTTATGAACAACATGAAATAAGAATTGTTGTGTTATTATAATGCTTATCATAATTCAAATCAGTACTACCAAACTGATTTGAAGAAAAAAAAAGATTCCATAGTTTATGAAAGTATGAAACTACCCCATAGGAACGTTGTCTGCTATTTTTATTACATATTGATAAGAAATCAGATTGTATATAAAACCGACTATTTCGTAGGTTTCCTCAATTTGGTAAACATAATTTGCATAAAACCACTATATAAATAGTAGGTTTATTTATTTCAAATAGTTTGGCAAAAACGAAAATTTTTCAACTTTTTCAAAACATCGAAATGTTAACTTGTAAGCTTTCCAAAATTTTGTCTTTACATTATTCTGTATCTAGAAACTAAAAAAATCCGAATTTGAAATCATATTTCGAAAATTTTTGCAATGTAAAAGATTGATTATTTAGCATTTATGCAAATTTCGTTCACCTCGTACATTACAATTAAAAAAATAGTATATATAGGATGGCCAGCATTCTAAAATCATGCAATTCCACATACATTTCTGGTCATTGATATTCTCAATGGAAACGAGGTGTTGCTATCTGATTAAATTTGCAGCATTAACCTCGTTCCACCAAATAAAACTAGAGCCTGTATCCCAATATGTTAATCTGCTTAACGTTAAAGATTCCCCTCTCCATTGCTAGAAAAATAGATGTTGTTAACAATAGTATAGCAAAAATAAAAACTATAGGAATGTATACTATAATAAGACATAATGCTTATGATATAGCTTTTTAGTCAAGTATATCAATTTCAAAATAAAACAATGCTTATGAGATAGAATTTCAGTCAAGTATGTGAATAAACTAGAAATGGGACTGATAAAACCAATTTAACTAGGTACAATGTAAGCTTTTTTTAAGTATTATTTTACAGATAAATCACATACCAATCCGAAATTTCATGTTCTTATGCGATTTTTATTTGACAATTCAGATACTAATCTGAAATTTTATGTTCTTGCGCGGATGGATGTCAAAACATGGCGGCTATCAAAAGTAGTACCTTCTCTTTTTGTTTGTTTACATGCCTTATTTTCATTTAATTGTTATTTGTTTTGTCAGTTGAAATGTTAATGAAGATGCTCTACTACGAAATTAATTCATTTTCGAAATAAAACAATGCAAATCAAAAATATTTTATTTTAACCACGCGGAGGCTATAGAAAAAAAAGGTAGAAAGAAATGTTGCTTCGGGATGCTACTTTTTGTTTCATATTTTTGTTTTGTCTGCTTTGCATTCTTTAATGAATGAAATTATTTCAACGAGCACACCTAAGTACATTGAAAAACCTTACTAGTCCCCGCATGAACTTTTTACACCTTAAATACAAATAAAAAACAAGTCGCCGAATAATTCGTATATACAAAACGTATTCTTTGATGTCATTGCCATCGCTAAAATGCCTTTAATATGACATTGGAACACGTATATCACATGTGGAAGTTGAGTTAAATCATTTAAACAGTTTCTTTTATGATCGTCATGTTGCATGCAAATGTATAAAGCAAAAACACACATTACAGTGTTTATGAACAACATGAAATAAGAATTGTTGTGTTATTATAATGCTTATCATAATTCAAATCAGTACTACCAAACTGATTTGAAGAAAAAAAAAGATTCCATAGTTTATGAAAGTATGAAACTACCCCATAGGAACGTTGTCTGCTATTTTTATTACATATTGATAAGAAATCAGATTGTATATAAAACCGACTATTTCGTAGGTTTCCTCAATTTGGTAAACATAATTTGCATAAAACCACTATATAAATAGTAGGTTTATTTATTTCAAATAGTTTGGCAAAAACGAAAATTTTTCAACTTTTTCAAAACATCGAAATGTTAACTTGTAAGCTTTCCAAAATTTTGTCTTTACATTATTCTGTATCTAGAAACTAAAAAAATCCGAATTTGAAATCATATTTCGAAAATTTTTGCAATGTAAAAGATTGATTATTTAGCATTTATGCAAATTTCGTTCACCTCGTACATTACAATTAAAAAAATAGTATATATAGGATGGCCAGCATTCTAAAATCATGCAATTCCACATACATTTCTGGTCATTGATATTCTCAATGGAAACGAGGTGTTGCTATCTGATTAAATTTGCAGCATTAACCTCGTTCCACCAAATAAAACTAGAGCCTGTATCCCAATATGTTAAACTGCTTAACGTTAAAGATTCCCCTCTCCATTGCTAGAAAAATAGATGTTGTTAACAATAGTATAGCAAAAATAAAAACTATAGGAATGTATACTATAATAAGACATAATGCTTATGATATAGCTTTTTAGTCAAGTATATCAATTTCAAAATAAAACAATGCTTATGAGATAGAATTTCAGTCAAGTATGTGAATAAACTAGAAATGGGACTGATAAAACCAATTTAACTAGGTACAATGTAAGCTTTTTTAAGTATTATTTTACAGATAAATCACATACCAATCCGAAATTTCATGTTCTTATGCGATTTTTATTTGACAATTCAGATACTAATCTGAAATTTTATGTTCTTGCGCGGATGGATGTCAAAACATGGCGGCTATCAAAAGTAGTACCTTCTCTTTTTGTTTGTTTACATGCCTTATTTTCATTTAATTGTTATTTGTTTTGTCAGTTGAAATGTTAATGAAGATGCTCTACTACGAAATTAATTCATTTTCGAAATAAAACAATGCAAATCAAAAATATTTTATTTTAACCACGCGGAGGCTATAGAAAAAAAAGGTAGAAAGAAATGTTGCTTCGGGATGCTACTTTTTGTTTCATATTTTTGTTTTGTCTGCTTTGCATTCTTTAATGAATGAAATTATTTCAACGAGCACACCTAAGTACATTGAAAAACCTTACTAGTCCCCGCATGAACTTTTTACACCTTAAATACAAATAAAAAACAAGTCGCCGAATAATTCGTATATACAAAACGTATTCTTTGATGTCATTGCCATCGCTAAAATGCCTTTAATATGACATTGGAACACGTATATCACATGTGGAAGTTGAGTTAAATCATTTAAACAGTTTCTTTTATGATCGTCAAGTTGCATGCAAATGTATAAAGCAAAAACACACATTACAGTGTTTATGAACAACACGAAACGAACAACATGAAATAAGAAGCGCCGACAATCATTGTTGTGTTATTATAATGCTTATCATAATTCAAATCAGTACTACCAAACTGATTTGAAGAAAAAAAAAAGATTCCATAGTTTATGAAAGTATGAAACTACCCCATAGGAACGTTGTCTGCTATTTTTATTACATATTGATAAGAAATCAGATTGTATATAAAACCGACTATTTCGTAGGTTTCCTCAATTTGGTAAACATAATTTGCATAAAACCACTATATAAATAGTAGGTTTATTTATTTCAAATAGTTTGGCAAAAACGAAAATTTTTCAACTTTTTCAAAACATCGAAATGTTAACTTGTAAGCTTTCCAAAATTTTGTCTTTACATTATTCTGTATCTAGAAACTAAAAAAATCCGAATTTGAAATCATATTTCGAAAATTTTTGCAATGTAAAAGATTGATTATTTAGCATTTATGCAAATTTCGTTCACCTCGTACATTACAATTAAAAAATAGTATATATAGGATGGCCAGCATTCTAAAATCATGCAATTCCACATACATTTCTGGTCATTGATATTCTCAATGGAAACGAGGTGTTGCTATCTGATTAAATTTGCAGCATTAACCTCGTTCCACCAAATAAAACTAGAGCCTGTATCCCAATATGTTAATCTGCTTAACGTTAAAGATTCCCCTCTCCATTGCTAGAAAAATAGATGTTGTTAACAATAGTATAGCAAAAATAAAAACTATAGGAATGTATACTATAATAAGACATAATGCTTATGATATAGCTTTTTAGTCAAGTATATCAATTTCAAAATAAAACAATGCTTATGAGATAGAATTTCAGTCAAGTATGTGAATAAACTAGAAATGGGACTGATAAAACCAATTTAACTAGGTACAATGTAAGCTTTTTTTAAGTATTATTTTACAGATAAATCACATACCAATCCGAAATTTCATGTTCTTATGCGATTTTTATTTGACAATTCAGATACTAATCTGAAATTTTATGTTCTTGCGCGGATGGATGTCAAAACATGGCGGCTATCAAAAGTAGTACCTTCTCTTTTTGTTTGTTTACATGCCTTATTTTCATTTAATTGTTATTTGTTTTGTCAGTTGAAATGTTAATGAAGATGCTCTACTACGAAATTAATTCATTTTCGAAATAAAACAATGCAAATCAAAAATATTTTATTTTAACCACGCGGAGGCTATAGAAAAAAAAGGTAGAAAGAAATGTTGCTTCGGGATGCTACTTTTTGTTTCATATTTTTGTTTTGTCTGCTTTGCATTCTTTAATGAATGAAATTATTTCAACGAGCACACCTAAGTACATTGAAAAACCTTACTAGTCCCCGCATGAACTTTTTACACCTTAAATACAAATAAAAAACAAGTCGCCGAATAATTCGTATATACAAAACGTATTCTTTGATGTCATTGCCATCGCTAAAATGCCTTTAATATGACATTGGAACACGTATATCACATGTGGAAGTTGAGTTAAATCATTTAAACAGTTTCTTTTATGATCGTCAAGTTGCATGCAAATGTATAAAGCAAAAACACACATTACAGTGTTTATGAACAACACGAAACGAACAACATGAAATAAGAAGCGCCGACAATCATTGTTGTGTTATTATAATGCTTATCATAATTCAAATCAGTACTACCAAACTGATTTGAAGAAAAAAAAAAGATTCCATAGTTTATGAAAGTATGAAACTACCCCATAGGAACGTTGTCTGCTATTTTTATTACATATTGATAAGAAATCAGATTGTATATAAAACCGACTATTTCGTAGGTTTCCTCAATTTGGTAAACATAATTTGCATAAAACCACTATATAAATAGTAGGTTTATTTATTTCAAATAGTTTGGCAAAAACGAAAATTTTTCAACTTTTTCAAAACATCGAAATGTTAACTTGTAAGCTTTCCAAAATTTTGTCTTTACATTATTCTGTATCTAGAAACTAAAAAAATCCGAATTTGAAATCATATTTCGAAAATTTTTGCAATGTAAAAGATTGATTATTTAGCATTTATGCAAATTTCGTTCACCTCGTACATTACAATTAAAAAAATAGTATATATAGGATGGCCAGCATTCTAAAATCATGCAATTCCACATACATTTCTGGTCATTGATATTCTCAATGGAAACGAGGTGTTGCTATCTGATTAAATTTGCAGCATTAACCTCGTTCCACCAAATAAAACTAGAGCCTGTATCCCAATATGTTAATCTGCTTAACGTTAAAGATTCCCCTCTCCATTGCTAGAAAAATAGATGTTGTTAACAATAGTATAGCAAAAATAAAAACTATAGGAATGTATACTATAATAAGACATAATGCTTATGATATAGCTTTTTAGTCAAGTATATCAATTTCAAAATAAAACAATGCTTATGAGATAGAATTTCAGTCAAGTATGTGAATAAACTAGAAATGGGACTGATAAAACCAATTTAACTAGGTACAATGTAAGCTTTTTTTAAGTATTATTTTACAGATAAATCACATACCAATCCGAAATTTCATGTTCTTATGCGATTTTTATTTGACAATTCAGATACTAATCTGAAATTTTATGTTCTTGCGCGGATGGATGTCAAAACATGGCGGCTATCAAAAGTAGTACCTTCTCTTTTTGTTTGTTTACATGCCTTATTTTCATTTAATTGTTATTTGTTTTGTCAGTTGAAATGTTAATGAAGATGCTCTACTACGAAATTAATTCATTTTCGAAATAAAACAATGCAAATCAAAAATATTTTATTTTAACCACGCGGAGGCTATAGAAAAAAAAGGTAGAAAGAAATGTTGCTTCGGGATGCTACTTTTTGTTTCATATTTTTGTTTTGTCTGCTTTGCATTCTTTAATGAATGAAATTATTTCAACGAGCACACCTAAGTACATTGAAAAACCTTACTAGTCCCCGCATGAACTTTTTACACCTTAAATACAAATAAAAAACAAGTCGCCGAATAATTCGTATATACAAAACGTATTCTTTGATGTCATTGCCATCGCTAAAATGCCTTTAATATGACATTGGAACACGTATATCACATGTGGAAGTTGAGTTAAATCATTTAAACAGTTTCTTTTATGATCGTCAAGTTGCATGCAAATGTATAAAGCAAAAACACACATTACAGTGTTTATGAACAACATGAAATAAGAATTGTTGTGTTATTATAATGCTTATCATAATTCAAATCAGTACTACCAAACTGATTTGAAGAAAAAAAAAGATTCCATAGTTTATGAAAGTATGAAACTACCCCATAGGAACGTTGTCTGCTATTTTTATTACATATTGATAAGAAATCAGATTGTATATAAAACCGACTATTTCGTAGGTTTCCTCAATTTGGTAAACATAATTTGCATAAAACCACTATATAAATAGTAGGTTTATTTATTTCAAATAGTTTGGCAAAAACGAAAATTTTTCAACTTTTTCAAAACATCGAAATGTTAACTTGTAAGCTTTCCAAAATTTTGTCTTTACATTATTCTGTATCTAGAAACTAAAAAAATCCGAATTTGAAATCATATTTCGAAAATTTTTGCAATGTAAAAGATTGATTATTTAGCATTTATGCAAATTTCGTTCACCTCGTACATTACAATTAAAAAAATAGTATATATAGGATGGCCAGCATTCTAAAATCATGCAATTCCACATACATTTCTGGTCATTGATATTCTCAATGGAAACGAGGTGTTGCTATCTGATTAAATTTGCAGCATTAACCTCGTTCCACCAAATAAAACTAGAGCCTGTATCCCAATATGTTAAACTGCTTAACGTTAAAGATTCCCCTCTCCATTGCTAGAAAAATAGATGTTGTTAACAATAGTATAGCAAAAATAAAAACTATAGGAATGTATACTATAATAAGACATAATGCTTATGATATAGCTTTTTAGTCAAGTATATCAATTTCAAAATAAAACAATGCTTATGAGATAGAATTTCAGTCAAGTATGTGAATAAACTAGAAATGGGACTGATAAAACCAATTTAACTAGGTACAATGTAAGCTTTTTTAAGTATTATTTTACAGATAAATCACATACCAATCCGAAATTTCATGTTCTTATGCGATTTTTATTTGACAATTCAGATACTAATCTGAAATTTTATGTTCTTGCGCGGATGGATGTCAAAACATGGCGGCTATCAAAAGTAGTACCTTCTCTTTTTGTTTGTTTACATGCCTTATTTTCATTTAATTGTTATTTGTTTTGTCAGTTGAAATGTTAATGAAGATGCTCTACTACGAAATTAATTCATTTTCGAAATAAAACAATGCAAATCAAAAATATTTTATTTTAACCACGCGGAGGCTATAGAAAAAAAGGTAGAAAGAAATGTTGCTTCGGGATGCTACTTTTTGTTTCATATTTTTGTTTTGTCTGCTTTGCATTCTTTAATGAATGAAATTATTTCAACGAGCACACCTAAGTACATTGAAAAACCTTACTAGTCCCCGCATGAACTTTTTACACCTTAAATACAAATAAAAAACAAGTCGCCGAATAATTCGTATATACAAAACGTATTCTTTGATGTCATTGCCATCGCTAAAATGCCTTTAATATGACATTGGAACACGTATATCACATGTGGAAGTTGAGTTAAATCATTTAAACAGTTTCTTTTATGATCGTCAAGTTGCATGCAAATGTATAAAGCAAAAACACACATTACAGTGTTTATGAACAACATGAAATAAGAATTGTTGTGTTATTATAATGCTTATCATAATTCAAATCAGTACTACCAAACTGATTTGAAAAAAAAAAAAAGATTCCATAGTTTATGAAAGTATGTAACTACCCCATAGGAACGTTGTCTGCTATTTTTATTACATATTGATAAGAAATCAGATTGTATATAAAACCGACTATTTCGTAGGTTTCCTCAATTTGGTAAACATAATTTGCATAAAACCACTATATAAATAGTAGGTTTATTTATTTCAAATAGTTTGGCAAAAACGAAAATTTTTCAACTTTTTCAAAACATCGAAATGTTAACTTGTAAGCTTTCCAAAATTTTGTCTTTACATTATTCTGTATCTAGAAACTAAAAAAATCCGAATTTGAAATCATATTTCGAAAATTTTTGCAATGTAAAAGATTGATTATTTAGCATTTATGCAAATTTCGTTCACCTCGTACATTACAATTAAAAAAATAGTATATATAGGATGGCCAGCATTCTAAAATCATGCAATTCCACATACATTTCTGGTCATTGATATTCTCAATGGAAACGAGGTGTTGCTATCTGATTAAATTTGCAGCATTAACCTCTTTCCACCAAATAAAACTAGAGCCTGTATCCCAATATGTTAATCTGCTTAACGTTAAAGATTCCCCTCTCCATTGCTAGAAAAATAGATGTTGTTAACAATAGTATAGCAAAAATAAAAACTATAGGAATGTATACTATAATAAGACATAATGCTTATGATATAGCTTTTTAGTCAAGTATATCAATTTCAAAATAAAACAATGCTTATGAGATAGAATTTCAGTCAAGTATGTGAATAAACTAGAAATGGGACTGATAAAACCAATTTAACTAGGTACAATGTAAGCTTTTTTTAAGTATTATTTTACAGATAAATCACATACCAATCCGAAATTTCATGTTCTTATGCGATTTTTATTTGACAATTCAGATACTAATCTGAAATTTTATGTTCTTGCGCGGATGGATGTCAAAACATGGCGGCTATCAAAAGTAGTACCTTCTCTTTTTGTTTGTTTACATGCCTTATTTTCATTTAATTGTTATTTGTTTTGTCAGTTGAAATGTTAATGAAGATGCTCTACTACGAAATTAATTCATTTTCGAAATAAAACAATGCAAATCAAAAATATTTTATTTTAACCACGCGGAGGCTATAGAAAAAAAAGGTAGAAAGAAATGTTGCTTCGGGATGCTACTTTTTGTTTCATATTTTTGTTTTGTCTGCTTTGCATTCTTTACTGAATGAAATTATTTCAACGAGCACACCTAAGTACATTGAAAAACCTTACTAGTCCCCGCATGAACTTTTTACACCTTAAATACAAATAAAAAACAAGTCGCCGAATAATTCGTATATACAAAACGTATTCTTTGATGTCATTGCCATCGCTAAAATGCCTTTAATATGACATTGGAACACGTATATCACATGTGGAAGTTGAGTTAAATCATTTAAACAGTTTCTTTTATGATCGTCAAGTTGCATGCAAATGTATAAAGCAAAAACACACATTACAGTGTTTATGAACAACATGAAATAAGAATTGTTGTGTTATTATAATGCTTATCATAATTCAAATCAGTACTACCAAACTGATTTGAAGAAAAAAAAAGATTCCATAGTTTATGAAAGTATGAAACTACCCCATAGGAACGTTGTCTGCTATTTTTATTACATATTGATAAGAAATCAGATTGTATATAAAACCGACTATTTCGTAGGTTTCCTCAATTTGGTAAACATAATTTGCATAAAACCACTATATAAATAGTAGGTTTATTTATTTCAAATAGTTTGGCAAAAACGAAAATTTTTCAACTTTTTCAAAACATCGAAATGTTAACTTGTAAGCTTTCCAAAATTTTGTCTTTACATTATTCTGTATCTAGAAACTAAAAAAATCCGAATTTGAAATCATATTTCGAAAATTTTTGCAATGTAAAAGATTGATTATTTAGCATTTATGCAAATTTCGTTCACCTCGTACATTACAATTAAAAAAATAGTATATATAGGATGGCCAGCATTCTAAAATCATGCAATTCCACATACATTTCTGGTCATTGATATTCTCAATGGAAACGAGGTGTTGCTATCTGATTAAATTTGCAGCATTAACCTCGTTCCACCAAATAAAACTAGAGCCTGTATCCCAATATGTTAAACTGCTTAACGTTAAAGATTCCCCTCTCCATTGCTAGAAAAATAGATGTTGTTAACAATAGTATAGCAAAAATAAAAACTATAGGAATGTATACTATAATAAGACATAATGCTTATGATATAGCTTTTTAGTCAAGTATATCAATTTCAAAATAAAACAATGCTTATGAGATAGAATTTCAGTCAAGTATGTGAATAAACTAGAAATGGGACTGATAAAACCAATTTAACTAGGTACAATGTAAGCTTTTTTAAGTATTATTTTACAGATAAATCACATACCAATCCGAAATTTCATGTTCTTATGCGATTTTTATTTGACAATTCAGATACTAATCTGAAATTTTATGTTCTTGCGCGGATGGATGTCAAAACATGGCGGCTATCAAAAGTAGTACCTTCTCTTTTTGTTTGTTTACATGCCTTATTTTCATTTAATTGTTATTTGTTTTGTCAGTTGAAATGTTAATGAAGATGCTCTACTACGAAATTAATTCATTTTCGAAATAAAACAATGCAAATCAAAAATATTTTATTTTAACCACGCGGAGGCTATAGAAAAAAAAGGTAGAAAGAAATGTTGCTTCGGGATGCTACTTTTTGTTTCATATTTTTGTTTTGTCTGCTTTGCATTCTTTAATGAATGAAATTATTTCAACGAGCACACCTAAGTACATTGAAAAACCTTACTAGTCCCCGCATGAACTTTTTACACCTTAAATACAAATAAAAAACAAGTCGCCGAATAATTCGTATATACAAAACGTATTCTTTGATGTCATTGCCATCGCTAAAATGCCTTTAATATGACATTGGAACACGTATATCACATGTGGAAGTTGAGTTAAATCATTTAAACAGTTTCTTTTATGATCGTCAAGTTGCATGCAAATGTATAAAGCAAAAACACACATTACAGTGTTTATGAACAACACGAAACGAACAACATGAAATAAGAAGCGCCGACAATCATTGTTGTGTTATTATAATGCTTATCATAATTCAAATCAGTACTACAAAACTGATTTGAAGAAAAAAAAAAGATTCCATAGTTTATGAAAGTATGAAACTACCCCATAGGAACGTTGTCTGCTATTTTTATTACATATTGATAAGAAATCAGATTGTATATAAAACCGACTATTTCGTAGGTTTCCTCAATTTGGTAAACATAATTTGCATAAAACCACTATATAAATAGTAGGTTTATTTATTTCAAATAGTTTGGCAAAAACGAAAATTTTTCAACTTTTTCAAAACATCGAAATGTTAACTTGTAAGCTTTCCAAAATTTTGTCTTTACATTATTCTGTATCTAGAAACTAAAAAAATCCGAATTTGAAATCATATTTCGAAAATTTTTGCAATGTAAAAGATTGATTATTTAGCATTTATGCAAATTTCGTTCACCTCGTACATTACAATTAAAAAAATAGTATATATAGGATGGCCAGCATTCTAAAATCATGCAATTCCACATACATTTCTGGTCATTGATATTCTCAATGGAAACGAGGTGTTGCTATCTGATTAAATTTGCAGCATTAACCTCGTTCCACCAAATAAAACTAGAGCCTGTATCCCAATATGTTAAACTGCTTAACGTTAAAGATTCCCCTCTCCATTGCTAGAAAAATAGATGTTGTTAACAATAGTATAGCAAAAATAAAAACTATAGGAATGTATACTATAATAAGACATAATGCTTATGATATAGCTTTTTAGTCAAGTATATCAATTTCAAAATAAAACAATGCTTATGAGATAGAATTTCAGTCAAGTATGTGAATAAACTAGAAATGGGACTGATAAAACCAATTTAACTAGGTACAATGTAAGCTTTTTTAAGTATTATTTTACAGATAAATCACATACCAATCCGAAATTTCATGTTCTTATGCGATTTTTATTTGACAATTCAGATACTAATCTGAAATTTTATGTTCTTGCGCGGATGGATGTCAAAACATGGCGGCTATCAAAAGTAGTACCTTCTCTTTTTGTTTGTTTACATGCCTTATTTTCATTTAATTGTTATTTGTTTTGTCAGTTGAAATGTTAATGAAGATGCTCTACTACGAAATTAATTCATTTTCGAAATAAAACAATGCAAATCAAAAATATTTTATTTTAACCACGCGGAGGCTATAGAAAAAAAAGGTAGAAAGAAATGTTGCTTCGGGATGCTACTTTTTGTTTCATATTTTTGTTTTGTCTGCTTTGCATTCTTTAATGAATGAAATTATTTCAATGAGCACACCTAAGTACATTGAAAAACCTTACTAGTCCCCGCATGAACTTTTTACACCTTAAATACAAATAAAAAACAAGTCGCCGAATAATTCGTATATACAAAACGTATTCTTTGATGTCATTGCCATCGCTAAAATGCCTTTAATATGACATTGGAACACGTATATCACATGTGGAAGTTGAGTTAAATCATTTAAACAGTTTCTTTTATGATCGTCAAGTTGCATGCAAATGTATAAAGCAAAAACACACATTACAGTGTTTATGAACAACACGAAACGAACAACATGAAATAAGAAGCGCCGACAATCATTGTTGTGTTATTATAATGCTTATCATAATTCAAATCAGTACTACAAAACTGATTTGAAGAAAAAAAAAGATTCCATAGTTTATGAAAGTATGAAACTCCCCCATAGGAACGTTGTCTGCTATTTTTATTACATATTGATAAGAAATCAGATTGTATATAAAACCGACTATTTCGTAGGTTTCCTCAATTTGGTAAACATAATTTGCATAAAACCACTATATAAATAGTAGGTTTATTTATTTCAAATAGTTTGGCAAAAACGAAAATTTTTCAACTTTTTCAAAACATCGAAATGTTAACTTGTAAGCTTTCCAAAATTTTGTCTTTACATTATTCTGTATCTAGAAACTAAAAAAATCCGAATTTGAAATCATATTTCGAAAATTTTTGCAATGTAAAAGATTGATTATTTAGCATTTATGCAAATTTCGTTCACCTCGTACATTACAATTAAAAAAATAGTATATATAGGATGGCCAGCATTCTAAAATCATGCAATTCCACATACATTTCTGGTCATTGATATTCTCAATGGAAACGAGGTGTTGCTATCTGATTATATTTGCAGCATTAACCTCGTTCCACCAAATAAAACTAGAGCCTGTATCCCAATATGTTAAACTGCTTAACGTTAAAGATTCCCCTCTCCATTGCTAGAAAAATAGATGTTGTTAACAATAGTATAGCAAAAATAAAAACTATAGGAATGTATACTATAATAAGACATAATGCTTATGATATAGCTTTTTAGTCAAGTATATCAATTTCAAAATAAAACAATGCTTATGAGATAGAATTTCAGTCAAGTATGTGAATAAACTAGAAATGGGACTGATAAAACCAATTTAACTAGGTACAATGTAAGCTTTTTTAAGTATTATTTTACAGATAAATCACATACCAATCCGAAATTTCATGTTCTTATGCGATTTTTATTTGACAATTCAGATACTAATCTGAAATTTTATGTTCTTGCGCGGATGGATGTCAAAACATGGCGGCTATCAAAAGTAGTACCTTCTCTTTTTGTTTGTTTACATGCCTTATTTTCATTTAATTGTTATTTGTTTTGTCAGTTGAAATGTTAATGAAGATGCTCTACTACGAAATTAATTCATTTTCGAAATAAAACAATGCAAATCAAAAATATTTTATTTTAACCACGCGGAGGCTATAGAAAAAAAAGGTAGAAAGAAATGTTGCTTCGGGATGCTACTTTTTGTTTCATATTTTTGTTTTGTCTGCTTTGCATTCTTTAATGAATGAAATTATTTCAACGAGCACACCTAAGTACATTGAAAAACCTTACTAGTCCCCGCATGAACTTTTTACACCTTAAATACAAATAAAAAACAAGTCGCCGAATAATTCGTATATACAAAACGTATTCTTTGATGTCATTGCCATCGCTAAAATGCCTTTAATATGACATTGGAACACGTATATCACATGTGGAAGTTGAGTTAAATCATTTAAACAGTTTCTTTTATGATCGTCAAGTTGCATGCAAATGTATAAAGCAAAAACACACATTACAGTGTTTATGAACAACACGAAACGAACAACATGAAATAAGAAGCGCCGACAATCATTGTTGTGTTATTATAATGCTTATCATAATTCAAATCAGTACTACAAAACTGATTTGAAGAAAAAAAAAAGATTCCATAGTTTATGAAAGTATGAAACTACCCCATAGGAACGTTGTCTGCTATTTTTATTACATATTGATAAGAAATCAGATTGTATATAAAACCGACTATTTCGTAGGTTTCCTCAATTTGGTAAACATAATTTGCATAAAACCACTATATAAATAGTAGGTTTATTTATTTCAAATAGTTTGGCAAAAACGAAAATTTTTCAACTTTTTCAAAACATCGAAATGTTAACTTGTAAGCTTTCCAAAATTTTGTCTTTACATTATTCTGTATCTAGAAACTAAAAAAATCCGAATTTGAAATCATATTTCGAAAAATTTTGCAATGTAAAAGATTGATTATTTAGCATTTATGCAAATTTCGTTCACCTCGAACATTACAATTAAAAAAATAGTATATATAGGATGGCCAGCATTCTAAAATCATGCAATTCCACATACATTTCTGGTCATTGGTATTCTCAATGGAAACGAGGTGTTGCTATCTGATTAAATTTGCAGCATTAACCTCGTTCCACCAAATAAAACTAGAGTCTGTATCCCAATATGTTAATCTGCTTAACGTTAAAGATTCCCCTCTCCATTGCTAGAAAAATAGATGTTGTTAACAATAGTATAGCAAAAATAAAAACTATAGGAATGTATACTATAATAAGACATAATGCTTATGATATAGCTTTTTAGTCAAGTATATCAATTTCAAAATAAAACAATGCTTATGAGATAGAATTTCAGTCAAGTATGTGAATAAACTAGAAAATGGGACTGATAAAACCAATTTAACTAGGTACAATGTAAGCTTTTTTAAGTATTATTTTACAGATAAATCACATACCAATCCGAAATTTCATGTTCTTATGCGATTTTTATTTGACAATTCAGATACTAATCTGAAATTTTATGTTCTTGCGCGGATGGATGTCAAAACATGGCGGCTATCAAAAGTAGTACCTTCTCTTTTTGTTTGTTTACATGCCTTATTTTCATTTAATTGTTATTTGTTTTGTCAGTTGAAATGTTAATGAAGATGCTCTACTACGAAATTAATTCATTTTCGAAATAAAACAATGCAAATCAAAAATATTTTATTTTAACCACGCGGAGGCTATAGAAAAAAAGGTAGAAAGAAATGTTGCTTCGGGATGCTACTTTTTGTTTCATATTTTTGTTTTGTCTGCTTTGCATTCTTTAATGAATGAAATTATTTCAACGAGCATACCTAAGTACATTGAAAAACCTTACTAGTCCCCGCATGAACTTTTTACACCTTAAATACAAATAAAAAACTAGTGCTGACTGTGTTGGGGATGCCCAACACAAAAATATCTCCCAAACGTTCGCATGTTGTCACTCTTGCATAAATTTTGACATCGCATCCTAACTCGCCATCATTTCAAACCCCTAGATACCAAATTTTGTCGAAATCGTAGCATTTTGACAATTTTCCCATTTTTGGGCCCGAAAAATCGCATTTTCGTGAATAACTCGAAAACCGTAAATATCGCTCCGAAATTTTTTTTCGTATTATTAAAGAGCTCCTTTTGCTCTACTCACCTACAAAATTTCAGAACCCTGCACACCTAGGTAACCGAGATATCGCAATGTCCTATATTATGACCTTTACCTGTTTCCATGGAAACGGCGGCCATTTTGAAATCTTTGAAAATTGCATGCACACCTTTGGGACCCACTCTATCACCTTACAAAATTTCATAAAGAACCATTGAGTAGTTTTTGAGAAACCACTCGGACACGTTCATGTCCGGAAGAAGAAAAAAAAGAAGAATAACTAGGTATAATTGTGATCGCAAAGCGAGTCACAAATGTCCCCTCACGTACCCCTCTTTGTTAATATCCGGCTTATTCAAGAACATTTTTCTGTTCGCCATCCAATAAAAAGCTTAGATATCAATTTTCGTTAAAATCGGAGTAAGTAGAATTTTTACGGGAAGTGGCGGCCATTTTGAATTTTTTGACATTTTCGCCTTCACGCCTCAATTCGCCATCCTTTAAAACCCCTAGATATCAATTTTCATTCAAATCGGAGCAAGTTGAATTTTTACCGGAAGTGGCGGCCATTTTGAATTATCGACATTTTCGACTTCACGCCTCAATTTGCCATCCTATAAAACTCCTAGATATCAATTTTCTTTCAAATCGGAGCAAGTTGAATTTTTACAAGAAGTGGTGGCCATTTTGAATTTTTCGACATTTCCGACTTCACGCCTCAATTCGCCATCCTTTTAAACCCCTAAATATCAATTTTTGTTAAAATCGGAGCAAGTTGAATTTTTACCGGAAGTGGCGGCCATTTTGAATTTTTCGACATTTTCGACTTCACGCATCAATTTGCCATCCTTTAAAACTCCTAGATATAAATTTTCGTTAAAATCGGAGCAAGTTGAATTTTTACAGGAAATGGCGGCCATTTTGAATTTTTCGACATTTTCGACTACGCGCATCAATTCGCCATCCTTCAAAACCCTTAGATATCAATTTTCGTTAAAATCAGAGCAAGTTCAACTTTTACCGGAAGTGGCGGCCATTTTGAAAATTGCGGCCGATAAAAACAATTCGATGCCAGAAATGAACTCGGCATACCCCAATTACCTTAAATACAAATCTTCATTAAAATCGGACCAAGTTTAATTTTTACCAGAAATGGCGGCCATTTTGAAAATGGCCGACGATAAAAAAAAATTGATACCAAAAATAAACTCGGCATACTCCAATTACCTTAAATACAAATTTTCATTTAAATATAATGAAGTTTTAAAATTTTCCCGAAATTCAATTTGGATTATCTCCCTTTTAAAAACTGTTTTTCGTTTTTTTGCAAAATTTTGAAAACGGTAAGTCCGATTTTAAAAATTCTTTTTTTGAATGATACCTCTTGTAAGTACCTATTTTATATATAAACATATTATCAATAATCCGGCCGGTTTATAAATGCCGTTAAAAATAAAACTTTGATTTCGAGGAGCCATTTTCAGGCCCCTTTTTACCATATAAGGGGTCGTCCATTTCATTCGAAAAAATCAGATGCATAATTTCACACTCCATACTCTTCATATATGAAGTTTCAGCCTCCTACCTTAAACGATGTTCTGTAAAAACATCGGACAAGTTCACACTACAGAATACTAAGAAAAAGAATAATAATAATAATAACTAGGTATAATTGTGATCGCAAAGCGAGTCACAAATGTCCCCTCACGTACCCCTCTTTGTTTATATCTGGCTTAGTTGATAACATTTTTCTGTTTGCCATCCATTATAATGCTTAGATATCAATTTTTGTTAAAATCGGAATAAGGTAAATTTTACCGGAAGTGGCGACCATTTTGAATTTTTCGACATTTTTGACAACCCTCATAAATTCGCCATGCTATAAAACCCCTAGATAGCAATTTTCGTTAAAATCTGAGCAAGTTGAATTTTTACCGGAAGTGGCGGCCATTTTGAATTTTTCGACAACACACTTCTATTCGGCATCCTTTAAAACCCCTCGATATCAATTTTCGTTTAAATCGGAGCAAGTTGAATTTTTACCGGAAGTGGCGGCCATTTTGAATTTTTCGACATTTTCGACAATGCACATAAATTCGCCATGCTATAAAACCCCTAGATATCAATTTTCGTTAAAATCTGAGCAAGTTGAATTTTTACTGAAAGTGGCGGCCATTTTGAATTTTTCGACATTTTCGACAACGCACTTCAATTCGGCATCCTTTAAAACCCCTCGATATCAATTTTTGTTTAAATCGGAGCAAGTCGAATTTTTAACGGAAGTGGCGGCCATTTTGAAAATGGCGGTCGATAAAAAAAATTTCGATTCCAAAAATGAACTCGGCATATCACTATTACCTTACAAACCAATTTTCATCAAATTCAGAGCAAGTTTCAATTTTGGCGGGAAACAGTCAGCCATTTTGTAATTGACCAACCAAAAATTTTTTAAGACCAAGAAATCATCTTGGCATATCACTAAAACCTACATATAGTAATTTAAAGTCTTCATCATCACTTCACTAATAAAATTTTACCTAGAAATACTAAAGATTTGATATAATTTCGAATAATGTGGTATTCAATTATCTCCCCTTTTTTCGAATTTTTGCAAAATTTTGAAAACGGTAAGTCCGATTTTCAAATTTTTTTTTTGTAAGATACCTCTTATATATACCTACTACATAGTGAAAGGAATTTTCCCTAATCTAGCCGGTTTGGAAATGCCAGTAAAAATTCAACTTTGATTTTGAGGAGCCATTTTCAGGCCCCTTTTTACCCTATAAGGGGTCGTTTGATTTTGACGAAAAAATCTGATTACACAATTTCACACTCCATACTCTTGACATATGAAGTTTCAGCTTCCTACCTTTAAAGATGTTCTTTAAATCGAGCGGACAAGTTCACACTAAAGAATACTAAGAATAATAATAATAAAAAAATAATAACTAGTGTTGACTGTGTTGGGGATGCCCAACACAAAAATATCTCCCAAACGTACGCATACTGTCACTTTCGCATAAATTTTGACATCGCAACCTAACTTGCCATCATTTGAAACCTCTGGACACCAAATTTTGTCGAAATCGTAGCATTTTGACAATTTTCCCATTTTCGGGACCGAAAAATCACATTTTCGTGAATAACTCGAAAACCGTAAATATCGCTTTGAATTTTTTTTTCGTATTATTAAAGAGCTTCTTTTGCTCTATTAACCTGCAAAATTTCAGAACCCTGCGCACCTAGGTAACCGAGATATCGCAATGTCCTATATTATGACCTTTAATTGTTTCCATGGAAACAGCAGCCATTTTGAAAATTCTGATTTTTGCATTCCCACCTTTGAGACCCCTTCTACCAACATACATAGTTTCATGAAGATCCATCAAGTATTTTTATGAGATGTGGTGCAGACAAGTTCATGTCCGGAAGAAAAAAAAGAAGAATAATAATAATAATAAGAAACAGAGTAAAAACAATATATCTCCCAAACATAGTGTTTGGGAGATATAATAACTAGTGCTGACTGTGTTGGGGATGCCCAACACAAAAATGTCTCCCAAACGAATAAATTTTTGATAATGTATTCTTATTCACCATCCTTTAAAACCCCCAGATACAAAATTTTGTTAAAATCGAAGCATTTTTGCAATTTTTGCTTTTTCGGTGGCGGCCATTTTGAAAATGGCAGCCATTTTGAAAATTTTTATTTTACGTATCAAGTCTACTCATAACCTACTACTCACATACCAAATTTCATTAAAATCCATTCAGTAGTTTCCGAGATAATTTTAGGGTACCCTTTTGCCGTGGCGGCCATTTTCAAAATGGCGGCCATCTTGAAAATTTCGAAGTGCCTGTGCACACCTCCAATAACCAATCTACCATCAAACAAAGTTTCGTGCAATTCCATTTTGTCGTTTTCAAAAAACCTTGCGGACAGTTTCATGTCCGGAAGAAAGAAGAAAAAAAAGAATAATAATAATAATAAGAAACAGAGTAAAAGCAATATGTCTCCCAACACATAGTGTTTGGGAGACATAATAAGAAACCGAGCTAAAACAATATGTCCCCGACACTTCGTGTTCGGGGACATAATAACTAGAATTGCCATTGCCAGCAATAGCAGATGTCGACCCTTGCCTTATCTTTTACGACATATTTGACACTGTTGGCAGCCATTTAAATGATTTTTTAATATTTGACTCCATATTCCCACTCGCCATCCTTCAAACACCCTAAAATATCAAGTTTCGTTAAAATCTGAGAATTTTCAATAATTACGGAAGTGGCAGCCATTTTGAATTTTTTAGAATTTTTGAACTCGCCATCATTTGAAACTCCTAAATATAAAGTTTCGTTAAAATCTGAGAATGTTCACTTTTTACGGAAAAGGGTGGCCATTTTGAATTTTTCGACATTTCTGACCTTGCGTATCAACTTGCCATCCTTCATATTCCTTAAATATAAAGTTTCGTTAAAATCTGTGAATGTTCAATTTTTACGGGAAATGGCGGCCATTTTGAATTTTTGAAATTTTTGAATCGGCCATCCTTCAAAACTCTTAAAAATAAAATTTCGTAAAAATCTTGAAAAAAAAAAATTTGGAAGTGGCGGCCATTTTGAATTTTTTGAACTTTTTAGCTCACCTGGACCGAAGGTCCATGTGAGCTATTACCATCACTTGGCGTCCGTCGTCGTCGTCGTCGTCGTCGTCGTCGTCGTCGTCGTCGTCGTCGTCCGTTAACAATTTTAAAAAAATCTTCTTCTCTGAAACTGCTGAACAGAATTTCTTCAAACTTGATATGATTGATCCTTAGGGTGTCCTGCACAAAAATTGTGTTCGGTATTTTGATCTGTCAAAAAACATGGCCGCCGTTGCTAAAAATAGACCAGGGGGGTCAGACTACTGTTTTTGGCTTGTAAATCAAAAAGTATAAGAGATAGATGAAATCTGATGCCACGCTACTGCTTCAGCATCAAAAGCTCTACAAAAGTCTCCATTGAGTCGAAGTTGTCAGATGACCCCTTATGGGAGTTACGGCCCCTTAAAGGTGAAAAATAGCATTTTTTCATGTTTTTGGCCTATAGAATGAAAACAATTGCAGATAGAGAGAAGCTGTTGCTTGCTTAAATGTTCAGCTCATTTAGCTCTACAAAAGTCTCCATAAGGTCAAAGTTGTCAGATGACTCCTTATAGGGGTTATGGCCCCTTAAAGGCAAAAAGTAGAGTTTTTGGCCCATAGAATGAAAACTTTTGCAGATAGAGAAAAGCTGTTGCTTGCTTAAATGTTCAGCTGGTTTAGCTCTACACTAGCCTCCATAGGGTCGAAGTGGTCAGATGACCCCTTATAGGGGTTACGGCCCCTTAAAGACAAAAAATAGTGTTTTTGGCCTATAGAATGAAAACTATTGCAGATAGAGAAAAGCTGTTGCTTGCTTAAATGTTCAGCTCATTTAGCTCTACAAAAGTCTCCATAGGGTCGAAGTTGTCAGATGACCCCTTATAGGGGTTACAGCCCCTTAAAGGCAAAAAATAGTGTTTTTTGGCCTATGGAATGAAAACTATTGCAGATAGAGAAAAGTTGTTGCTTGCTTAAATGTTCAGCTCATTTAGCTCTACAAAAGTTTCCATAGGGTCAAATTTGCCAGATAACCCCTTATAGTGGTTACAGCCCCTTAAAGGCAAAAATTAGTGTTTTTGGCCTAAAGAAAGAAAACTTTTGCAGATAGAGAAAAGATGTTGCTTGCTTAAATGTTCAGCTTAATTAGCTCTACAAAAGTCTTTTTAGGGTCGAAGTTGTCAGATGACTCATTTAAGGGGTTATGGCCCTTTAAAGGTGAAAAATAGTGTTTTTTGCTTTGGAATGAAAACTATTGCAGATAGAGAAAAGCTTTTTATTGCTTAAACATTCAGCTCATTTAGCTAAACAAAAGTCTTCAAAGGGTTGACATTAAGACCAGGTGAGCGATTCAGGCTCCTGGGAGCCTCTTGTTTAACTCGCTATCCTTTGAAATACCTAAATATAAATTTTTGTGGAAATCGGAAAATTTTTCATTTTTACAGGAAGTGGCGGCCATTTTGAATTTTTCAACATTTCTTACTCCGCGTATGAACTCGCCATCCTTCATATACCTATAATATAAAGTTTCGTTAAAATCGGAGAATGTTCAATTTTTACGGGAAATGGCGGCCATTTTGAATTTTCCGACATTTTTTTTCGTCACGCCTCAACTCGCCAACGTATAATATGGCATAAAATAAATTTTTGTTTAAATCAGAAAACGCGACTTTTTTTACGTAAAATGGCGGCCATCTTTGATATGGCAGCCATCTTGGTTCCGAAAAGTTTCACCGCAACAGATCTCATGATGACGTATCAACATACCAAGTTTCGATCCGTAATATGAAATGGTTCATTAGTTATTGGTCGGACAAATATAAGTCGGAACAATAATAAGAATAACTAGAATTGCCATTGCCAGCAATAGCAGATGTCGACCGTTGCCTTATCTTTTACGACATATTTGACACTGTTGGCAGCCATTTTAATGATTTTTTTAATATTTGACTCCATATTCCCACTCGCCATCCTTCAAACACCTAAAATATCAAGTTGTGTTAAAATCTGAGAATGTTCACTTTTTACGGAAAATGGCCGCCATTTTGAATTTTTCGACATTTCTGACCTCGCGTATCAACTCGCCATTCTTCATATTCCTAAAATATTAAGTTTCGTTAAAATCGGAGAATGTTAAATTTTTACGGGAAATGGCGGCCATTTTGAATTTTTTGAAATTTTTGAATCGGTCATCCTTCAAAACTCTTAAAAAATAATTTCATTAAAATTTGAAGAAAAAAAATTTTTTGGAAGTGGCGGCCATTTTGAATTTTTTGAACTTTTTGAACTTGCCATCCTTTGAAACATCTAAATATAAATTTTCGTGGAAATCGGAAAATTTTTCATTTTTACAGGAAATGGCGGCCATTTTGAACTTTTCGACATTTCTTACGCCGCGTATGAACTCGCCATCCTTCATATACCTTAAATATAAAGTTTCGTTAAAATCAGATAATGTTCAATTTTTACGGAAAATGGCGGCCATTTTGAATTTTTCGACATTTTTTTCGTCACGCCTCAACTCGACATCCTATAATATGGCGTAAAATAATTTTTTGTTTAAATCAGAAAACGTGACTTTTTTAACGTAAAATGGCGGCCATCTTTGATATGGCAGCCATCTTGGTTCCGAAAAGTTTCACCGCAACAGATCTCATGATGACGTATCAACATACCAAGTTTCGATCCGTAATATGAAATGGTTCATTAGTTATTGGTCGGACCAATATAAGTCGGAACAATAATAAGAATAATAATAATAATAATAATAATGAAAAAAAATAAACGCGACAATAACAATATGTCTACCGAATAACTGCGTTTCGGTCGACATAATAATAATAACTAGAATTGCCATTGCCAGCAATAGCAGATGTCGACCGTTGCCTTATCTTTTACGACATATTTGACACTGTTGGCAGCCATTTTAATGATTTTTTTAATAATTGACTCCATATTCCCACTCGCCATCCTTCAAACACCTAAAATATCAAGTTGCGTTAAAATCTGAGAATTTTCAATAATTACGGAAGTGGCTGCCATTTTGAATTTTTTGGAATTTTTGAACTCGCCATCATTTGAAACTCCTAAATATAAAGTTTCGTTAAAATCTGAGAATGTTAACTTTTTACGGAAAATGGCGGCCATTTTGAATTTTTCGACATTTCTGACCTCGCGTTTCAACTCGACATCCTTCATATTTCTTAAATATAAAGTTTCGTTAAAATACGAGAATGTTCAATTTTGACGGGAAATGGCGGCCATTTTGAATTTTTTGAAATTTTGTAATCGGTCATCCTTCAAAACTTTTAAAAATAAAATTTTGTTAAAATTTGGAAAAAAAAAATTTGAAAGTGGCGGCCATTTTGAATTTTTTGAACTTTTTTAACTCGCCATCAATTGAAACTTCTAAATATAAAGTTTTGTTAAAATCGGAGAATGTTCACTTTATACGGGAAATGGCGGCCATTTTGAATTTTTCGACATTTCTTACTCCGCGTATCAACTCGCCATCCTTCATATAACTTAGATATAAAGTTTCGTTAAAATCGGAGAATGTTCAATTTTTAAGGGAAATGGCGGCCATTTTGAATTTTTCAACTTTTTTGCGTCACGTCTCAACTCGCCATCCTATAATATAGCGTAAAATAATTTTTTGTTCAAATAAATAGTGATTTTTTTTACGTAAAATGGCGGCCATCTTTGAAATGGCAGCCATCTTGGTTCCGAAAATTTTCACCGCAACAGATCTCATGATGACGTATCAACATACCAAGTTTGGATCCGTTATATGAAACGGTTCATGAGTTATTTGTCGGACAAATATAAGTCGGAACAATAAGAATAATAATGAAAAAAAATAAACGCGACAATAACAATATGTCTACCGAATAACTGCGTTTCGGTCGACATAATAATGAAAAAAAATAAACGCGACAATAACAATATGTCTACCGAATAACTGCGTTTCGGTCGACATAATAATAATAATAAGAAACCGAGCAAAAACAATATGTCCCCGACACTTCGTGTTCGGGGACATAATAATAAGAAACAGAGTAAAAACAATATATCTCCCAAACATAGTGTTTGGGAGATATAACAAGTCGCCGAATAATTCGTATATACAAAACGTATTCTTTGATGTCATTGCCATCGCTAAAATGCCTTTAATATGACATTGGAACACGTATATCACATGTGGAAGTTGAGTTAAATCATTTAAACAGTTTCTTTTATGATCGTCAAGTTGTATGCAAATGTATAAAGCAAAAACACACATTACAGTGTTTATGAACTACACGAAACGAACAATCATGAAATAAGAAGCGCCGACAATCATTGTTGTGTTATTATAATGCTTATCATAATTCAAATCAGTACTACCAAACTGATTTGAAGAAGAAAAAAATTCCATAGTTTATGAAAGTATGAAACTACCCCATAGGAACGTTTTTTGCTATTTTTATTACATATTGATAAGAAATCAGATTGTATATAAAACCGACTATTTCATAGGTTTCCTCAATTTGGTAAACATAATTTGCATAAAACCACTATATAAATAGTAGGTTTATTTATTTAAAATAGTTTGGCAACAACGAAAATTTTTTAACTTTTTCAAAACATCGAAATGTTAACTTGTAAGCTTTCCAAAATTTTGTCTTTACATTATTCTGTATCTAGAAACTAAAAAAATCCGAATTTGAAATCATATTTCGAAAAATTTTGCAATGTAAAAGATTGATTATTTAGCATTTATGCAAATTTCGTTCACCTCGTACATTACAATTAAAAAAAATAGTATATATAGGATGGCCAGCATTCTAAAATCATGCAATTCCACATACATTTCTGGTCATTGATATTCTCAATGGAAACGAGGTGTTGCTATCTGATTAAATTTGCAGCATTAACCTCGTTCCACCAAATAAAACTAGAGCCTGTATCCCAATATGTTCCAATGTTTTGGTTTAAATGCTACTGATGAGAGGTTACTCCTTGAAATATCGATATATAGCATATCCAAATTAACCGTTTTTATCTGCGTTTTGATATTTGTAATTTTGAAACCACTGGGCGATAACCGCTGCTGGTGGACCAGAGGTCCCCGAGGGTAATCACGAGCCTGGTAGTCAGACTTGTCTGACACGAATTACCATAAAATTTCTAATATATTGTCGCTGAAATTTCCGATTATTAAATTCAAAATTGATGAAAACACCAGGTTTCTTTCCTTGTAATGCACATGGTCGATATCCTCGGTGCTGGATTTGGCTTCCTTGTTCGAACGTTTTGGTTTTGAGTACTTTTCGCTTTTAACTGTTTTGGATTTTGACCTTCCAATGTTTTGGTTTAAATGCTACTGATGAGAGGTTACTCCTTGAAATATCGATATATAGCATATCCAAATTAACCGTTTTTATCTGCGTTTTGGTATTTGTAATTTTGAAACCACTGGGCGATAACCGCTGCTGGTGGACCAGAGGTCCCCGAGGGTAATCACGAGCCTGGTAGTCAGACTTGTCTGACACGAATTACCATAAAATTTCTAATATATTGTCGCTGAAATTTCCGATTATTAAATTCAAAATTGATGAAAACACCAGGTTTCTTTCCTTGTAATGCACATGGTCGATATCCTCGGTGCTGGATTTGGCTTCCTTGTTCGAACGTTTTGGTTTTGAGTACTTTTCGCTTTTAACTGTTTTGGATTTTGACCTTCCAATGTTTTGGTTTAAATGCTACTGATGAGAGGTTACTCCTTGAAATATCGATATATAGCATATCCAAATTAACCGTTTTTATCTGCGTTTTGGTATTTGTAATGTTAATCTGCTTAACGTTAAAGATTCCCCTCTCCATTGCTAGAAAAATAGATGTTGTTAACAATAGTATAGCAAAAATAAAAACTATAGGAATGTATACTATAATAAGACATAATGCTTATGATATAGCTTTTTAGTCAAGTATATCAATTTCAAAATAAAACAATGCTTATGAGATAGAATTTCAGTCAAGTATGTGAATAAACTAGAAAATGGGACTGATAAAACCAATTTAACTAGGTACAATGTAAGCTTTTTTAAGTATTATTTTACAGATAAATCACATACCAATCCGAAATTTCATGTTCTTATGCGATTTTTATTTGACAATTCAGATACTAATCTGAAATTTTATGTTCTTGCGCGGATGGATGTCAAAACATGGCGGCTATCAATAGTAGTACCTTCTCTTTTTGTTTGTTTACATGCCTTATTTTCATTTAATTGTTATTTGTTTTGTCAGTTGAAATGTTAATGAAGATGCTCTACTACGAAATTAATTCATTTTCGAAATAAAACAATGCAAATCAAAAATATTTTATTTTAACCACGCGGAGGCTATAGAAAAAAAAAGGTAGAAAGAAATGTTGCTTCGGGATGCTACTTTTTGTTTCATATTTTTGTTTTGTCTGCTTTGCATTCTTTAATGAATGAAATTATTTCAACGAGCATACCTAAGTACATTGAAAAACCTTACTAGTCCCCGCATGAACTTTTTACACCTTAAATACAAATAAAAAACAAGTCGCCGAATAATTCGTATATACAAAACGTATTCTTTGATGTCATTGCCATCGCTAAAATGCCTTTAATATGACATTGGAACACGTATATCACATGTGGAAGTTGAGTTAAATCATTTAAACAGTTTCTTTTATGATCGTCAAGTTATATGCAAATGTATAAAGCAAAAACACACATTACAGTGTTTATGAACTACACGAAACGAACAATCATGAAATAAGAAGCGCCGACAATCATTGTTGTGTTATTATAATGCTTATCATAATTCAAATCAGTACTACCAAACTGATTTGAAGAAAAAAAAAAGATTCCATAGTTTATGAAAGTATGAAACTACCCCATAGGAACGTTTTCTGCTATTTTTATTACATATTGATAAGAAATTAGATTGTATATAAAACCGACTATTTCGTAGGTTTCCTCAATTTGGTAAACATAATTTGCATAAAACCACTATATAAATAGTAGGTTTATTTATTTCAAATAGTTTGGCAAAAACGAAAATTTTTCAACTTTTTCAAAACATCGAAATGTTAACTTGTAAGCTTTCCAATATTTTGTCTTTACATTATTCTGTATCTAGAAACTAAAAAAATCCGAATTTGAAATCATATTTCGAAAAATTTTGCAATGTAAAAGATTGATTATTTAGCATTTATGCAAATTTCGTTCACCTCGAACATTACAATTAAAAAATAGTATATATAGGATGGCCAGCATTCTAAAATCATGCAATTCCACATACATTTCTGGTCATTGATATTCTCAATGGAAACGAGGTGTTGCTATCTGATTAAATTTGCAGCATTAACCTCGTTCCACCAAATAAAACTAGAGCCTGTATCCCAATATGTTAATCTGCTTAACGTTAAAGATTCCCCTCTCCATTGCTAGAAAAATAGATGTTGTTAACAATAGTATAGCAAAAATAAAAACTATAGGAATGTATACTATAATAAGACATAATGCTTATGATATAGCTTTTTAGTCAAGTATATCAATTTCAAAATAAAACAATGCTTATGAGAAAGAATTTCAGTCAAGTATGTGAATAAACTAGAAAATGGGACTGATAAAACCAATTTAACTAGGTACAATGTAAGCTTTTTTAAGTATTATTTTACAGATAAATCACATACCAATCCGAAATTTCATGTTCTTATGCGATTTTTATTTGACAATTCAGATACTAATCTGAAATTTTATGTTCTTGCGCGGATGGATGTCAAAACATGGCGGCTATCAAAAGTAGTACCTTCTCTTTTTGTTTGTTTACATGCCTTATTTTCATTTAATTGTTATTTGTTTTGTCAGTTGAAATGTTAATGAAGATGCTCTACTACGAAATTAATTCATTTTCGAAATAAAACAATGCAAATCAAAAATATTTTATTTTAACCACGCGGAGGCTATAGAAAAAAAGGTAGAAAGAAATGTTGCTTCGGGATGCTACTTTTTGTTTCATATTTTTGTTTTGTCTGCTTTGCATTCTTTAATGAATGAAATTATTTCAACGAGCATACCTAAGTACATTGAAAAACCTTACTAGTCCCCGCATGAACTTTTTACACCTTAAATACAAATAAAAAACAAGTCGCCGAATAATTCGTATATACAAAACGTATTCTTTGATGTCATTGCCATCGCTAAAATGCCTTTAATATGACATTGGAACACGTATATCACATGTGGAAGTTGAGTTAAATCATTTAAACAGTTTCTTTTATGATCGTCAAGTTGTATGCAAATGTATAAAGCAAAAACCTACATTACAGTGTTTATGAACTACACGAAACGAACAATCATGAAATAAGAAGCGCCGACAATCATTGTTGTGTTATTATAATGCTTATCATAATTCAAATCAGTACTACCAAACTGATTTGAAGAAAAAAAAAGATTCCATAGTTTATGAAAGTATGAAACTACCCCAAAGGAACGTTTTCTGCTATTTTTGTTACATATTGATTAGAAATCAGATTGTATATAAAACCGACTATTTCGTAGGTTTCCTCAATTTGGTAAACATAATTTGCATAAAACCACTATATAAATAGTAGGTTTATTTATTTCAAATAGTTTGGCAAAAACGAAAATTTTTCAACTTTTTCAAAACATCGAAATGTTAACTTGTAAGCTTTCCAATATTTTGTCTTTACATTATTCTGTATCTAGAAACTAAAAAAATCCGAATTTGAAATCATATTTCGAAAAATTTTGCAATGTAAAAGATTGATTATTTAGCATTTATGCAAATTTCGTTCACCTCGAACATTACAATTAAAAAAATAGTATATATAGGATGGCCAGCATTCTAAAATCATGCAATTCCACATACATTTCTGGTCATTGATATTCTCAATGGAAACGAGGTGTTGCTATCTGATTAAATTTGCAGCATTAACCTCGTTCCACCAAATAAAACTAGAGCCTGTATCCCAATATGTTAATCTGCTTTAAATTCTCCCTCTTAAAATCGTCCGAATTTAAATTATTTCCAAACTAAAAGAAAAGGCATAAATAAAAGACAAGACGTAATATAGGCTTGTTTGCTCGCAGTAACTGTTCTATTTTTTCTTGCGAAGCAAAGTTTATATAAGAAAAAACACAGTAAATACAAATCAGTCCCAAGCAATTAAATATATAAGTAACATCAAAAATACTGAACAAATAAACTAAGCAGTACAAAAAACCTAACCAACTCGAAGTTACTGTAAGCGTCGATAAAGAGAATACTTTAAAGCGTTCTTATATATACCAATAGGTTTTAAGAAAACGTGCTTCGCCAAAGGCGGGAAACTTCATATGAGAACTGTAGTTAAATACCAAGTGATCAATGAAAAGAAAAATCAAAAGGTCAATTAAATGAAAAATACCCCTTTTAAACCGAATAGAAATATATTAACGTTAAAGATTCCCCTCTCCATTGCTAGAAAAATAGATGTTGTTAACAATAGTAAAGCAAAAATAAAAACTATAGGAATGTATACTATAATAAGACATAATGCTTATGATATAGCTTTTTAGTCAAGTATATCAATTTCAAAATAAAACAATGCTTATGAGATAGAATTTCAGTCAAGTATGTGAATAAACTAGAAAATGGGACTGATAAAACCAATTCAACTAGGTACAATGTAAGCTTTTTTAGTATTATTTTACAGATAAATCACATACCAATCCGAAATTTCATGTTCTTATGCGATTTTTATTTGACAATTCAGACACTAATCTGAAATTTTATGTTCTTGCGCGGATGGATGTCAAAACATGGCGGCTATCAAAAGTAGTACCTTCTCTTTTTGTTTGTTTACATGCCTTATTTTCATTAAATTGTTATTTGTTTTGTCAGTTGAAATGTTAATGAAGATGCTCTACTACGAAATTAGTTCATTTTCGAAATAAAACAATGCAAATCAAAAATATTTTATTTTAACCACGCGGAGGCTATAGAAAAAAAAGGTAGAAAGAAATGTTGCTTCGGGATGCTACTTTTTGTTTCATATTTTTGTTTTGTCTGCTTTGCATTCTTTAATGAATGAAATTATTTCAACGAGCATACCTAAGTACATTGAAAAACCTTACTAGTCCCCGCATGAACTTTTTACACCTTAAATACAAATAAAAAAAAAGTCGCCGAATAATTCGTATATACAAAACGTATTCTTTGATGTCATTGCCATCGCTAAAATGCCTTTAATATGACATTGGAACACGTATATCACATGTGGAAGTTGAGTTAAATCATTTAAACAGTTTCTTTTATGATCGTCAAGTTGTATGCAAATGTATAAAGCAAAAACACACATTACAGTGTTTATGAACTACACGAAACGAACAATCATGAAATAAGAAGCGCCGACAATCATTGTTGTGTTATTATAATGCTTATCATAATTCAAATCAGTACTACCAAACTGATTTGAAGAAAAAAAAAGATTCCATAGTTTATGAAAGTATGAAACTACCCCAAAGGTACGTTTTCTGCTATTTTTGTTACATATTGATAAGAAATCAGATTGCATATAAAACCGACTATTTCGTAGGTTTCCTCAATTTGGTAAACATAATTTGCATAAAACCACTATATAAATAGTAGGTTTATTTATTTCAAATAGTTTGGCAAAAACGAAAATTTTTCAACCTTTTCAAAACATCGAAATGTTAACTTGTAAGCTTTCCAATATTTTGTCTTTACATTATTCTGTATGTAGAAACTAAAAAAACCCGAATTTGAAATCATATTTCGAAAAATTTTGCAATGTAAAAGATTGATTATTTAGCATTTATGCAAATTTCGTTCACCTCGAACATTACAATTAAAAAAATAGTATATATAGGATGGCCAGCATTCTAAAATCATGCAATTCCACATACATTTCTGGTCATTGATATTCTCAATGGAAACGAGGTGTTGCTATCTGATTAAATTTGCAGCATTAACCTCGTTCCACCAAATAAAACTAGAGCCTGTATCCCAATATGTTAATCTGCTTAACGTTAAAGATTCCCCTCTCCATTGCTAGAAAAATAGATGTTGTTAACAATAGTATAGCAAAAAAAAACTATAGGAATGTATACTATAATAAGACATAATGCTTATGATATAGCTTTTTAGTCAAGTATATCAATTTCAAAATAAAACAATGCTTATGAGATAGAATTTCAGTCAAGTATGTGAATAAACTAGAAAATGGGACTGATAAAACCAATTTAAATAGGTACAGATAGGACCAGACATAACCTGTATGCCAAGTTAACTAGTAAAGTAAACTTTTTGTCTGCCTAAAGTTAACTGAGGTCTGCTTTTTAGGCAGACTTTTGACCGGTCTAAAGTTAACTGTAATAACAAACTTGGACCACGGTCTGCTCTTCTTGACTGCTCTGCTAGTTAAATTTAGCCTAGAACCAACCTAAAGTTAACTTTAGCCTTAGAGCGACCTAAAGTTAACTTTAGCCTTAGAGCGACCTAAAGTTAACTTTAGCCTAGAGCGACCTAGAGTTAACCACGCTGAAGCCAAAAGCGACCTAAATTAACAGGGTTTCGATTTTATTTATCCTTTGACTTGATTTATATAAAACAATATTTTTGTTTATATATTTTTTTAAATTTTAACAATATTTGTTCAGTGATTTAATAAAAAGAATATTTATTTATTAAATACAATTTTGTAAAGCTTATTAAATTATCAATTTACTTAAATTGATATATCTATCTTTTTACATGAAATATTTATTCTAAGAATACGTTTTTATTTTCAAGATTTGTTAATTTAAGAAAGATTTATTTCATTAGCATATCCTGTCCTGGTCTTTAGCAAACTACATTAGATTATTCGATTTGAATAAAATCATTATATACATGTATATAGAGAGAGAGAGATAAAAAAGCAAGAAAATCAGTTTTATATAATATTTTATTTTGTTTTAAATAATCATTTATTTTGAAATGTTTATTAATTTGCATTATTAAATTTAATTCAAAAAATTATTTTTTTTGTTCAACAAAGATGCATGTATTTAAAAAATATTTGTTTAAATATTTTTTTCTATTGGCAATATTTATTTTGTTAAAGAAATATTACCTTAATTGCAAAATGTACCGGATAATTTTATTTGAAAATAACAAAATACATTCTCAATTACCTAGAATTATTTTAAGTCCACTAGCGACCTAGAGTTCTCTAAAGTTAACTTTGGACTGCTCCGACCTGAAGTTAACTTTGGTTCGCTAGCGACCTAAAGTTCCCTAAAGTTAACTTTGGACTGCTCTGACCTGAAGTTAACTTTGGACTGCCTTAAGCTGTCCTTGTCATGGACAAGAGCAGTCCAGAGCTGTCAAGATCATGGACAGCTAAAGTTAACTTTAGTTAACTAGATAGCGGACTGTGGCTAACTCAAGTTAACTAGAAAAGCAACCTAAATGACTGCCTAAAGTTAACTTTTATACAGGTTATGTCTGGACGCATCTGTACAATGTAAGCTTTTTTAAGTATTATTTTACAGATAAATCACATACAAATCCGAAATTTCATGTTCTTATGCGATTTTTATTTGACAATTCAGATACTAATCTGAAATTTTATGTTCTTGTATGGATGGATGTCAAAACATGGCGGCTATCAAAAGTAGTACCTTCTCTTTTTGTTTGTTTACATGCCTTATTTTCAATTAATTGTTATTTGTTTTGTCAGTTGAAATGTTAATGAAGATGCTCTACTACGAAATTAATTCATTTTCGAAATAAAACAATGCAAATCAAAAATATTTTATTTTAACCACGCGGAGGCTATAGAAAAAAAGGTAGAAAGAAATGTTGCTTCGGGATGCTACTTTTTGTTTCATATTTTTGTTTTGTCTGCTTTGCATTCTTTAATGAATGAAATTATTTCAACGAGCATACCTAAGTACATTGAAAAACCTTACTAGTCCCCGCATGAACTTTTTACACCTTAAATACAAATAAAAAACAAGTCGCCGAATAATTCGTATATACAAAACGTATTCTTTGATGTCATTGCCATCGCTAAAATGCCTTTAATATGACATTGGAACACGTATATCACATGTGGAAGTTGAGTTAAATCATTTAAACAGTTTCTTTTATGATCGTCAAGTTGTATGCAAATGTATAAAGCAAAAACACACATTACAGTGTTTATGAACTACACGAAACGAACAATCATGAAATAAGAAGCGCCGACAATCATTGTTGTGTTATTATAATGCTTATCATAATTCAAATCAGTACTACCAAACTGATTTGAAGAAAAAAAAAAGATTCCATAGTTTATGAAAGTATGAAACTACCCCAAAGGAACGTTTTCTGCTATTTTTGTTACATATTGATAAGAAATCAGATTGTATATAAAACCGACTATTTCGTAGGTTTCCTCAATTTGGTAAACATAACTTGCATAAAACCACTATATAAATAGTAGGTTTATTTATTTCAAATAGTTTGGCAAAAACGAAAAATTTTCAACTTTTTCAAAACATCGAAATGTTAACTTGTAAGCTTTCCAATATTTTGTCTTTACATTATTCTGTATCTAGAAACTAAAAAAATCCGAATTTGAAATCATATTTCGAAAAATTTTGCAATGTAAAAGATTGATTATTTAGCATTTCTGCAAATTTCGTTCACCTCGAACACTACAAATAAAAAAATAGTATATATAGGATGGCCAGCATTCTAAAATCATGCAATTCCACATACATTTCTGGTCATTGATATTCTCAATGGAAACGAGGTGTTGCTATCTGATTAAATTTGCAGCATTAACCTCGTTCCACCAAATAAAACTAGAGCCTGTATCCCAATATGTTAATCTGCTTAACGTTAAAGATTCCCCTCTCCATTGCTAGAAAAATAGATGTTGTTAACAATAGTATAGCAAAAATAAAAACTATAGGAATGTATACTATAATAAGACATAATGCTTATGATATAGCTTTTTAGTCAAGTATATCAATTTCAAAATAAAACAATGCTTATGAGATAGAATTTCAGTCAAGTATGTGAATAAACTAGAAAATGGGACTGATAAAACCAATTCAACTAGGTACAATGTAAGCTTTTTTAAGTATTATTTTACAGATAAATCACATACCAATCCGAAATTTCATGTTCTTATGCGAATTTTATTTGACAATTCAGATACTAATCTGAAATTTTATGTTCTTGCGCGGATGGATGTCAAAACATGGCGGCTATCAAAAGTAGTACCTTCTCTTTTTGTTTGTTTACATGCCTTATTTTCATTTAATTGTTATTTGTTTTGTCAGTTGAAATGTTAATGAAGATGCTCTACTACGAAATTAATTCATTTTCGAAATAAAACAATGCAAATCAAAAATATTTTATTTTAACCACGCGGAGGCTATAGAAAAAAAAGGTAGAAAGAAATGTTGCTTCGGGATGCTACTTTTTGTTTCATATTTTTGTTTTGTCTGCTTTGCATTCTTTAATGAATGAAATTATTTCAACGAGCATACCTAAGTACATTGAAAAACCTTACTAGTCCCCGCATGAACTTTTTACACCTTAAATACAAATAAAAAAAAAGTCGCCGAATAATTCGTATATACAAAACGTATTCTTTGATGTCATTGCCATCGCTAAAATGCCTTTAATATGACATTGGAACACGTATATCACATGTGGAAGATGAGTTAAATCATTTAAACAGTTTCTTTTATGATCGTCAAGTTGTATGCAAATGTATAAAGCAAAAACACACATTACAGTGTTTATGAACTACACGAAACGAACAATCATGAAATAAGAAGCGCCGACAATCATTGTTGTGTTATTATAATGCTTATCATAATTCAAATCAGTACTACCAAACTGATTTGAAGAAAAAAAAAAGATTCCATAGTTTATGAAAGTATGAAACTACCCCAAAGGAACGTTTTCTGCTATTTTTGTTACATATTGATAAGAAATCAGATTGTATATAAAACCGACTATTTCGTAGGTTTCCTCAATTTGGTAAACATAACTTGCATAAAACCACTATATAAATAGTAGGTTTATTTATTTCAAATAGTTTGGCAAAAACGAAAAATTTTCAACTTTTTCAAAACATCGAAATGTTAACTTGTAAGCTTTCCAATATTTTGTCTTTACATTATTCTGTATCTAGAAACTAAAAAAATCCGAATTTGAAATCATATTTCGAAAAATTTTGCAATGTAAAAGATTGATTATTTAGCATTTCTGCAAATTTCGTTCACCTCGAACACTACAAATAAAAAAATAGTATATATAGGATGGCCAGCATTCTAAAATCATGCAATTCCACATACATTTCTGGTCATTGATATTCTCAATGGAAACGAGGTGTTGCTATCTGATTAAATTTGCAGCATTAACCTCGTTCCACCAAATAAAACTAGAGCCTGTATCCCAATATGTTAATCTGCTTAACGTTAAAGATTCCCCTCTCCATTGCTAGAAAAATAGATGTTGTTAACAATAGTATAGCAAAAATAAAAACTATAGGAATGTATACTATAATAAGACATAATGCTTATGATATAGCTTTTTAGTCAAGTATATCAATTTCAAAATAAAACAATGCTTATGAGATAGAATTTCAGTCAAGTATGTGAATAAACTAGAAAATGGGACTGATAAAACCAATTCAACTAGGTACAATGTAAGCTTTTTTAAGTATTATTTTACAGATAAATCACATACCAATCCGAAATTTCATGTTCTTATGCGAATTTTATTTGACAATTCAGATACTAATCTGAAATTTTATGTTCTTGCGCGGATGGATGTCAAAACATGGCGGCTATCAAAAGTAGTACCTTCTCTTTTTGTTTGTTTACATGCCTTATTTTCATTTAATTGTTATTTGTTTTGTCAGTTGAAATGTTAATGAAGATGCTCTACTACGAAATTAATTCATTTTCGAAATAAAACAATGCAAATCAAAAATATTTTATTTTAACCACGCGGAGGCTATAGAAAAAAAAGGTAGAAAGAAATGTTGCTTCGGGATGCTACTTTTTGTTTCATATTTTTGTTTTGTCTGCTTTGCATTCTTTAATGAATGAAATTATTTCAACGAGCATACCTAAGTACATTGAAAAACCTTACTAGTCCCCGCATGAACTTTTTACACCTTAAATACAAATAAAAAAAAAGTCGCCGAATAATTCGTATATACAAAACGTATTCTTTGATGTCATTGCCATCGCTAAAATGCCTTTAATATGACATTGGAACACGTATATCACATGTGGAAGATGAGTTAAATCATTTAAACAGTTTCTTTTATGATCGTCAAGTTGTATGCAAATGTATAAAGCAAAAACACACATTACAGTGTTTATGAACTACACGAAACGAACAATCATGAAATAAGAAGCGCCGACAATCATTGTTGTGTTATTATAATGCTTATCATAATTCAAATCAGTACTACCAAACTGATTTGAAGAAAAAAAAAAGATTCCATAGTTTATGAAAGTATGAAACTACCCCAAAGGAACGTTTTCTGCTATTTTTGTTACATATTGATTAGAAATCAGATTGTATATAAAACCGACTATTTCGTAGGTTTCCTCAATTTGGTAAACATAACTTGCATAAAACCACTATATAGATAGTAGGTTTATTTATTTCAAATAGTTTGGCAAAAACGAAAATTTTTCAACCTTTTCAAAACATCGAAATGTTAACTTGTAAGCTTTCCAATATTTTGTCTTTACATTATTCTGTATCTAGAAACTAAAAAAATCCGAATTTGAAATCATATTTCGAAAAATTTTGCAATGTAAAAGATTGATTATTTAGCATTTCTGCAAATTTCGTTCACCTCGAACACTACAAATAAAAAAATAGTATATATAGGATGGCCAGCATTCTAAAATCATGCAATTCCACATACATTTCTGGTCATTGATATTCTCAATGGAAACGAGGTGTTGCTATCTGATTAAATTTGCAGCATTAACCTCGTTCCACCAAATAAAACTAGAGCCTGTATCCCAATATGTTAATCTGCTTAACGTTAAAGATTCCCCTCTCCATTGCTAGAAAAATAGATGTTGTTAACAATAGTATAGCAAAAATAAAAACTATAGGAATGTATACTATAATAAGACATAATGCTTATGATATAGCTTTTTAGTCAAGTATATCAATTTCAAAATAAAACAATGCTTATGAGATAGAATTTCAGTCAAGTATGTGAATAAACTAGAAAATGGGACTGATAAAACCAATTCAACTAGGTACAATGTAAGCTTTTTTAAGTATTATTTTACAGATAAATCACATACCAATCCGAAATTTCATGTTCTTATGCGAATTTTATTTGACAATTCAGATACTAATCTGAAATTTTATGTTCTTGCGCGGATGGATGTCAAAACATTGCGGCTATCAAAAGTAGTACCTTCTCTTTTTGTTTGTTTACATGCCTTATTTTCATTTAATTGTTATTTGTTTTGTCAGTTGAAATGTTAATGAAGATGCTCTACTACGAAATTAATTCATTTTCGAAATAAAACAATGCAAATCAAAAATATTTTATTTTAACCACGCGGAGGCTATAGAAAAAAAAGGTAGAAAGAAATGTTGCTTCGGGATGCTACTTTTTGTTTCATATTTTTGTTTTGTCTGCTTTGCATTCTTTAATGAATGAAATTATTTCAACGAGCATACCTAAGTACATTGAAAAACCTTACTAGTCCCCGCATGAACTTTTTACACCTTAAATACAAATAAAAAACAAGTCGCCGAATAATTCGTATATACAAAACGTATTCTTTGATGTCATTGCCATCGCTAAAATGCCTTTAATATGACATTGGAACACGTATATCACATGTGGAAGATGAGTTAAATCATTTAAACAGTTTCTTTTATGATCGTCAAGTTGTATGCAAATGTATAAAGCAAAAACACACATTACAGTGTTTATGAACTACACGAAACGAACAATCATGAAATAAGAAGCGCCGACAATCATTGTTGTGTTATTTTAATGCTTATCATAATTCAAATCATTACTACCAAACTGATTTGAAGGAAAAAAAAGATTCCATAGTTTATGAAAGTATGAAACTACCCCAAAGGAACGTTTTCTGCTATTTTTGTTACATATTGATTAGAAATCAGATTGTATATAAAACCGACTATTTCGTAGGTTTCCTCAATTTGGTAAACATAATTTGCATAAAACCACTATATAGATAGTAGGTTTATTTATTTCAAATAGTTTGGCAAAAACGAAAATTTTTCAACCTTTTCAAAACATCGAAATGTTAACTTGTAAGCTTTCCAATATTTTGTCTTTACATTATTCTGTATCTAGAAACTAAAAAAATCCGAATTTGAAATCATATTTCGAAAAATTTTGCAATGTAAAAGATTGATTATTTTGCATTTATGCAAATTTCGTTCACCTCGAACATTACAATTAAAAAAATAGTATATATAGGATGGCCAGCATTCTAAAATCATGCAATTCCACATACATTTCTGGTCATTGATATTCTCAATGGAAACGAGGTGCAATCATACTATTTAAAGATTTGTTTTTCGTCGATAATAACTTTCCTAACTGTTTTATACAGTGTTTAAAGTTTACAGTTTATAGTCTTCTTTTGAGTAGAATTTTATCGTTGTTTTTTAAACCGTATGGTATTGATTTTGGTCAATTTTCTGTTCTTCAGTTCATTTGTACTTTAATTACTACGTCATTTTATACGGTTTGATTGTATAATGGGTTTACCTGTAGCAGACGATACTATTACTGTTTGTACGTTAAATGTTAACGGATTGTTAGATTTTCAGTGTCAATTTAGTTTGAAACAATTTTGTATTAGAAATAAAGTTGATATTTTATTTTTGCAAGAAACATATGTTTCGAATTTAAAAGTTTCTAGAAAGTTAGATGATTTTTTTAATTTTTATAAATGTTTTTGGAATTTTGGTACCAATCGTAGTAGAGGAACAGCTATTTTGATATCGCATTCTATTGATGCTAATATTGTAAAGTATCATAAAGATATAGATGGAAGATTTCAATATGTAGATATCGATATAGATAGCGCTAGATATAGACTATTTAATGTGTATTTACCGAATACTGTAACTGAGCGTAAAGAAGTTTTAAATGATATTTACCCATTTATGATGTGTAATCATTATAAAATTTTTGGAGGTGATTTTAATTGTATAGATAATATTAAAATAGACAAAAGAGGTGGTAGTGATCTTTACGGCACTGACTGTTCTGATATAATTAAAACTATTGTAAACGACTTTGAATTATTTGATGTTTATAGATTTTTTGAACCTAATACTGTAAATGTAACCTGGACAAGAGGTGAAGTTGGTTGTAGATTAGACAGATTGTATATGTCTAAGAGTGTGAAATCTTGTGTTAAAAATTGTTTTAATTATCCTTTTTCTCACAGTGACCATGATAGTGTAATTTTTAATTTTGTTAATAATAATGAGATGAAAAAAGGTCACGGCTATTGGCATTTAAATAATTCTATTTTAGCTGATAGAGCTTTTTGTAGAAGTTTTTGTGAATGGTTTAATAATTTTATTGATGGCTTAGATGTTTGTCCACAAATGTGGGATTATTTTAAAGAGAATATTAAAGATTATTGTATTAGTTATTGTAAGAAGAAAAATAAAGTAAAGTTTAATGTTATTAAGGAGTTAGAGAGAAAATATTTTTTATTATTAAAAGAGGAAAGGATAAGTCCAGGGAATTATTGTGATCAATTAAAAGAGTTAAAAGAAGAGATTAAATTATATCATTTAGATAATTTTAAAGGTTCAAAAATTAGAGCTAAGACAAGAGATTTGAATTGTAATGAAACTCCTTGTAAATATTTTTTTCAACGTGAAGTTCAAAAGGGTAAAAAGAAATGTATATCAGAAATAAGAAATGTAAATGGTGAAGTTTATAAAGACACTGATGGTATTATAAATGAGTTTAGAAATTTTTATAGTGATTTGTTTAAAGAAGAAAGTATTGATGAGAATTTGCTAGATTATTTTACAAATAACTTACCTACATTATCTATTGAAGATAAAGAGTCTTGTGAAGATGAGATCACTATTGATGAGATTTTTTATGCTTTGAAAAATATGGAAAATAACAAGTCACCAGGACCAGATGGTTTAACTAAAGAGTTTTATTTAACTTTCTTTGATATTTTAAAGAAGCCTTTACTTGAATTGTATAAAAGTTTGTTTAATGAAAATACTTTGTCAGATTCACAAAAAATGTCTTACATTACTTTGATATGTAAAGATAAATCTAAACATTTTGATGTTAAATCTTATCGTCCAATAAGTTTAATGAATTATGATGTCAAAATATTGAGTAAATTGTTATGTAATCGTATAGGAAAAGTTGTTGATACTATTGTTCATATTGATCAAACTTGTGGTATTAAAGGTCGCTCTATTTTAGACAATGCTCACTTATTGAGAAATATTGAAGATTATGTTAATATGAAAAATATACCTTGTAGTTTTATTTCATTAGATCAGGAGAAAGCTTTTGATCGTGTTAATCATAAGTATTTATTTCATGTATTAGAAAAATATAATTTTGGTCCGAACTTGATTAAATGGATCAAAATATTGTATAATGATTTGTATTCTTCTGTTATTGTAAATAATTTTGTTACTGAACCGATACGTATTACACGGTCAGTAAAACAAGGATGTAGTTTATCGCCAATTTTATATATACTTTGTTTAGAGCCTTTTGCTATCAAGGTTAGGGAAGATGAAGGTATTAAAGGCATGAATATACCTGGCTCTATGGATAATTGTAAAATTTCATTATTTGCTGATGATAGTACTGGAATTTTAACTACAGATGATAGTATTGATAGATTTTTATATTTAATTGATATTTTTGGTAAAGCTTCTGGTTCAAAATTAAATAAAACAAAGACTAAAGGTTTATGGTTAGGTTCATGGAAAAACAGGAAAGATAATTATCGTTTTGGTATTGATTTTGTTGATTCTTTAAAGATTGTTGGATTTAAATTTGGAAATGTAACACAAGATGATGTATGGAATAGTATTTTATTAAAAGTTGAAAATGTTTTAAACATGTGGAAATGTAGAAAATTGTCTTTATTAGAAAAAATAATTGTTATTAATACTGTAGCTTGTGCTAAACTGTGGTATGTTGGTAGTGTTTTACATATGTCAAAAGTTTATATTAAGAGATTTCAGAGATTAGTTTTTACTTTTTTATGGAATTCCACAACAGAACCTTTAGCTAGAGATACTGCATATTTAGATAAATCTTTAGGTGGATTAGGTATTGTAAATATCGAATTGAAACTGAGAGCGTTACGATTAAAACATTTACAAGATATTGTCAATAAGAGAGATGCTAAGTTTGTTTTTTTCTCTATTTATTATGTGGGATTTAATTTACGTAATTATAATAATGACTTTGGATCTTTATCGATCCCGCATTGTGAACTGTTGACACCTTTTTATAAGCGATGCATGAAAGATTTAAATGTATTTCAAGATTGTGATGAAGTTGATTTTAATGTTGTTTTACCGGTTAAAGTTATATATAGCAAATTAATTGGAAATGTTAAACACGTTCCGAAGATTGTTAAGAAAGATCCATTGTGTGATTTTAAACCTGTATTTAAGAAACTTTTTGACAAGTTTATGGATAAGTTTTCAAGAGATATTTTATATAAGATTGTGCACGGTATTTTGCCGACTAATAGTAGAATGTTTTATTTTAATATTTACAAATCGAATTTATGTACTTTTTGTGAAAAATATCCTGAAACTTTATGTCACTTATTTTATGAATGTGAATTTGTTAGAATACTATTAGTTTTGATTAGAAATTGGATTTTGGCTATTACTGGTGGAAATATTGTATTAGATGATAAACATATTTTAAAGTTAGATTTTGAAGTTATTGGAAAGCATCAACAAAGTATTATTCTTTTTATAATTGGTCTGTTCTGTAAATCCATATGGGTCAATAGGAATCTTAAAAAGTTTGAAAAGAAAAATGTTACATGTAATAACATATATATGAAATTTTTAAATGAACTTAAATTAAGAATTGTAATAGATTTTCATAGATTACAGAGATTAGAATTTAATAATTATTGGCGACAAACTGATCTTTTTTGTGATGTAAATATTGATACTGATGAACTTATTATAAATTGTTGTTAATATGTTACTTACATTGATGTTAATCCGTATACCTTGTACAATGTTTTATCTGTGATATTATGATTTTAATGTAATTTGTACAATGTATACATGATTTAGTAAATAAACTGTTTGAAATATAAAAAAATGGAAACGAGGTGTTGCTATCTGATTAAATTTGCAGCATTAACCTCGTTCCACCAAATAAAACTAGAGCCTGTATCCCAATATGTTAATCTGCTTAACGTTAAAGATTCCCCTCTCCATTGCTAGAAAAATAGATGTTGTTAACAATAGTATAGCAAAAATAAAAACTATAGGAATGTATACCATAATAAGACATAATGCTTATGATATAGCTTTTTAGTCAAGTATATCAATTTCAAAATAAAACAATGCTTATGAGATAGAATTTCAGTCAAGTATGTGAATAATCTAGAAAATGGGACTGATAAAACCAATTTAACTAGGTACAGATACGACCAGACATAACCTGTATGCCAAGTTAACTAGTAAAGTAACCTTTTTGTCTGCCTAAAGTTAACTGAGGTCTGCTTTTTAGGCAGACTTTTGACCGGTCTAAAGTTAACTGTAATAACAAACTTGGACCACGGTCTGCTCTTCTTGACTGCTCTGCTAGTTAAATTTAGCCTAGAACCAACCTAAAGTTAACTTTAGCCTTAGAGCGACCTAAAGTTAACTTTAGCCTTAGAGCGACCTAAAGTTAACTTTAGCCTAGAGCGACCTAGAGTTAACCACGCTGAAGCCAAAAGCGACCTAAATTAACAGGGTTTCGATTTTATTTATCCTTTGACTTGATTTATATAAAACAATATTTTTGTTTATATATTTTTTTAAATTTTAACAATATTTGTTCAATGATTTAATAAAAAGAATATTTATTTATTAAATACAATTTTGTAAAGCTTATTAAATTATCAATTTACTTAAATTGATATATCTATCTTTTTACATGAAATATTTATTCTAAGAATACGTTTTTATTTTCAAGATTTTTTAATTTTAGAAAGATTTATTTCATTAGCATATCCTGTCCTGGTCTTAAGCAAACTACATTAGATTATTCGATTTGAATAAAATCATTATATACATGTATAGAGAGAGAGAGAGATAAAAACGCAAGAAAATCAGTTTTATATAATATTTTATTTTGTTTTAAATAATCATTTATTTTGAAATGTTTATTAATTTGCATTATTAAATTTAATTCAAAAAATTATTTTTTTTGTTTAACAAAGATGCATGTATTTAAAAAATATTTGTTTAAATATTTTTTTCTATTGGCAATATTTATTTTGTTAAAGAAATATTACCTTAATTGCAAAATGTACCGGATAATTTTATTTGAAAATAACAAAATACATTCTCAATTACCTAGAATTATTTTAAGTCCACTAGCGACCTAGAGTTCTCTAAAGTTAACTTTGGACTGCTCCGACCTGAAGTTAACTTTGGTTCGCTAGCGACCTAAAGTTCCCTAAAGTTAACTTTGGACTGCTCTGACCTGAAGTTAACTTCGGACTGCCTTAAGCTGTCTTTGTCATGGACAAGAGCAGTCCAGAGCTGTCAAGATCATGGACAGCTAAAGTTAACTTTAGTTAACTAGATAGCGGACTGTGGCTAACTCAAGTTAACTAGAAAAGCAACCTAAATGACTGCCTAAAGTTAACTTTTATACAGGTTATGTCTGGACGCATCTGTACAATGTAAGCTTTTTTAAGTATTATTTTACAGATAAATCACATACAAATCCGAAATTTCATGTTCTTATGCGATTTTTATTTGACAATTCAGATACTAATCTGAAATTTTATGTTCTTGTATGGATGGATGTCAAAACATGGCGGCTATCAAAAGTAGTACCTTCTCTTTTTGTTTGTTTACATGCCTTATTTTCATTTAATTGTTATTTGTTTTGTCAGTTGAAATGTTAATGAAGATGCTCTACTACGAAATTAATTCATTTTCGAAATAAAACAATGCAAATCAAAAATATTTTATTTTAACCACGCGGAGGCTATAGAAAAAAAAGGTAGAAAGAAATGTTGCTTCGGGATGCTACTTTTTGTTTCATATTTTTGTTTTGTCTGCTTTGCATTCTTTAATGAATGAAATTATTTCAACGAGCATACCTAAGTACATTGAAAAACCTTACTAGTCCCCGCATGAACTTTTTACACCTTAAATACAAATAAAAAACAAGTCGCCGAATAATTCGTATATACAAAACGTATTCTTTGATGTCATTGCCATCGCTAAAATGCCTTTAATATGACATTGGAACACGTATATCACATGTGGAAGTTGAGTTAAATCATTTAAACAGTTTCTTTTATGATCGTCAAGTTGTATGCAAATGTATAAAGCAAAAACACACATTACAGTGTTTATGAACTACACGAAACGAACAATCATGAAATAAGAAGCGCCGACAATCATTGTTGTGTTATTATAATGCTTATCATAATTCAAATCAGTACTACCAAACTGATTTGAAGAAAAAAAAAGATTCCATAGTTTATGAAAGTATGAAACTACCCCAAAGGAACGTTTTCTGCTATTTTTGTTACATATTGATAAGAAATCAGATTGTATATAAAACCGACTATTTCGTAGGTTTCCTCAATTTGGTAAACATAACTTGCATAAAACCACTATATAAATAGTAGGTTTATTTATTTCAAATAGTTTGGCAAAAACGAAAAATTTTCAACTTTTTCAAAACATCGAAATGTTAACTTGTAAGCTTTCCAATATTTTGTCTTTACATTATTCTGTATCTAGAAACTAAAAAAATCCGAATTTGAAATCATATTTCGAAAAATTTTGCAATGTAAAAGATTGATTATTTAGCATTTCTGCAAATTTCGTTCACCTCGAACACTACAAATAAAAAAATAGTATATATAGGATGGCCAGCATTCTAAAATCATGCAATTCCACATACATTTCTGGTCATTGATATTCTCAATGGAAACGAGGTGTTGCTATCTGATTAAATTTGCAGCATTAACCTCGTTCCACCAAATAAAACTAGAGCCTGTATCCCAATATGTTAATCTGCTTAACGTTAAAGATTCCCCTCTCCATTGCTAGAAAAATAGATGTTGTTAACAATAGTATAGCAAAAATAAAAACTATAGGAATGTATACTATAATAAGACATAATGCTTATGATATAGCTTTTTAGTCAAGTATATCAATTTCAAAATAAAACAATGCTTATGAGATAGAATTTCAGTCAAGTATGTGAATAAACTAGAAAATGGGACTGATAAAACCAATTCAACTAGGTACAATGTAAGCTTTTTTAAGTATTATTTTACAGATAAATCACATACCAATCCGAAATTTCATGTTCTTGTGCGATTTTTATTTGACAATTCAGATACTAATCTGAAATTTTATGTTCTTGCGCGGATGGATGTCAAAACATGGCGGCTATCAAAAGTAGTACCTTCTCTTTTTGTTTGTTTACATGCCTTATTTTCATTTAATCGTTATTTGTTTTGTCAGTTGAAATGTTAATGAAGATGCTCTACTACGAAATTAATTCATTTTCGAAATAAAACAATGCAAATCAAAAATATTTTATTTTAACCACGCGGAGGCTATAGAAAAAAAAAGTAGAAAGAAATGTTGCTTCGGGATGCTACTTTTTGTTTCATATTTTTGTCTTGTCTGCTTTGCATTCTTTAATGAATGAAATTATTTCAACGAGCATACCTAAGTACATTGAAAAACCTTACTAGTCCCCGCATGAACTTTTTACACCTTAAATACAAATAAAAAACAAGTCGCCGAATAATTCGTATATACAAAACGTATTCTTTGATGTCATTGCCATCGCTAAAATGCCTTTAATATGACATTGGAACACGTATATCACATGTGGAAGATGAGTTAAATCATTTAAACAGTTTCTTTTATGATCGTCAAGTTGTATGCAAATGTATAAAGCAAAAACACACATTACAGTGTTTATGAACTACACGAAACGAACAATCATGAAATAAGAAGCGCCGACAATCATTGTTGTGTTATTATAATGCTTATCATAATTCAAATCATTACTACCAAACTGATTTGAAGGAAAAAAAAGATTCCATAGTTTATGAAAGTATGAAACTACCCCAAAGGAACGTTTTCTGCTATTTTTGTTACATATTGATTAGAAATCAGATTGTATATAAAACCGACTATTTCGTAGGTTTCCTCAATTTGGTAAACATAATTTGCATAAAACCACTATATAAATAGTAGGTTTATTTATTTCAAATAGTTTGGCAAAAACGAAAAATTTTCAACTTTTTCAAAACATCGAAATGTTAACCTGTAAGCTTTCCAATATTTTGTCTTTACATTATTCTGTATCTAGAAACTAAAAAAATCCGAATTTGAAATCATATTTCGAAAAATTTTGCAATGTAAAAGATTGATTATTTAGCATTTATGCAAATTTCGTTCACCTCGAACATTCCAATTAAAAAAATAGTATATATAGGATGGCCAGCATTCTAAAATCATGCAATTCCACATACATTTCTGGTCATTGATATTCTCAATGGAAACGAGGTGTTGCTATCTGATTAAATTTGCAGCATTAACCTCGTTCCACCAAATAAAACTAGAGCCTGTATCCCAATATGTTAATCTGCTTAACGTTAAAGATTCCCCTCTCCATTGCTAGAAAAATAGATGTTGTTAACAATAGTATAGCAAAAATAAAAACTATAGGAATGTATACTATAATAAGACATAATGCTTATGATATAGCTTTTTAGCCAAGTCACAGGCGTTTGGGTTCAGGATTAATTTTTTTTATAAATAACGTGTATATAAAAAATTTCATACTCGTCTATATACTATTTCCACAAGGCAAGAATGTTTGACAGTTCTAAAAACAGAACAAAATTTACCCTTGGAAAACCCCCTATTTTCTCATAGAATTAAAGGTTTTGTGTAACATATTGGTTATTTTTCTTAATCCTTTCAGTTTTATCTCGCAATAAATCACATATATATCGTGTAACAATGCACAATGACTTTAAATCTAACTTTTTTTCATTCGAAGTGAGCCACAAAACCACCAGGGACGGAAGTAGATAAGGGAGACAATATTCCGCCCCTTGTACCAATTTTATCATTGAATTTGAATAACCACATATATTTTATCCTGTAACGTCGTTTTGTAAAACTATGGTACACATAACAGGTCCTAATGTAAAAAACGTGCGTTTTTGCTACTATCCCCGAAGTTAAAAATAATTCAAATAAGATCGTGACCATATTTTTCCGCCAAAAGATTTTGTTCGAACTCACCTAGATTTTACCTTACTGTAGTGTCACTCGGAATTCCTTTTATTTGGCGGAATATTGTTTCCCTATCTACTTCCGTCCCTGGTGATATTTTTGGTCCGGTTCAGAGGAAAAAAAGACTAGATTTGACGTTATTACACATTGATACACTATAATTTTGAGCCCATAAGAGAGAGAAAACTAAAAAGAATGAGACAATTGCCAATTTCATTTCGATGGAAAACTACTTCTATAAGAAATTCGTAGATTTCCCAAGGTTCTATTTTTAGAACTGTCAAACATTCTTGCCTTGTGGAAATAGTATATAGACGAGTATGAAAATTTTTATATACACGTTATTAATAAAAGAATAATCCTGAACCCAAACGCCTGTGAGTCAAGTATATCAATTTCAAAATAAAACAATGCTTATGAGATAGAATTTCAGTCAAGTATGTGAATAAACTAGAAAATGGGACTGATAAAACCAATTTAACTAGGTACAATGTAAGCTTTTTTAAGTATTATTTTACAGATAAATCACATACCAATCCGAAATTTCATGTTCTTATGCGATTTTTATTTGACAATTCAGACACTAATCTGAAATTTTATGTTCTTGCGCGGATGGATGTCAAAACATGGCGGCTATCAAAAGTAGTACCTTCTCTTTTTGTTTGTTTACATGCCTTATTTTCATTTAATTGTTATTTGTTTTGTCAGTTGAAATGTTAATGAAGATGCTCTACTACGAAATTAATTCATTTTCGAAATAAAACAATGCAAATCAAAAATATTTTATTTTAACCACGCGGAGGCTATAGAAAAAAAGGTAGAAAGAAATGTTGCTTCGGGATGCTACTTTTTGTTTCATATTTTTGTTTTGTCTGCTTTGCATTCTTTAATGAATGAAATTAATTCAACGAGCATACCTAAGTACATTGAAAAACCTTACTAGTCCCCGCATGAACTTTTTACACCTTAAATACAAATAAAAAACAAGTCGCCGAATAATTCGTATATACAAAACGTATTCTTTGATGTCATTGCCATCGCGAAAATGCCTTTAATATGACATTGGAACACGTATATCACATGTGGAAGTTGAGTTAAATCATTTAAACAGTTTCTTTTATGATCGTCAAGTTGTATGCAAATGTATAAAGCAAAAACACACATTACAGTGTTTATGAACTACACGAAACGAACAATCATGAAATAAGAAGCGCCGACAATCATTGTTGTGTTATTATAATGCTTATCATAATTCAAATCAGTACTACCAAACTGATTTGAAGAAAAAAAAAGATTCCATAGTTTATGAAAATATGAAACTACCCCAAAGGAACGTTTTCTGCTATTTTTGTTACATATTGATAAGAAATCAGATTGTATATAAAACCGACTATTTCGTAGGTTTCCTCAATTTGGTAAACATAACTTGCATAAAACCACTATATAAATAGTAGGTTTATTTATTTCAAATAGTTTGGCAAAAACGAAAATTTTTCAACTTTTTCAAAACATCGAAATGTTAACTTGTAAGCTTTCCAATATTTTGTCTTTACATTATTCTGTATCTAGAAACTAAAAAAATCCGAATTTGAAATCATATTTCAAAAAATTTTGCAATGTAAAAGATTGATTATTTAGCATTTATGAAAATTTCGTTCACCTCGAACACTACAATTAAAAAAATAGTATATATAGGATGGCCAGCATTCTAAAATCATGCAATTCCACATACATTTCTGGTCATTGATATTCTCAATGGAAACGAGGTGTTGCTATCTGATTAAATTTGCAGCATTAACCTCGTTCCACCAAATAAAACTAGAGCCTGTATCCCAATATGTTAATCTGCTTAACGTTAAAGATTCCCCTCTCCATTGCTAGAAAAATATATGTTGTTAACAATAGTATAGCAAAAATAAAAACTATAGGAATGTATACTATAATAAGACATAATGCTTATGATATAGCTTTTTAGTCAAGTATATCAATTTCAAAATAAAACAATGCTTATGAGATAGAATTTCAGTCAAGTATGTGAATAAACTAGAAAATGGGACTGATAAAACCAATTCAACTAGGTACAATGTAAGCTTTTTTAAGTATTATTTTACAGATAAATCACATACCAATCCGAAATTTCATGTTCTTATGCGATTTTTATTTGACAATTCAGATACTAATCTGAAATTTTATGTTGTTGCGCGGATGCATGTCAAAACATGGCGGCTATCAAAAATAGTACCTTCTCTTTTTGTTTGTTTACATGCCTTATTTTCATTTAATTGTTATTTGTTTTGTCAGTTGAAATGTTAATGAAGATGCTCTACTACGAAATTAATTCATTTTCGAAATAAAACAATGCAAATCAAAAATATTTTATTTTAACCACGCGGAGGCTATAGAAAAAAAAGGTAGAAAGAAATGTTGCTTCGGGATGCTACTTTTTGTTTCATATTTTTGTTTTGTCTGCTTTGCATTCTTTAATGAATGAAATTATTTCAACGAGCATACCTAAGTACATTGAAAAACCTTACTAGTCCCCGCATGAACTTTTTACACCTTAAATACAAATAAAAAACAAGTCGCCGAATAATTCGTATATACAAAACGTATTCTTTGATGTCATTGCCATCGCTAAAATGCCTTTAATATGACATTGGAACACGTATATCACATGTGGAAGTTGAGTTAAATCATTTAAACAGTTTCTTTTATGATCGTCAAGTTGTATGCAAATGTATAAAGCAAAAACACACATTACAGTGTTTATGAACTACACGAAACGAACAATCATGAAATAAGAAGCGCCGACAATCATTGTTGTGTTATTATAATGCTTATCATAATTCAAATCAGTACTACCAAACTGATTTGAAGAAAAAAAAAATTCCATAGTTTATGAAAGTATGAAACTACCCCAAAGGAACGTTTTCTGCTATTTTTGTTACATATTGATTAGAAATCAGATTGTATTTCGTAGGTTTCCTCAATTTGGTAAACATAATTTGCATAAAACCACTATATAAATAGTAGGTTTATTTATTTCAAATAGTTTGGCAAAAACGAAAATTTTTCAACTTTTTCAAAACATCGAAATGTTAACTTGTAAGCTTTCCAATATTTTGTCTTTACATTATTCTGTATCTAGAAACTAAAAAAAATCCGAATTTGAAATCATATTTCGAAAAATTTTGCAATGTAAAAGATTGATTATTTAGCATTTATGCAAATTTCGTTCACCTCGAACATTACAATTAAAAAAATAGTATATATAGGATGGCCAGCATTCTAAAATCATGCAATTCCACATACATTTCTGGTCATTGATATTCTCAATGGAAACGAGGTGTTGCTATCTGATTAAATTTGCAGCATTAACCTCGTTCCACCAAATAAAACTAGAGCCTGTATCCCAATATGTTAATCTGCTTAACGTTAAAGATTCCCCTCTCCATTGCTAGAAAAATAGATGTTGTTAACAATAGTATAGCAAAAATAAAAACTATAGGAATGTATACTATAATAAGACATAATGCTTATGATATAGCTTTTTAGTCAAGTATATCAATTTCAAAATAAAACAATGCTTATGAGATAGAATTTCAGTCAAGTATGTGAATAAACTAGAAAATGGGACTGATAAAACCAATTCAACTAGGTACAATGTAAGCTTTTTTAAGTATTATTTTACAGATAAATCACATACCAATCCGAAATTTCATGTTCTTATGCGATTTTTATTTGACAATTCAGATACTAATCTGAAATTTTATGTTCTTGCGCGGATGGATGTCAAAACATGGCGGCTATCAAAAATAGTACCTTCTCTTTTTGTTTGTTTACATGCCTTATTTTCATTTAATTGTTATTTGTTTTGTCAGTTGAAATGTTAATGAAGATGCTCTACTACGAAATTAATTCATTTTCGAAATAAAACAATGCAAATCAAAAATATTTTATTTTAACCACGCGGAGGCTATAGAAAAAAAAGGTAGAAAGAAATGTTGCTTCGGGATGCTACTTTTTGTTTCATATTTTTGTTTTGTCTGCTTTGCATTCTTTAATGAATGAAATTATTTCAACGAGCATACCTAAGAAGCAGAGGTACCAATGGGGTATCCGAATATCAAAAGTCCGAAAGGGCAGAGACAAAACCAGCAAACACCAACAAGAACGGGACAAAAAACGACAACATGTAAAACATGGAAACACAAAACAACTGAATATCAATCAACAACGCGAACTCTAGTCGAAACCAGAGTGAACTCAGGTGCTCCGGAAGAGTAAGCAGTTCCTGCTTGCTATAGCACACCCGTCGCGTTGCCAATAGTCCATTCAGCGTGCCAAATCCGGTAAAGGAAGACAAAACAACACCCTATGACAAATCAACATCTGCACTCATCTGAGAGATCGAAATCCGATATTTGTCTATAAGTGCATGATGTCTTCCGTAAAATTTCTTGAGTGAAGACAGCAACCGAGGAGCAACATAACCCTGTGTGAGCAAGAAGCAGAGGTACCAATGGGGTATCCGAATGTCAAAAGTCCGAAAGGGCAGAGACTAAACCAGTAAACACAAACAAGAACGGGACAAAAACAGACAACACGTAAAACATGGAAACACAAAACAACTGAATATCAATCAACAACGCGAACTCCAGTCGAAGCAATTTTTTTTTAAGTAATGTATGTACAACGACGTGATACTTTAAAATGGAACCATGCAAAAACGTTCCATACACCAGACCCGTACACAATTTTTTGGGGGGCGGATTCGATCGCACACACACCCCCTTAGAATATATACTTTTCGTTCAACTGTGACTATTCAAGTTGATGTTTTGTTTTGTACACAATTTTTGCGTCAGACGTGTCGCTCTGCTAAGGAAATCGATGTAAGTCCCGCACGCTCTGGAGTAACGAATCAATTGAGATACGTAAACTCCATAAGCTGGAGCGGACGGAATGTTGCTACACAAGAAGGGGAAGTTGACGATTGGAAAGTTGAAGTCATCACGTTTGTCATAGAGCCTTGTTGAAAGTCTTCCTTGAGAGTCAATTTCGAGATGTAGATCTAAATATGAAGCAGACTTCCTAGAATCCGTTGTGTCCTTTATCTCAAGCTCCTGTGGATATATGAGATGGAGAAAGTCACCAAATCGAGAATTGTTTAGTGAAAGGACATCATCAATATAACGGAACGTGAGGTTGAAAGAGAGAGCTAGTCTACGGTCCTTTTTGTCTAGAAGAGATTGCAAGAAGTCTGCTTCATATGAATGAAGAAACAAATCAGCAAGCAAAGGTGCACAATTAGTGCCCATTGGAATCCCTATTGTTTGCTGAGTAAGTACATTGAAAAACCTTACTAGTCCCCGCATGAACTTTTTACACCTTAAATACAAATAAAAAACAAGTCGCCGAATAATTCGTATATACAAAACGTATTCTTTGATGTCATTGCCATCGCTAAAATGCCTTTAATATGACATTGGAACACGTATATCACATGTGGAAGTTGAGTTAAATCATTTAAACAGTTTCTTTTATGATCGTCAAGTTGTATGCAAATGTATAAAGCAAAAACACACATTACAGTGTTTATGAACTACACGAAACGAACAATCATGAAATAAGAAGCGCCGACAATCATTGTTGTGTTATTATAATGCTTATCATAATTATCATAATTCAAATCAGTACTACCAAACTGATTTGAAGAAAAAAAAAATTCCATAGTTTATGAAAGTATGAAACTACCCCAAAGGAACGTTTTCTGCTATTTTTGTTACATATTGATTAGAAATCAGATTGTATATAAAACCGACTATTTCGTAGGTTTCCTCAATTTGGTAAACATAATTTGCATAAAACCACTATATAAATAGTAGGTTTATTTATTTCAAATAGTTTGGCAAAAACGAAAAATTTTCAACTTTTTCAAAACATCGAAATGTTAACTTGTAAGCTTTCCAATATTTTGTCTTTACATTATTCTGTATCTAGAAACTAAAAAAATCCGAATTTGAAATCATATTTCAAAAATTTTGCAATGTAAAAGATTGATTATTTAGCATTTATGCAAATTTCGTTCACCTCGAACATTACAATTAAAAAAATAGTATATATAGGATGGCCAGCATTCTAAAATCATGCAATTCCACATACATTTCTGGTCATTGATATTCTCAATGGAAACGAGGTGTTGCTATCTGATTAAATTTGCAGCATTAACCTCGTTCCACCAAATAAAACTAGAGCCTGTATCCCAATATGTTAATCTGCTTAACGTTAAAGATTCCCCTCTCCATTGCTAGAAAAATAGATGTTGTTAACAATAGTATAGCAAAAATAAAAACTATAGGAATGTATACTATAATAAGACATAATGCTTATGATATAGCTTTTTAGTCAAGTATATCAATTTCAAAATAAAACAATGCTTATGAGATAGAATTTCAGTCAAGTATGTGAATAAACTAGAAAATGGGACTGATAAAACCAATTCAACTAGGTACAATGTAAGCTTTTTTAAGTATTATTTTACAGATAAATCACATACCAATCCGAAATTTCATGTTCTTATGCGATTTTTATTTGACAATTCAGATACTAATCTGAAATTTTATGTTGTTGCGCGGATGCATGTCAAAACATGGCGGCTATCAAAAATAGTACCTTCTCTTTTTGTTTGTTTACATGCCTTATTTTCATTTAATTGTTATTTGTTTTGTCAGTTGAAATGTTAATGAAGATGCTCTACTACGAAATTAATTCATTTTCGAAATAAAACAATGCAAATCAAAAATATTTTATTTTAACCACGCGGAGGCTATAGAAAAAAAAGGTAGAAAGAAATGTTGCTTCGGGATGCTACTTTTTGTTTCATATTTTTGTTTTGTCTGCTTTGCATTCTTTAATGAATGAAATTATTTCAACGAGCATACCTAAGTACATTGAAAAACCTTACTAGTCCCCGCATGAACTTTTTACACCTTAAATACAAATAAAAAACAAGTCGCCGAATAATTCGTATATACAAAACGTATTCTTTGATGTCATTGCCATCGCTAAAATGCCTTTAATATGACATTGGAACACGTATATCACATGTGGAAGTTGAGTTAAATCATTTAAACAGTTTCTTTTATGATCGTCAAGTTGTATGCAAATGTATAAAGCAAAAACACACATTACAGTGTTTATGAACTACACGAAACGAACAATCATGAAATAAGAAGCGCCGACAATCATTGTTGTGTTATTATAATGCTTATCATAATTCAAATCAGTACTACCAAACTGATTTGAAGAAAAAAAAAATTCCATAGTTTATGAAAGTATGAAACTACCCCAAAGGAACGTTTTCTGCTATTTTTGTTACATATTGATTAGAAATCAGATTGTATTTCGTAGGTTTCCTCAATTTGGTAAACATAATTTGCATAAAACCACTATATAAATAGTAGGTTTATTTATTTCAAATAGTTTGGCAAAAACGAAAATTTTTCAACTTTTTCAAAACATCGAAATGTTAACTTGTAAGCTTTCCAATATTTTGTCTTTACATTATTCTGTATCTAGAAACTAAAAAAATCCGAATTTGAAATCATATTTCGAAAAATTTTGCAATGTAAAAGATTGATTATTTAGCATTAATGCAAATTTCGTTCACCTCGAACATTACAATTAAAAAAATAGTATATATAGGATGGCCAGCATTCTAAAATCATGCAATTCCACATACATTTCTGGTCATTGATATTCTCAATGGAAACGAGGTGTTGCTATCTGATTAAATTTGCAGCATTAACCTCGTTCCACCAAATAAAACTAGAGCCTGTATCCCAATATGTTAATCTGCTTAACGTTAAAGATTCCCCTCTCCATTGCTAGAAAAATAGATGTTGTTAACAATAGTATAGCAAAAATAAAAACTATAGGAATGTATACTATAATAAGACATAATGCTTATGATATAGCTTTTTAGTCAAGTATATCAATTTCAAAATAAAACAATGCTTATGAGATAGAATTTCAGTCAAGTATGTGAATAAACTAGAAAATGGGACTGATAAAACCAATTCAACTAGGTACAATGTAAGCTTTTTTAAGTATTATTTTACAGATAAATCACATACCAATCCGAAATTTCATGTTCTTATGCGATTTTTATTTGACAATTCAGATACTAATCTGAAATTTTATGTTCTTGCGCGGATGGATGTCAAAACATGGCGGCTATCAAAAATAGTACCTTCTCTTTTTGTTTGTTTACATGCCTTATTTTCATTTAATTGTTATTTGTTTTGTCAGTTGAAATGTTAATGAAGATGCTCTACTACGAAATTAATTCATTTTCGAAATAAAACAATGCAAATCAAAAATATTTTATTTTAACCACGCGGAGGCTATAGAAAAAAAAGGTAGAAAGAAATGTTGCTTCGGGATGCTACTTTTTGTTTCATATTTTTGTTTTGTCTGCTTTGCATTCTTTAATGAATGAAATTATTTCAACGAGCATACCTAAGAAGCAGAGGTACCAATGGGGTATCCGAATATCAAAAGTCCGAAAGGGCAGAGACAAAACCAGCAAACACCAACAAGAACGGGACAAAAAACGACAACATGTAAAACATGGAAACACAAAACAACTGAATATCAATCAACAACGCGAACTCTAGTCGAAACCAGAGTGAACTCAGGTGCTCCGGAAGAGTAAGCAGTTCCTGCTTGCTATAGCACACCCGTCGCGTTGCCAATAGTCCATTCAGCGTGCCAAATCCGGTAAAGGAAGACAAAACAACACCCTATGACAAATCAACATCTGCACTCATCTGAGAGATCGAAATCCGATATTTGTCTATAAGTGCATGATGTCTTCCGTAAAATTTCTTGAGTGAAGACAGCAACCGAGGAGCAACATAACCCTGTGTGAGCAAGAAGCAGAGGTACCAATGGGGTATCCGAATGTCAAAAGTCCGAAAGGGCAGAGACTAAACCAGTAAACACAAACAAGAACGGGACAAAAACAGACAACACGTAAAACATGGAAACACAAAACAACTGAATATCAATCAACAACGCGAACTCCAGTCGAAGCAATTTTTTTTTAAGTAATGTATGTACAACGACGTGATACTTTAAAATGGAACCATGCAAAAACGTTCCATACACCAGACCCGTACACAATTTTTGGGGGGGGCGGATTCGATCGCACACACACCCCCTTAGAATATATACTTTTCGTTCAACTGTGACTATTCAAGTTGATGTTTTGTTTTGTACACAATTTTTGCGTCAGACGTGTCGCTCTGCTAAGGAAATCGATGTAAGTCCCGCACGCTCTGGAGTAACGAATCAATTGAGATACGTAAACTCCATAAGCTGGAGCGGACGGAATGTTGCTACACAAGAAGGGGAAGTTGACGATTGGAAAGTTGAAGTCATCACGTTTGTCATAGAGCCTTGTTGAAAGTCTTCCTTGAGAGTCAATTTCGAGATGTAGATCTAAATATGAAGCAGACTTCCTAGAATCCGTTGTGTCCTTTATCTCAAGCTCCTGTGGATATATGAGATGGAGAAAGTCACCAAATCGAGAATTGTTTAGTGAAAGGACATCATCAATATAACGGAACGTGAGGTTGAAAGAGAGAGCTAGTCTACGGTCCTTTTTGTCTAGAAGAGATTGCAAGAAGTCTGCTTCATATGAATGAAGAAACAAATCAGCAAGCAAAGGTGCACAATTAGTGCCCATTGGAATCCCTATTGTTTGCTGAGTAAGTACATTGAAAAACCTTACTAGTCCCCGCATGAACTTTTTACACCTTAAATACAAATAAAAAACAAGTCGCCGAATAATTCGTATATACAAAACGTATTCTTTGATGTCATTGCCATCGCTAAAATGCCTTTAATATGACATTGGAACACGTATATCACATGTGGAAGTTGAGTTAAATCATTTAAACAGTTTCTTTTATGATCGTCAAGTTGTATGCAAATGTATAAAGCAAAAACACACATTACAGTGTTTATGAACTACACGAAACGAACAATCATGAAATAAGAAGCGCCGACAATCATTGTTGTGTTATTATAATGCTTATCATAATTATCATAATTCAAATCAGTACTACCAAACTGATTTGAAGAAAAAAAAAATTCCATAGTTTATGAAAGTATGAAACTACCCCAAAGGAACGTTTTCTGCTATTTTTGTTACATATTGATTAGAAATCAGATTGTATATAAAACCGACTATTTCGTAGGTTTCCTCAATTTGGTAAACATAATTTGCATAAAACCACTATATAAATAGTAGGTTTATTTATTTCAAATAGTTTGGCAAAAACGAAAAATTTTCAACTTTTTCAAAACATCGAAATGTTAACTTGTAAGCTTTCCAATATTTTGTCTTTACATTATTCTGTATCTAGAAACTAAAAAAATCCGAATTTGAAATCATATTTCGAAAATTTTGCAATGTAAAAGATTGATTATTTAGCATTTATGCAAATTTCGTTCACCTCGAACATTACAATTAAAAAAATAGTATATATAGGATGGCCAGCATTCTAAAATCATGCAATTCCACATACATTTCTGGTCATTGATATTCTCAATGGAAACGAGGTGTTGCTATCTGATTAAATTTGCAGCATTAACCTCGTTCCACCAAATAAAACTAGAGCCTGTATCCCAATATGTTAATCTGCTTAACGTTAAAGATTCCCCTCTCCATTGCTAGAAAAATAGATGTTGTTAACAATAGTATAGTAAATGAGAGAAAAACAAAATACTTATTAACTTTTAAAGCTCGGTAGCTGAATTAAACCTATACGTTGTACCCAAACAATCCGACTTTGGAGTAACAGCTAGAATCATTTTAATGTGTTATTTCAGGAATCATTGGGTTAAATTTAGCTGAAACATCAGTGGAAAAAATATAACGCATTAAAAGGTAAAAAAAAAAATGTTACCTGATTATTGTCCCCCGCCGCAACGCGTCGGAGGGACTTAGTAATGGTCTCCGTCCGTCCGTCTGTCCGTCCGTCACGTTTTTTGTGGGTGCAACTCCTCGGACACTACTGAACCGATGTTGCTGAAACTTTACACACTGATAGGGTACAATTAGTAGATGATCATCCCATATTTGAAATTTTCGAAATGGCCGCCGTTTCCATGGAAACAGGGAAGAAAGGTCAAAATATAGGACATTCAATATCTCGGTTACCTAGGTGCACAGGGTTCTGAAATTTTGTAGGCTGATAGAGCAAAAGGTACTCTATAATAATACGAAAAAAAAATTGAAGCGATATTTATGGTTTTCGAGTTATTTACGAATTTGTGATTTTTCAGTCCGAAAATGGGACTTTGTCAAACGTTTTTGTGGGTGCAACTCCTCGGACACTAATGAACGGATGTTGCTGAAACTTTACACCGTGGCACTGATAGGGTACTGTTAGCAGATGATCAACCCGTTCAATTTTCAAAATGGCCGCCGTTTTCATGGAAACAGGGAAGAAAGGTCAAAATATAGGACATCCAATATTTCGGTTACCTAGGTGCACAGGGTTCTGAAATTTTGTAGGCTAATAGAGCAAAAGGTACTCTTTAATAATACAAAAAAAAATTTGAAACGATATTTACGGTTTTCAAGTCATTTACAAATTTGTGATTTTTCAGTCCGAAAAATGGGACTTTGTCAAACGTTTTTGTGGATGCAACTCCTTGGATACTACTGAATGGATGTTGCTGAAACTTTACACACTGATAGGGTACTGATAATAGGTGATCATCCCATATTTTGACAACCTATAATATTTCTATCGTTTCTCGGAGAAATAACTGCTTGAATTGACATACCACACAACTTTTATGTGGCGGCGGGGGACACATGGCTATGCGTAGCAATCTTGTTTTGATGGTGCACGTATAACATATGTATACTTTGAACAAACACGATGTAACTAAGTCATGGCGCAACAAAAACTTTTGAAATGACTTCACCAGTGACCTTTACAATACGAGACAACCGATATAATTTCGCTTTCATTTTTTAAACTAAAAGTACGTGTTGCATAACAAAAATACACAGCTCTGGTGTGGTGGTGGTGGGGGGGGGGGGGGGGGGTGTCACTCACTGGTGAGGAGGTTCTGAAAACGGGGGTATATATTTCGTATATATTTGTTTACAACGGGGCATGCAATTTTTACTGTGTCTGATACGTAAAATGAATAGATAGGTTTTTATCCCAATTTTAAACAGACTTAAAATTGTTCTTGACCCTATACCAGATACTTTGTCCAGAGTTGTCGACTATATTATGTATATAAAGCAATCTATTGGATTGCGAAAAAAAAAGGTCCACACTGGTCACCGCTGCCGGTCAATAATATCTATTATAATTTATAATAGATATTAGTGACCAGCAATGATTATATGTAATTCATTTACATGTTGATTCATGGGGACATTCATTTTGTTCTTTATATGTTTTATGTTTGTATAAGCTAAGTGTATAAGCTCTTTCATTTGTATTTGCTTAACCCATCAATGTATGATTTTTTCTGTTTTGCAAATAAATACAGTCATGAAAGTGTAAACAGTTTCCATTTCCGCTCTGCCTCATCCGCCAGGGCTAGCCATGCGCAAGGCTTATAACGGGGAAGTCGAATGGTCAACATGTGGGTCAAAAGCAATATTTTGAATGATAATGACAAGAAAAGACCTATAGCTTTGATTTTAATATTGAAATATTAGAGAAAAAGGAGGAATTAAATAAGTGACTGTGTGTTGTACTTTTAATAGTTGTTAAACGCAACCAAAACATATTTACATGTACATGTACCGAGAAAGTTTTTGACATCGATATGCACGGTTTAACTACAGATATCACTACAAGTAGTCTTGTTGGTAGTTTACTGTATAGTTTATCAAGTTTTGTGTACATCCTGTGTTATTTCCCTTTAAATTGTATATAAATAAATATTTTGAATTTGGTGTTGTTGTTTTACAAAATGGCGAAAATTTCAGTACTCATTTTTAGATAGCCACTGTTTGTTGGTAACTTTATTGTTGTAAAGTAATCACAATATACTTAGTGGTGCACAATATTTTTCAATGTTCACTTTTGTGAAAAGATTACAGGTAAACTTTAAAGGTACTGTATGAACTTAATACTGTAAGATCATACTCTTAGGGATCATTTCTATAGTATGTATCGTCGGGACGTCAGATATCACTGACTGAACCTTAATCCACGATGAAGAGACATAGCATCTCCTTCTGAGCGCGAAGCAGACCGGGGCTGTCCCTGGCCTGTGGGACTCGGCTTTCGGTCATTGATGACCGTTCCTCTCCTCCCTAAGTGGGGAGACGGAGGAAGGAGATGCATTCTGAGTGGTTCCCTCTGTAAAAATCTGTGGATTGTTCTTCATTTGTCCAATTTTCATTAAGTAAGAGAAAAATCGAGACCGTCTTTGTTATATAGCTTCTACAACCTGATCGAGGTGATTGTGGAAGTTCTAACATCGAAGAAAATAAATTTTACTGCCGTATTTTAATAACGACGGCTTGTCTAGCGATTTAAACCGAGTTGTCCTGGAGTTGTATAAAAAAATTACAGTATATCTGCACTGATCTATCTTAAATAATAACAATTGCTTTGTTTATATTATTTTGTATTGCCACATATATATGTCTTCATGTATATTCTGTCATAAATAAATATTTGTACTTTTATTGCTCCTTGAGGGCCCATGATTGGTCTAAACTTGTTAGAAATTCAATAATCATCGAGAATTTAGTTATAGAAAGATTTTTCTCCATTGTTTACAGGTAAAAAATGCAAAATTGCACGTGCAATTACGCCGAGAACAAAATTTTCTCTAGAGGTGAGAAATATTTTTCCAGATGTACAACTGGTTGAGAGATTGATAATTAGGGTGAAAATTAGAGAAACACATTATTTCATGTCATGATATTCCATATACACCCCTTTAATTACTAGTACATCTTGTTTTGTCCTGTTATGTCAACAAGGGCTAGAATATTTATACCATTGTCCCTCGCCGCAACGCGGAGTGGTTACATAGTAATGCCATTTTCAGTTACTATCGATATTTAGCATGCAGCCTCGGGTATAAGGCAAACTCCTCACAGTTCCAGTTCCCGTCCCACGGTCCGTACTCTAATCACTGCACCAAGCTTTCCGGACTTCTTTTTTGATGACCTCTTGTGACCCCGCGGTGACCTATTGTGGCCCCAGTTTTTTTTTTACTACAAACTATGACAAGTGCTCACAAGTACACAACAACTACGTTGCTTATTGTATAGCCTAAATATACTTAGTATCATTCACTTTAAAATATTTGCTGGAACCGGTTTTACAACAAATCTAATAAATTTTGCTTAGTAAAAAAAATCTGGTAATTTATTAACAATGATAATTTTTATAACAATTCATTGAAAGTAAAAATTTTTGACAAGAATCTTGTCGAATTCATGAAAGTGTCCAGCAGTGGGGATTATCCGGTACTACTTTCAGTCGGCAAGGAAAAATACCTACTGCGAAGGAGTTTGAGTAGAAGGGTCTGTCGCTCACCTTCCTGTGTAACGCTCGGTTGGGGATCTAGGAATTCTTTAATACCTAATTGGCTCAAACCTCCCTATTGTCAACAAAAAATACCTTTGATAACACCTGTTTATATTCCCTTTTAAAGACCATGCAGAAGTAAAGCCCCTGTAGATAGGTGGATTTTATCATAACTTATGTCTGGAGAATAAGGACATATAATCTTGCTCTGACTACTATGAAATAATTTATTATTCGATACTGTGAAAAGGTATTTGAAACAGTGGTATAAATCATTTTTGGAGTGTGTAAAATTCACTAGATGTATTTGACAAACTTCGTTCTTTTGAAAATACTTACCATACAGTTGATAGCTACGATTTTTCTACTTTGTGCACTAACCTTCCTCACTATCTTACTAAGAAGAAATTTTTATATATGTTTAAATGGTGTTTCGATAAATCTAAAAGTGATTGTAAAGGGAATTTCCGATCCCGATTTCTACGGTAATGTTGTTTATAAAGCAAATAAATTCAAAACAATCCTTTGGGATTGAAAAACTGGCTTAATACTTTATTGAATAAAGGTTATGAAATGGAAATTTTAATGAAATCTTTGAATTTAGTCTTTTTGGTAAAAAAATATTGATAATTTGATACTTACTTTAAAGTGTCAATTGCCTTTAAATACTTATGTAATTTTTTTAGCATTGCAGCGGCCAAGTGGGTCGGTTTTGTTTGATGATACATCACCAAATCATTAATTGTTTGACGTGTTGTGTCGGATTTTTTACATCAGTTGATTAATGCTTCTAAGCTTGCTGTTAGTAACTTCGAGTGTTCTCAATTAGATAGTATCTCTACGTCCCGTTATTTTCTTGTTGTCTATTTGTCTCAGGTCTCTCTTGTTGAATTTAACTTCTATCGATTTGATTTGTACCTTGTGTTAGTTTGGGCTTTGTTATTGATTAGCAATAGGAGAAGGTTTGGCCCAAAAACTAGTTGAACCCCGTCACATTTTAAATGTGCCTATCCTAAGCCAGGAATCTTTATCAAACCAGATGTTTGTATTCGTCGAATTTATGTTATTTGTTTTTGTCAAGAAGCGGGTATTTAATTGGCAGTTTGTGATTGTGCTTGAATTATACCAGGGCCAATTGAAAAACAGCGAGCAGCAACCACTGGTCACAGTGAAAGCTGCTGGCTGTTTTCCGTTGTGGATTTTTTAAATTGTCGTTTATATTGTAGGTTGTGTCGCGTACACTTATTCCACATCTCACTTCTTCTTTTAATTCAATGTACAAATGTAACTGCAGAACTAAGGATTTTTAAACACGTCCGTTTCTCGAACAAAGCATTCATTCATTTAAGATAAGTACAAGTAGACTTTTACCCTTTCTTCAATTATAGAATTTCTTTTCCATTTTGGTAGAAATGATAGAATAGTAGACTAAGTATAGTACATCTTTATTTTCTTTCACACCTGCATTTTGATTATAATCATTATAAAAACCACCTGAAAAACAAATAAATATATAAGGATGACCAAATATCACAGATTTATAACATCCTTACAGAGACATAATGATAGATCAATAAGCTGGGGGTCTTTATCGAACTTCCCTGACTATCTCATTCAAGTCCCAATAAAGTTCCAATAAACGATTTTGATTTTCGTTTAATGGGGAAAGCCATTGGTTTATAATCAACATAAGAGACTAAGTTTCTTACACTTTGTTTACTTTGTGTTATTGATGTTTTCGTTCTAATGAAATTTGACTGAGGATTAGGATTCTTTTCCTTAGGATACATGTATTATCAAATTTTGATATTTAACAATCAAATATAACATGTACACGCTACACTTAGGGACAAATAAATGTATTTTAATGGATAGAAATATAAAGTTGCTGATGACAGTCTAATATTCAAATGGATGATATAACTGCATGACAAATCAATTTAAACTTTCAAAATGCGTAATTTTCTGCTACAAAGAAGACACTCGTGGCACGCGTCTTCCAGTCTTTCTGGACCCAGTGATTCCAAACAATCGAAAAGACGACGTTTTTCACTGGCTGCTAATATTCACCTAGGAAGTGATTACTCCAAGTCGTACACCACAAAAAATGGGCGAAGATTTTCTCTTCCTTTCATTCCTGCTTTAAGGAGACAATCAACGATCCTGGGAGATGTGATCGTCGAAGAGGATAACTGTTCGACGGAAGGCGATGACAATGAAACGAAAAATCGAACGATGAAATTTGATACTGCGATAACAGGCGATCACTTGACGAAGTTGATAGTTTTAACGTTGTTTGTGTTCATTGTGACTGTTACAGCCGTTTCTGTTTCGTTTTATAACATCATGCAACGGGACATTTGGTAAAAGAGAGAAGATGAAACTTTACATGATTTCACTCAAAAAATGGACAACTATATTATGCATGTTTTTTTTAATGATTTGTATTTGAATTATTTGACTAATACATGCGTCTTTTATGAAGGAGCCATTCGTGTCCCGATTTTTTAAGCCATGGAAAGAATTACTTCAAAACGTATTCTACTGAAAAAGACGAGTTTACATCTCTTCAACAGGAGGCGACTATAAATTGATAGTTAAGGTGGGTTATTTTTTGTGTTCATTGTGACCGTTTTCGTTTCATTTTAAAACATCGTGCAACGAGACATTTTGGTAAAGTCTAGTAAAACAGTTTATTGACAATATTGATAAAACCATCTGACGATTTTGAGACATCTATAAATTATAACAAGTGGTTTATGACTAAAAATGTTTGCATTTTAGTGGTTTAATGTCACTGATTTTAATAGGTTATGGTGATATATCTGGAACAAGTGAGAAAGACGAACAATTTTACCATAAAATATGAACTATATTGTATCTGTTAAATTGTACGATTAGATTTTGATATAAAATACAATCAATCAATCAATCAATCATCACTTTATTTCCTCTTAAAGAGATTAAATGATATAGAGTAATGTCAAACATTTACAACATAAACATATTTACAATGTACTAAACATGCATAGAAAATGAGCAGATAAATGAGTAAATAAGTAAGTCATAATTATATAGAAAAACAGATAATAGGTAACAAAAGTTTATTAAGTAATAAATATGAACATGACAATCGCTGCATTAGCCTCTCCTCAACAATAAGTTGTAATGGCTTAATGACTGTACGATGTGCACGTGACACAGTCTTCTAAAGTTGTACTCATCGAGATCAGTGTCCGGTATTGGTTTTCCTAGAAGCACTAAGTACAGTTGCGTTTCATCGTATTCGTACAGTTTAACGAAGAGATCAAGTGGAAAGTTTTCAATAATTAAATCCCAAAACAGATTTCGAAACGCAAGTGTCGATAGACAGTTACAACATACATGTTCGTAAAAGTCCTGGAATGGTCGTTTACAAAGTTCACAAGTACCTATTATACTGTTGGGTGGCTCAGTTAGTAGTTTAGTAACAAAGTAATAGTTCTTAATGTCATAACGGGTTTTTGCCAATTTCCAAAACGGTGCAATTTCAGTTTTGTTGACTATTTGAGCAAATCTGCGGAAGTCACTATCTGAGGTGGTGCGTTTTTTCCAGTTACTATCTTGAATACTATGAATTGATTGCATAACAATAGATTTCCATTCGTGTTTAGATGGAAAGTGTCCAGATAACAAATATTCTTTTAAAAAGTCATGTAAATCATATAAAAGTAGGAGTTCAAATACATCGGGGACAAATCCAAAATGTTTACGGTTGATGTCAGTCAAAAAGGAAAATAAACGGACCAAAAATATCTGTTTTGATCTATGAGAGTCGTTTAATGATACCAGTTTCTGTAAGAATATAAGTTTTCTCTTTTCAATTTCCACTGTGATTGGATATAGTCCTAACAGTGATTGACATATGTCTGATCTTGTTCTGGTTTTTAGATCGAGTATCTGTTTCGTTACGAGATGTTGGAATCTGTTAAGTGCATTGAAATCAGCAGATTTTAGGTTAGTCCAAGCTTCACAGCCATATAATACGGACGGTAAAACAACTGTATTGTATAACTTGGATAGAACAATTGGATTTGTAGATTTACTTTTAAGTTTATTTAGAGCAAAATAAGAGTTCTGTCCCTTCCGACACGCACTAACAGTACGGTCATACGATTTAAAAGATCGGTTCATCAGCACCCCAAGGTGAGAGTACTCTTCTTGGATCGGAATAAGATCTCCATTTACAGACCATGGATAAACTAACTGAGGTTCACGGGAGTTTTTTGTAAATTGTACTACTGCCGATTTTTTCGCATTAAACCGAAAACGCCATTGGCACGCATATTTTGAACACACGTTTAGCATATCTTGTAGCCCGGAGGGAGAGAGGCTAATGCAGCAAACATCATCTGCTAAGGCAGGACAACAACTGACAGTGTTAATGACACCAACATTATTATCAAAATTTTCTAATTCATTCAACATCTGATCTATAAATACTAAATATAAAAGACCAGACAAAACTCCCCCTTGTCGTACCCCTTGTGAAACATGAAAAAAAGAGGACAATGATTGGTTGGCTACTACAGCACTATAAGTATTACAATGTAAATCATTTACAATACACCACAGTTTTCCTTTAAGGCCTAGTTTAAAAAGCTTGTACATAAGACCTATTCTCCATACGGAGTCAAAGGCTTGTTTGCTATCGAGAAAGGCAACATACACTTTACTAGACATTTCAATATTGTGATAAATTGTTTCATGCAGATTAAACGAAGCAGTTGAGCAGCTGAGGTGTTTTTGAAATCCTTGTTGCTGGGGGTTTATAAACTTTTCTTTAAATGCAAATGTTGTGATACGTGCTTTTAGTAAGCCCTCAAACAATTTAAGTATTGCTGACAGTAAACTGACGGGTCTATAACTCTCGGGTGCGGTTTTACTTTTCGTGCCACCTTTGTAAATAGGAACTATTAGTCCAAGTTTCCATCTCTCAGGAATTCTACCGATTTTGATTATGGCATTGAATAAATTACAGATAGTTTTTACTAGATCTTTACCACCATACTTCAAGTGTTCGTTTTGGATTCGGTCATGGCCTGGAGCTTTTTTAAGTTTAAGGCTAGAAATTAAGCTCGCAACTTCGACTTCAGTAATAACACCACCTGGTAAACTCTCGTTAGCTTGACTACAAGTTCGTAAAATGTCCGAATATTTAGATTCAATATCGCATTTCATGTCGGCATCAAACGTATCGTAATCACTTTCTTTGTAAACGTTTTCATAATAAGATGCAAATGCACTCGTTACAGTTTCTGGTGTATTACACATTTGGTCTTTATAAATTATTTCTGGATAAACTTTGGTTTTATTTCTAGTAAAACGTTTAACTGACTTCCAGAACATTCGAATGTCACATTCGGCGGCGTTATTTAGATCGGCATAACACTTCTGTTCGTATTCCTCACACGCAGCTAATTGAATGCGTCTAAACTCGTATTTGGCATGTTTATATTCCCTATAGCTGTCATATTGCATACCACGTGGTTTACCATCCGAAATCCAGATACCTCGAAGAGTTCGTTCTTTTTTATGAGCTTCTTTCACCTCTGCAGTCCAATACGGTTTGGTATGTGGGTTAAAAGCGTTTTTCGGTATTGCGGAATTCGCGGCATCTTGTAAGTTTAAAACAAGGGAGTCGTATGCACTGTCAATATCGATTTTACAGTTTTCAATGTCCGATGAAAGAATCCTAAGTGGTTCATCTAACAAACGTTGATAAAGTTCGATTTGATTGCTTGTGATTTTGTGCCACGAAGGCAAGCGATCGCAACGTGGTAGTAAGACGTGAGGGCTGTTGTCTAACTCAATTGTAACGACAAGAGGTAAATGATCAGACGTAGAACTAATAGTCCCTTCATCAAGAATTTCATAACACCTCAACTGACCAAGAACAATTTCATCAAGTAAAACATAATCTAACATTGACTGTTTAACTATAAACGTATAATTGGGACCTTTATACTTAATTCTACCACCAGCATACATTAAGTCATGCCTACTACTAAATTTTACAAGTTCTTGCCCTTTTCGTATGTTAGACATAAACTTATCTTTTTCTAACAAACTACCATTGAGGTCACCACCTATAATAACATGACCGTAGTTTCTATAATAAGCATATAAAGAATCTAAAGCATCTAATACAAACAAATAATCATTAATGTTCTCATTAGAGGGCATATATACACCAAATATATACAATGATCCTATAGAAAGGTTTTTTAATTCAATGCCAACAATTCTGTCCGAATTAGTTTCATAAATCTCTTGTACATAAAATTGTAAAGACTCTTTATACAGAATGGCTATACCCCCTTTGCCATGGTAAGCTTTATACCCAGGCGGTAAAGGATCTGCCTTTGCAACACAATGGTAACCTTTCTCTAGGCTATTCATGAAATCAAGCGAGGTTTCTTTCATTTTATGTTCTGACAATATACAAACGTCACATTTTGTTAACCTAATAAGGTTACTAAGACAAAGGGTGGATGACATTATACCCCGAACATTCCACGCTACAATGATAAGGCTACTACACATCATTATAAAACAATAAGTTAATACAATGAGGAAAAAAGTTTTCATTGTCATGATTGGTTGTTGTAGGAGGTGCGATCATCTTGTTCATGTTGTTCATATGAGATCTCAGAAATGCGATGTTGCCACTCTCGTTCACTTAACCATTCGCGACAAGACACGCCGGCAGGCCAAAAGTTTCTTTGGTTAACGATGTTAGCGCAATTCTCGTCTATGTTTAGTTTAGCGGAGACATATCGTTGCCGATCACGTTTGCTAAATACTTTTAGGTAAGTTACATTTACGTTTCTCTTTTCTAAGTACGAAATTATTCCTTGACGCGTTGAATTTGAAGTTATGCCCGACAAGTAATATCTAACTGTCCGACGTCTCTTTACGCCAGTGAAACATTCTTCGACGTCCGCATTGACCTGTCTCTGTTGGTCAATTGTCTGACCCATGATTCTAACCGGAATACGATGAACAGAATCGTTCGGATCCCTCTCCGCGCTCAGTACACTGTCTACGTTTTTACCGTTATGCGAGGCTTCATTGTAATGGGTTTGCATAGACGATAGATCAACTGAGTTATTTGTCACCGTGTTTGTTTTGACTTCAACGGGTGGATGCACATAATTACTACGATTTACTATGTCATGTTCAGAAGTAGTCACCGGTTTTAAATTACGAGGCTCCCTTTGGGTAATTTCGGCGTACGAGTGCTGACTACACGATTTCAAATCGTTGACGCTTTTCTGTAAATTTATAATTAATTTTCCGAGTCGATCGGTCTCCGAATCAATGCGTCTTTTGTGCGCGGTATATTCGTCGTAGTCAAACTCTCCAACCGAGGAAACGTTTTGCTTTAACAGTTTTATGCTAGCGTCGTATTGGGTACATTTTCGGTCGTATGATACGCGCAACTCGTGCAACTTTTCAACGTTTTCATCGAGGTCTTCCCTGAGTTTTTTATTACACTTTTGTAAAGTTTCAATTTCTTTTACATGATCCTTCTCATTTTTTTCAAGTTCTACTACCCTAGTCATTAACGACTGGAGAGTTACTCTGAGTTCAATAAGAGAGCAGTTATCATTGTTGTCGCCTACAGGTTTAGATTTATTGGTAGTGTCAGATTTGAAAACATCTTCGATTCCAGTCGGGTCACCACATAGAAATGCCTGAATGATGAAGCAATCGCGCGCATATCTTTCAGTAGATGTTTTATGCACAGTATTTTTTTCGTGTGAATAATTTCCCCAAAGGACACCCTTGTACGGCTCGAGCACGCCCTGCAAGTGTTTCCCTGTACCATGTTATTGTATTGTCTGATGAGTTAGTTAAATCAATAAGTTTGTTTATATACGTGTCTTTTGGGATATTTTTAAGTTCTTTATCAAGCATAGCGATATATTCTTGACCTGGGACAAAGTCTTGACTCGGTGATATGTCTTGGCTTGGAGAAGGATCGGGTATTAACGATGATTGTGTCTCTTGTGAATATATTTGAAAGCTGTTATCATGTGAATTCGGGATGTATGTGGTCGAAGAAGCCGGGCTATTACAATTATCTAAGTTTGTGAATACTCGTACATATGATGCACTATCGGGTGAGTAGTCGATACATGTATTTGGTAATATTTTGGTAAGCGTCGGGCTAGTTTGGTCTACATCAACTTCAGAAATAGATGACTGGGTCAGTGGAATCTCGAATGTCCCCGTCTGGGGACGTGCAGGCTCCGTCAAAGGCATGATATGGGTTAAGGATCACAAGATGTATTTGTGAGGTACATGAGAAATGAAAATTGTATGTACAATATAAAGGATACACCACAAAAAACAAATTTTCTTCCCAGAGTTTTTTCAGCCTACCGCCATTTCTCTCGACCGGAAGTTTTGATTTTCTTTAATGTCAAAAGTAGACTTGTGTAAAACCGTTCAGTCAAAATTAAAAGGACTGGAATATCTAATCAGCAGCATTAAAAACCAAATCTGAAACACAGGGGAGAATCGGTATATCGGTAAAAATGAGCGTGAACAATTTTCCTATGGCGGTCAAGTATTGTGCGTGATCGCGAACAATTTTGTACCGGATCGTGAACAACGCATATTGGATTTTTTTCGTAGATGGTCAGTCTTTTTTCTTTTATAGCACGTTAAAAAAAGCAAAATTAAAAAAACAAATTATGTCTGGCAAAATGGTTTAACTTAATAAGTGGAAACATGAAAGCCGTTTTACTTAAAATTGAATAGCTTTCTCAAATTTTGAAAAGGCAGATAGTATGTTGATATAAAAAGGTCAGAATTTAACACATTTTGTAAACAAAACATGTGTGTTCTGCTTCATATTAATATTAAAATGCATGAAATATGGTGTTTTAGATTCAAATATCATTATTTCATTTACCAAGAGCTAAAAATATATTTTCTTTCAAATGCAAGAGAGAAACTGGACATTTTATGTAGTTTTTGTTATTTTTGGGATCGCGAACAATTTGGCACCGCTGGTTTTGGATCGTGAACTATGATCGCAAACAATTTATTAGTCAATATCGAATGTTTTAGATAATGAAGAGTTTAAGCGTTTGAACAGATTGACATGTATATATAAAACTTATTTTTCAGGAATGAAAAGAAAGAACAAAAGTCTCAGCAGCAGGAAAGGCCAGTGGAAGACAAAGAAACGCAAAGTTTTTGTGTTTTGTGTTTCCTTGTGCTGTTCTTGTTTATGTTTATCGGTTCTGTCGTTGCCCTTTCGGACTTTTGACACTCGAATGCCCCATTGGTCCCTCTGCTTTAAAAAAAAAATAATTATCATAACATGTCATTTATGTCAAAATGTAAAATCACAGATTGGTTTGTCATAGGGTTTTGTTTTATCTTCCTTGATTTGACACACTGGATTGGAAATTCACAGCGCGGCGGGTGTGCTATAGCAGGCAGGAACCGCTTTCTCTTCCGGAGCACCCGAGTTTACTCTGTTGATTTCTGTTCGGTTGATTTTGTTTTGTGTTTTATCGTGCTGTTCTTGTTCATGTTTACTGGGTTTGCCGTTACTCTTTCGGACTTTCGGACACTCGAATGTACCATTGGTGCCTGTTTGTCAAGATATGTTATTGGTTTTTTTTTATTTATGAACGATAAGAATATAAAGACGTTACTTTGGACAATGAGTACCCTTAAAAAATTTGCAAATTGTAGCCTTTTTGAGTAGTCTGGAACGATGCGAAACTCCTACCTTAGAGTACAAGGTGAGTAGTAGTACTCGTGGTTCTCGTTTATTATTTCTCGGGTGGAGCAGGGTGGAGCAGCTTTCTGCGCAGGTCTGTGACGTCATATCCACTTCCGGTCCACCATCTTGCTTCCGGTCCGCAATCTTGCTTCCGGTTCCGCCATCTTGCTTCCGTTTCCGCCATTTTGCCTCCGGTCGGCCATCTTGCTTCCGGTTCCGCAACATCCGGTAATTAAGGGGAGGTAATTCCACAAAGTCACCGCACGGTAAAAGGCTTGTAACTAAGTTATTCATTGACCGATTCCTTTCGGGTTTGTTGCATTGTCTTTAGTATGACAATGTCTCTTTGATGATTTTCTTTGTGGTCTTCAGTGGTCATTAGAGGATTGACCAGTAGGGTGACCATTTACTATTTCTTAACAAAGGTGGGGTTGTCGTATATCGTTGGAAAGGTAGCAAGGTGTAGTTGCCATTTTTGAGTTGTTTGAGTCGGTAGTGGTCAGTGGTCAGTCAGGGCTTGACAATTTGGTGACCCCTTTTTCTTCTTGTTGTATACTTAGCGTGTAATATATCATTGTAAAGCTTGTGAGGTCTCGTTTTATATTCTTTCTTTCGTGTCAATCTAAGGGAAGTAACTCTTGGTTTCTACTGTGTTTTAAGTCTTGTATACTTGATATCGTTTTGTAAGGAATTTGCCGGGCTTTGTGGGGTAGTACTGGTTTGATCTTTTTATAGGGCGTTAGGGATAACAAATCGATTTTAAGTTTCGATACTTTATTTTGAACACAGTAATAGGTTTCAGTCTTCATCCTCGTCGTCTTCACTCTCCTCGTCAGGCCTGAACTGTTTTATTTTCTCATCCAGCAAGTACTTTCTCTTCTCAGTAGCGTATTTCCAAGACTCTTCATACTCATAATCTTCATCGTCCCTCAGTCGTTTTGCTGTTTGTTTGATCTTCTTGTGGAGTGGATCTCGTGCCATTTCCATTTGCCACATAACGTTATTGACGTAGCGATTTTTTAGAGCTTCTCTATAGAGCGGGAGCAAATCCAAGTCAGCCTTTGATATTGCCTCTTTTTCGCGGTGACCTTTTTCCATGTTTTCATCCACTTTCTTTTCGTGTTCGTCTTTGTAGCTGATCATCACTTGTCCAATAAAGCCATTCCACGGATCGAATTGTTCTCCGGGGTAAGTTTCTTCGTCTTCAGACAAGTCATCACTCTTTTCTGATTCCGTATCTTCCTCTTCCTCAGTTTCCCATTCCGGGTCCTCCTTCAACCATTCCGGTTCCTCCATTTTTCTTTGATGCTTCTGTTCTTTGTGTCTCTGTAGATTGAACAACTTTTGGCTTGTGTATCCGCATACGTCGCAATGGTACATCTTTCCTTCTCGACGGCCGGGTTCTATCTGATGATTTTTGTTCCGTCCGTGTAAATTTATCTATCACTTCTGAATAGTATAACATGTTGTTAACAGAACCCTCATTGCCGGTGCGGATTTGATCAGGTCTTGTTAAATTGTCTTTCTTTCTTTTCCATACATAGGCAAAGAATGCATTCCTCAAATTTGCTAAGCTCTTTCTATTGTATGCAAGCTTCAATGCTTTGAATCTACGCCATTCTTTAAATATTTGCTGGCATTCTATGCACGGCACAATTAAATTTTGTTTCGATTTATAAAACTGATCTTTTGGCTTCCTCTCGCCGCATTTACGACAAACACGTTCCCCGTTCTCACTTTCAATGTTCTTTTCTATGAGTTTTAGAAGATAATCCATTACATTTACGTGCGTCTTGTTCGAATACATTTGAGCCACTGACAACATTGATCATTCATTTTGCCTTTTCAAAATTGTATCGTCCAATCATCTCTCAGCATTTTATCATCTGACTTACTCTTTGCTCTTCTTGCTCTTTTGATTGCTCAGTTTGCTCTTTTGCAGCTCATCTTGCTCTTTTGCAGCTCCTTTTGCTCTTTTGCAGCTCCAATTGCTCTTTTGCAGCTCATCTTGCTCTTTTTCTTGCTCATCTTGCTCTTTTGCAGCTCATTTTGCTCATTTACCTTGCTCATCTTGCTCTTTTGCTGCTTTTCTTACTAATTTGATCACCCAGCAGCAGCAGCAGCCATTTTACCCTCTTCACCCCTTTCACTTACGCAGCAGCAGCAGCAGCCGTTTTAAGACCTTCTCCCCCCTTTTTTCACTTATGCAGCAGCAGCAGCAGTCGTTTTACCCTCCTCTCCCCTTTCACTTATGCAGCACCAGCCGATTCCTTACCTTCTTCCCTTTTCTTCTAGTTATGTTTTTCCTTTCCTGTGTTAACTTGTACAACCTTTGTCAAGCAGGGAATCCAGACCACTTTATACTTTTAATTTTCCATAGGCCCTGTGTTAAATCTGTTGGCGACTCGTGTCACCCCCAGATCTCAGCAATGAAGTCGTGTGTAATCATGCGGAACTAACTATTTCATTGAGATTATTTTGTACTTGATAACCCAATATCTTGTAACCAGTTCAAACCGGTTTCTTTTCGTTCCGATACGGGTAAAACGACTGCTGCGTAAGTGAAAAAAGGGGGGAGAAGGTCTTAAAACGGCTGCTGCTGCTGCTGCGTAAGTGAAAGGGGGGAAGAGGGTAAAATGGCTGCTGCTGCTGCTGCTGCTGCTGGGTGATCAAATTAGTAAGAAAAGCAGCAAAAGAGCAAGATGAGCAAGGTAAAGAGCTAAAAAGAGCTGCAAAACAGCAAGATGAGCAAGGTAAAGAGCTAAAAAGAGCTGCAAAAGAGCAAGATGAGCAAGAAAAAGAGCAAGATGAGCTGCAAAAGAGCAATTGGAGCTGCAAAAGAGCAAAAGGAGCTGCAAAAGAGCATGATGAGCTGCAAAAGAGCAAACTGAGCAATCAAAAGAGAAAGAAGAGCAAAGAGTAAGTCACGTGATAAAATGCTGAGAGATGATTGGACGATACAATTTTGAAAAGGCAAAATGAATGATCAATGTTGTCAGTGGCTCAAATGTATTAGAACAAGACGCACGTAAATGTAATGGATTATCTTCTAAAACTCATAGAAAAGAACATTGAAAGTGAGAACGGGGAACGTGTTTGTAGTAAATGCGGCGAGAGGAAGCCAAAAGATCAGTTTTATAAATCGAAACAAAATTTAATTGTGCCGTGCATAGAATGCCAGCAAATATTTAAAGAATGACGTAGATTCAAAGCATTGAAGAGCTTAGCAAATTTGAGGAATGCATTCTTTGCCTATGTATGGAAAAGAAAGAATTTAATTTACAATTTAACAAGACCCGATCAAATCCGCACCGGCAATGAGGGTTCTGTTAACAACATGTTATACTATTCAGAAGTGATAATTAAATTTACACGGACGGAACAAAAATCATCAGATAGAACCCGGCCGTCGAGAAGGAAAGATGTACCATTGCGACGTATGCGGATACACAAGCCAAAAGTTGTTCAATCTACAGAGACACAAAGAACAGAAGCATCAAAGAAAAATGGAGGAACCGGAATGGTTGAAGGAGGACCCGAAATGGGAAACTGAGGAAGAGGAAGATACGGAATCAGAAAAGAGTGATGACTTGTCTGAAGACGAAGAAACTTACCCCGGAGAACAATTCGATCCGTGGAGTGGCTTTATTGGACAAGTGATGATCAGCTACAAAGACGAACACGAAAAGAAAGTGGATGAAAACACGGAAAAAGGTCACCACGAAAAAGAGGCAATATCAAAGGCTGACTTGGATTTGCTCCCGCTCTATAGAGAAGCTCTAAAAAATCGCTACGTCAATAACTTTATGTGGCAAATGGAAATGGCACGAGATCCACTCCACAAGAAGATCAAACAAACAGCAAAACGACTGAGGGACGATGAAGATTATGAGTATGAAGAGTCTTGGAAAAACTCTACTGAGAAGAGAAAGTACTTGCTGGATGAGAAAATAAAACAGTTCAGGCCTGACGAGGAGAGTGAAGACGACGAGGATGAAGACTGAAACCTATTACTGTGTTCAAAATAAAGTATCGAAACTTAAAATCGATTTGTTATCCCTTACGCCCTATAAAAAAGATCAAACCAGTACTACCCCACAAAGCCCGGCAAATTCCTTACAAAACGATATCAAGTATACAAGACTTAAAACACAGTAGAAACCAAGAGTTACTTCCCTTAGATTGACACGAAAGAAAGAATATAAAACGAGACCTCACAAGCTTTACAATGACATATTACACGCTAAGTATACAACAAGAAGAAAAAGGGGTCACCAAATGGTCAAGCCCTGACTGACCACTGACCACTACCGACTCAAACAACTCAAAAAGGCAACTACACCTTGCTACCTTTCCAACGATATACGACAACCCCACCTTTGTTAAGAAATAGTAAATGGTCACCCTACTGGTCAAGCCTCTAATGACCACTGAAGACCACAAAGAAAATCATCAAAGAGACATTGTCATACTAAAGACAATGCAACAAACCCGAAAGGAATCGGTCAGTGACTAACTTAGTTACAAGCCTTTTACCGTGCGGTGACTTTGTGGAATTACCTCCCTTTTATTACAGGATGTTGCGGAACCAGAAGCAAGATGGCCGACCGGAAGCAAAATGGCGGAACCGGAAGCAAGATGGCGGAACCGGAAGCAAGATGGCGGACCGGAAGTGGATATGACGTCACAGACCTGCGCAGAAAGCTGCTCCACCCTGCTCCACCCGAGAAATAATAAACGAGAACCACGAGTACTACTACTAAGGTGAGCAAAATTATTAAAATTACTAAAATTGCACTGTATTGGAAAGAAAAAAAATCATCAATTTTTCAACAAATATTGCTGCAATTCTCATTCTATATACGTACACTGAAAAAAAATCACCATTAAAATGTCCAATTTAAAAAAAGGATAGAAACCACTTATCAATCAGATGAAAGCTATATACAGCTATTGAGGCATTATGGTAGCCATTTTGGATTTTTGAAGAAAAAAAATGTTGCCTGCCTGAACAAGTTACAAAGGAGGTTCTTTAAGTTGCACTTTTATTTTTTACATAATTTAAAACCTTCCTACTGGACAAAATTTACAGTTTTCAATGATTTTATCATGAACATACTCATTATGATACAAAAAATTGTTATTCATTATAATCATGAATTAAATATTAAAATTATCATTAAATCGAAGGTTTAATTAAAAATATATATTATATTTAATGTGGTCACGCTGTCCTGTTCACGATCGAATTTTGCAGGTACCAAATTGTTCGCGATCATAAAAGGCAAATTCTGAATCGTTTTTACACTTTTTCTCCCTTTAATATTCCATTTAAGTTAAATAAATGGAATATTTTATATTTAGAGACATTTTCAATGTTAAATATCAAAATATTTTTCAGTTTTTTTTTAACATATTTAAAAAATTATTTGAAATAAATTGCTCTTTTAATTCAACTATCATGTAAAAAACGTTGGGTAGGATAGCGCCTTTACGTTTTTAGGAAAAATGGAATTTCCAAAGCAAAATGTTAAAATGTATTTCAGTAAAGGAAACATAGTTATTTTGCCAGACGCTTTTAGTTTTTTGAATGACGTTTGTAATTTCTTAATTTCTAGTAAATTCTATGATATCACGCCAATATGCGTTGTTCACGATCCGGTACAAAATTGTTCGCGATCACGCACAATACTTGACCGCCATAGGAAAATTGTTCACGCTCATTTTTACCGATATACCGATTCTCCCCTGTGTGAAAGGAAGAAGAAAAAACCAAAGCAGTCGACGTTAAAATGTTATATTCTAAAATCAAAACAATCACAATAATTCAGAAAGCAGTCCTATTAAATTATTCCCGAGCTTACCCCCACCCGGTCTGTTTGTACGTCTATGAGCTTAACAAAAAAAGATGTCAAGTTTTAGTGAAGTCTTATTGAACTGAAATCCACACATTTTAATCAGTAGCAAAGTAGTAGGGAAGGTAGAAAAAGCAAAAATAGGGAAAAAGTTTGCTTTTAAAGTTCGCCTGCCAACCTTTAAGTGTATTCGTTGCCCAACAGAATTGTCTGTTATGAACGTTTTATTTATAGATTTAGTTCAGCGATTTGAAGAGTTATATAATATATTTTCAAAAATACATGTATTCATGTATAAAACAATGTAATATTGTGCAATTACATGTTGATTTTTGCTGCATTTAGTAATTTACTACATATACATATAGACAACTCAAATTGATTTCATTTGTTCCTGAATAATTCAAGGTTTCTGATTGTATTAACAAGCTAGTTATTGATACAACATGGCAAATGAATACATTTAAATCCCTAGGGAATTAGGCTAATCCATATTTGATAGGAGATTATTAAAGTCTGATCTACAAATCTTATAAAATGGTGTAATAATCTATAATAAATTACCAAACATTATCAAATTTTCGACACATCGTTTTAGGAATTGCTGCAAAATGAACCATTAGCGCCACAGGCAATTGTCTTATTGCTGAAACTCTGAAATTAAGGCAGTGTATCCTGACTTAGAATATTATTGGATTCTGTGTCATGAATTTAAGGCATTAAAAATGGCGACCAGACGTAACCGGCTAATGAACAATTAGTGTTTTCCTGTCACTCACGAATAAAGACATCTTCTATACCAATACACGATGATTTAACCATTGTGATCGACACTTTGTCAGATATTGGTGCTCGGTTTGTAATTTTTATTATCATAAACAAGGAAACGTTCATATCGTCGACATAATGTCTAATTAGTGCATGTGAAGCCTGAAAAAGGAACAGTTTATGTACAAAAACATGCCTTATAAACGGATATAAAACTTTTGCAATTAGTAAAAGTTTGTAGTTTTTCGTGGGAGTTACTACCGAATTGGCAGTTCAAGCGACTCAGTCAAAAGGACAAACACGTTTTAAAATTTACCAAGTGACCAAAACTGTGTTATGTTTTCATTAGAATTCTTATATGTGTACCATTAATTTCAAGAAGATATAATGAGAAATTACATTCTACAGAGACGCCGTTCTAGTGTCGCTTTGAGCGATATCGCAGAAGAGCCATATGATGGATCTCGACGTCGTTCTAGCATCATGGCCAATGACATTGCAAACTTTAACATGGATCGACGACGAAAATCATCGGTTTATTTAGGGACTGCTGGAATCAGACCGACGATTAATTCATCGAACAAACCAAAGACAGACGATCGGGAAATGAATGAATTTCGGGATTTTATAAAAAATCACAAACTCGAAAACGGAGATGTTGGTAAACTACGGAGGATGTCTATTCAGATAGAGACAATGGTAGCAGACGATAGTTTGAAAAACTTTCTGGTAACCGCCATTTTTATAACGTTGTTTTTGATCAGTGTCATCGCATTCTCAATTTACCAACGGATAGGGGGTTAGTCTTTATTGTTATCTGTGCTTGTTTATTGTAAACATTTTTTTTCTAAAAAAAACATTTTGTCGAATATTACAAATAAAAAATATATATAAGACTAATCATTTTTCCATAGGAAATATAAATTATTCGTATACCTCTAGGACGATGCAACGTACTTTTCGTTGTATGGTAAATGTTGATTTAGCTATAAAAACAAACCCATTTTATAAGTTATATCAGATACTTGTGAACGTATTTTGGTTTTTAAAAAGTGAAAGAATAAGTGTAGAATTTGTTCTTTTATAGTACAAGATATAAACTTAATTGTGTCAGTCGTGTGCAACAACCAAGAACTGCTTGCCATTTCGAATCACGTTTTTAACGTGATTAAGGTTTTGTTTATCACTGCTAGGAATATTTACTGGATAGACGAATAGAGTAAAAAAGAAATAAATTCTGATACCCGTTAAAAATTTCTTGAATTCAATTTTCTAACGGGCTTAAACCCTGGTGCTTAGAAGAAAAAATATTTCACTCTAGTCTCTATGCGCTTCTGCCTGGTATAGAATCGATAATGCATATTGTTTAAAGGCATATTGCCTGAGAAAATCACATCTTTTCGTGTCTAGTTTTTTGGTATCATTCAGACCGAAAGGTAGTAAAAAAAATTAGATTGAACACATTTATTACCATGCAAATTTGCGTTAAACTTAGTTTATTTGCCATATAGATATATCGAAATTTGTAAAAATGATTGAAATCGATACGCATGTTCTTACGACTGATACTGTTGTTATTATTCGATTTGTTTCAATTGATTAGTAGCTAAAGTTACTATTCCGGACAAAGAATTAATTTATTATTTGCATTAACATATTATGATTGTGTTTTCGGTGTCAGCCCATGTAGTAAGTTATATACTAGTATCCAACATCTGTTGGGAAATTGATAATTTACACGAATAAGGTAATAATGAAGCAATCAACATAACAAAAACATGTATTGTATATTTGTTACCAAGAGGTTTCTATACCACTAAACACTTTAGTATAAAAACCTATTGTTATCACTTTAAAACATATTTGGACTTCCTTTAAATGTACAAGTGAAAAAATGCACATGTAGGAAGAGGACATGAAAACAACACTAACTTGTGCAAAGGTCAATTTGTGATTATTATCCCGAGTACCAGGGCATATATCATTACATTTAGTAAAGTCTAACATACATCAGTTAACGTCTTGAAGACAGGCTTATATAGGTACAAACAACATTACTTATTCTGACATGCCAGCTGCATAAAAAACACAGAATAGTCCTAAGATGTCTCATCATTAGCTTAGTTTTGAGGGGGTGTGTTACGAAACAAAGTTCCAAGGTGGCTGTCAGTAAGTTCTGTTATTAATCTGCATAGTCTATGCACATTTCAAGGAGTAATCTCTCATCAGCAGCATTTGAATCAAAATTATAAGAAGACCGAAAACCAAAAGGTTAGAAAGAGACTTGTCTGCCTAAAACACCCGAACAAGGCAGCCAAAAACGACAACACCAAGGATATCGACCTTGTTCATGCTAGTCCTTTTTAAAAAAATATTAAGATTATCTGAAAAGTTCGAAAACATATAATTGGTACATGTAAAAGTCAAATGTGGCAATTTTGAACTCTTCAAAAAAGGTGTACGATAGTATCGTATCAAAAAGCAAAATCACTTTAAACGTTAGTTAACTTATGCACAAGAATCATTCAGAAATATTGGCTTACACTCCCATAGAACAGGATCACCTTTTATGAAAAATTGGCACACCGTAACAGAGCAAATGTACATCAATGCCTTTGGACAACTTATATCAATGACTAATAATGTAATTGTTGTAGACGGCATGTGTCTTTACTCTCAAGACATTGATGCTATCTGCTAGGACACTCAGCAAAAAACTATAGTGAGAAATTGATGGTTGTCGGTTACACCGTTCAAATATAACAAATGAAATAATGACAATCCATGACAATGTGTTGGACAGCAACAATGTAATTTCTTAGAGATATTTGTTTGTTTTTTTTATTTCATACTTTTGACAATATTTTAAGATTTCTATACCGACCGGTTATTATCGTACAATTTCAATTTTTTAAGAAGAGCTGAAACAACAGGAAAAATTTTAAGATGCAAAGGAGTACATTTAAGAGGCTGTCCATGTAGAAATCAGACAAAAGCCTACAGAATCTGGCACATGAAGAATTTCATCCCAGCAAATTTACTGTTTTAATGTATGATGGATGACTTGTCTTTGTCATGAACAAAGCAACCAAATTTTGCAAATATGAAAGAGTTATCTCCCTTTTTCTGCATATTTTCAATGCATTCTCTATAAATTATACCTAAGTTATCACTTCAATAAACCAAAAATCTGCTTTTGTTTTCGAGAAGGGATGCTAACCTGATGTGAAATCAATGAAATTTTTTTAAAACAAAATTTGTCATGTGCCAGCTATTGCCTTGGTTTTGCTGGACAGCCTCTTAAAAGGCATAAGTCTGGGAATGATAAAAAAGAAACACACAACATAAAAAATACACACAAACTGAACCACAGTCAGCACCGTGAGCTCAACTCCAAACTACAGTGAACTTGGGTACACATCGTCTTATTGACAACAATAAATCCAGCGACGCTGCGTATATTAAGTCACGTGATGTCTTTCGTTTTCTTGAGCGACGACACCAACAATTTGTGTTAACTAATACGGAAATCGTAATATACCCAGTTCTTGCATATCAACGAACCAGTTGCAATACTTTAACTTCACGAAATGTTGCTACACAAAGAGTTGAAAGTTGACATTAGAACCAAAAAAAAACATTGTGTTTGAGATTAGAGTTATGTATGAAGCCTTCATAGGGTGTCAATTATCAATCTCGAGAAATGAAATCAAATATTAGGCGAACTTCCTAGAATCTGTAGTGCTCCTGGGGATACATTAGATAGACACAGAAAGCATTATAAGCGAATGTTTTTAGATAAAAGGACATCATCAGTATAACAAAAGAGGAGGTTAACAGATAGAACAAGTCTACGATCATTTTCGTCTGGAAAATTTGCTTCATATTAATGAAAAAACTAATCAGCAAGCAATGGTCAATGGTTTGCGTTGATATATCGAATGTCTGCTGATAAAAAAGGGCTGAACAGTCGCTCAAAACAACTACAACAGAATTACAGAAGACTAAGTATTCCGATGTAACTTACTCTGCTAACTATATATTTCACATACTCCATAAAAAGAAGAGAACAATAGCTTACATATCAAAACCAAAATTGCAAAATTACAAACAAAAGACCAGTTCAGATGAGGCTAAAAATTATAACGAAGTTTTAAAAAAAAATATAAGAGATATTTATAGCTGCTCTTTTTATTTCACATAAAGTGTGCAGTCTTTCGATCGTTTATTTGCCAACGATTGCTCACTTAACCGCGATATTAACTCTGAGTGACAATCATATTAACAAAAAATATTTGGACTCTACAAAATTTGGTAAATACTTGGGGCATGAATTTGAGTACATCATTTCTGTTCATCAAAAGAATCAACCTTTACATATTTGTTAGATGATCATATATTGGAACATGTCACTGAAAATCAATACCTGGGTGTTATGATAAGTGACAAGGGTATTCTCACATTTCAAAGATTTTAGATAGGACGAATAGTATAATTGGCACGATTAAAAGAAATCTAAAACATAGATTACCGACAGCGTACAAATCCATCGTTCACTCCATTTTAGACTATTTAGCACCGTTTGGCACCAATAAAAACAAACTTGAAAGTGTCAAGCGCCATGCCGCCAAACTTGTTAAAAATGACGAACGCTGTACAAGTAGTATTAGAAAAATGATAAATAGCATAAAATAGAGGCCCTTAGAGCAGCACAGAAAAGAACAAAGACTGGTGATATTGCATTAATTAAGGGTCATCAGGGCAGTTGGACATTTTTAAAAAGAAAATCTTAGTGTATAGACAGCACATATTCGTTAAATAGGGGTGGACCTTGTTTTTTTTTTGTTTTGGCCAGAATTTTTTTTCTACGCTGGCCGCGGAAATTTTGTTTATCTTTTATAAAGGTGTCCCGAGTTTTTTTCCAATATAAACATTTTTTTATATGGATAAAATCCTTATTCAGATATTTTTCTTTACTTTTGCTTCCAAAATATCTTCTTCATACAAATCGGACCCAGAATATTTTTGAGGGAAAAAAACAAGTAAAGGCACCGACCATTTGATTTTCGGGGGGGGGGGGGCTGGGATTTTTTTTTCTGGCTCTGATTTTTGGCCAACAAAATAGTCTGGCCAGCTTATAGGGCAAAAAAAAATTATCTGGCCCTCATTTTGCGCATTAGAAAAACAGAGAGTTTCTGAACAAAATTTTCTAGCATCGAGTGTATAGGGGTGAAAATCCCAGGCCCCCCAGAAAATCAAATGGTCGGTGCCTAAGTAGTAGTCCACCCAAGAATCATGCAAAATTGAAGAAAAGTGATTCATCGATAAAAAGGCTACAATGGTTTATTTTTTAACGAAAGATGGTTTAAAGTATATAAAATTAGAAATAAATAACAATTTGCTCATAACTGCCTGGTCCTAGGAGAAATCTTGCCATTTTGTAACAATGGTTTCTATTGTAATTATTGACAATTTTAAGAGTTATCTCCCTTTTTTACATTTTTCCAATGCATTCTATATTTTTTTTCTCTCAGGACCAGGGCTATAGTTTGGAAAAAGAACAGAAAAGATCAAAGCAGGGTGCTTTAGGAGTAACACATCAAAAATAAATTTGGTGTAGGCTTTTAGGTGATTTTATTATGAATTTATTATGTAATTAAAAGCAAGATATAGTTTTGATGCCCTATGACGTTTGTTCTAATAAGAAATGTTTGCATTTAATATGTATTTTGTACATTTTGACATTATTGAAACCATACAAAACATTTTCTACTTCATTTGCTCATCAAATACTTCTTTGCATTTTAGTATTGACAGATAAAGTCGGTTTTTAGTCTAAATACTTTTTAGAATGTTTTGTCTCATCAAACCTTAAATGCTAAATAATAGACACCAATTATACATAACTAGTCAACCATAGCAAAAAAATTAGTACGACAGACTTCTAAGTACTCGTCATGTTTCCATATAAATTTTTATCTTGTCATTATCATGTCAATAATTTTCTAGCCTTCAATGACGGTTATTAAATATAATTAATAAATTAAAATCTTTATTAAACTGATGCAATGATTTATGAATATGAATCATACAAAGACACATTTGGAGATATCGTTTATTTGTATAAAAAATAACATAGTTTAAAAGTAAATAAATAAATAACCTTATTGTCAGACAGAAAGTAAACTAAAAGAAAAAAAATAACACATAAATTTTGGCATTATAAATTTGCATGACTAAAACAACACTACATTATTGAACCATCTACATTTAATTAAAAAGTTTGTTTAACTTACAGGAAAAAATCATTCTCGTGTGTATTATGGGGAAGCACCATTTCATTATACAATTTATATGTTTAATCATATCATTTTCAAAATGCAAATTTATGGAGACGAACATCTTATATGTAAAGGATTTGAAGATGTTTTGTAGTGTCCGAGTCCTGCTGATTTTATACATTGTTCTTGTTTCCAGAGAGGAAGATGATAAAAATCAATCCTACTCATCTTCATCACTTCTCTAAAATGTCTTTCTGTAAGGTGAAACTGAAAGAAAAAAGGGAAGAAATATTTTTTTTTTGCTTAATAAAATTTACTGTTTTGTGAATATCTTGACAGAAATCACATGGAAAACAGTATTGATACGTTATGTTTCATCAAAATTAACCATTTATTACCAAGATTATTTTGCAAGCTGTCTATAATAATGACAACAGAATATTCAAAAATATTTTAACTTTGGCAACAAACTAGCATAAAACTTAACAAAAATCTAACAAACAACAGAATACTACAATGCCTTATGATTTTTTTATCAAATGAAGAATGCCAAAAAATTGGAGAAATTGATTTTGCGCAATGACAAGAAACAATTATTATGGAATATTCCAAAGCAAAGCCACAAACCAGTGACAATATGTTTCAAAATAATGTGTTATGCATATTCTTTAATAAAGATGTTCAAAAGATTGTTTACATACACCCATGACTTAGCAGGTGTAAACCTGCACCACTTTACATTAACAAGCCTGGACAGTTGTTACTAAAATGATTGATCACAGTGATCATAAAATGACAATTTGCAGTGTTATACATGTATCAATATATTATCATTATTGTTACCTCTTTATGACTTCGATCTATTTCATCACAAGGGTCTTTCTTCATTAGTTCTCTATATGCATACTTGGGATACTTTTGGAAGGTTTTGTCAGTCATCTGTAAAATTTATATGAATATAATATTTTATACATTAAAGTATATTTTTATTATTATCCTTTTCAATTAACTATAGTTCTTTTAAATTACAAGGTTTTTTTTTTTATTTTTAAAGTTTAATTTGTTTTTATTTTATAATGAAAACTCGTTGAAAATAAAAGCACCCCAATTAGACAAGCAAATGATAGGTAAAGACTTGTCACGCAAAAATTTTAATATATTTTAATGTAATGTGTAGTCAGCATATATAGATAACAAATTATCTATGAAATATAATTGATAAAAACTCTTTACCTCCTGGTTAATATCTATAGATGCATTCTCTTGTCTTATTATTTTCCTACTCAAACTGTACTCCTCATTTCCCTAAAAATAATATGGGTCATTTTTTCATTAACAAAGACATGAAAATCAGAATCATTACTTGTTTCAAATCTTTACTCAAGAAACTTGTAATCTATTGTAAAATCTTTGCTAATTGTTTTTACTAGATATATGATTTTGTAAAAAGTTACTAATTATGTAATTTTAAGTAGCAATAAATTGTAATTATAAATAAAACATGGTGATTATCAACCAGCCGCAGTTCTCAACAAATATAAAGCATTGACCTATCTAAAATAATCTTCATTTAATACAAATCATTTAAGGGTCATAAAAATGATAAATATAACAGCAATGATAAAAAAAGTGTAATGACTAAATTCTTACCCCATATTTCGTATTGCACCAGTCCCTAAAATGTTTGATAAATGTTTCTGGTTCGTGACCCTGAGACACAATCCATATATTCACATCTTCTAGAGATCTTTTGGCAGGATCTTCGTCAATATATTTCTATTGGAATTAAAATCAATGAATATCAGAAATTATATCACTTAACTCTGTTTTACATGTATTGAACTTTGTTGTAATTTTAATTTTGAAGCGACAAAACCTTTATCTTTCATTTAAAAATTCCCAAAATATAGTACTAAATTCTTATTATATATTTACCTTTCTGCTGTTACAAAAACATCAATTAAAAAGAATTTGAAACTATTTTACATTTACTATACTATAAAGTTTATTGACATCAAATAAAGTTACAGTGAGAAAAAAATAATAGTTTGAAAAGATGAGATGTTATATTTACCTTAGGCAGATCAAGCAGTCCTTTTCTGACATCTTCGTCAACGCTTTGTCCCACCCAAATAAATATCTGGAAAAAAAAACAAAAAAAAATCAACAGCTTTCTTGTTTTTTTTCTAAATCTTCAAGTTCATAATTGATAACTGTTTTAAAACATTCCATCAAGTTTCGTTTGTTTGTTTGCTTGGTTTTTAAAACTTATGTACATAACCATTTATGGTGATTTAATTTCGACTTCGTTTGTAATGTGCTTTTCCACCTCCAAATAAAATCTACCTGACAATTTGGCAAAAATGTTTTACAAACCAATGTTTTAGTTAACTTTAAACTTTGACATATAATAAGTTTTATCATGCAAAGGCATAATGAAATCACCAAAAAAGATTGTAATGCTTTTGTATGTATAAACAATATAGATTTAGGATCAGCTAAACATATACTTACTTGATCAAAAGAATCAAGAAAGCAAATTTCGGATTCAGTCAAATCCTGAAAAAATGTAAAGCATTATGATGTATAATTGAAAAAAAATTATAAACAAAATGTCCATGGCAAAAAAAAATATACAAAATGATAGCGGAGATACCACACGCGAAAAAAATAACAGTAAATATGTTTTAATGCATTAAAATGGTATGAGATTTGTATATATTTGAAGATGGAAGATTTTATTCATTATTCATACAGAAAAGAGAACACAGAGTGGGACACATTTAAAAAGAATTCTATCATTTGTCAGAAAAAAATCAAATCACAAAATCTACAGGAATAACGTTTTTATATTTAAAAATCTATGCTCTTTGTTAAGTAATGTACATTACTATACTTACCTCCTTTTGAAAGTTAACAATGTCTTCAAAATGAACAGAATCCTCGAAATGGCAAAGAACAAAATTAGGTGGTCGTCTCTCTAATTTCTACAAAACACATATTAAAAATTGAATTTCTCAATTATTGGAAAGCAAATGCATGTAAATACATTAGTACATCATAGTTTGCTAGAGATATATATCCAAATCCAATATTGAAATACAAAGTACCGAACCCAGTATAAATTAAACGGTAAATATTGTTATGCTATATGTGCATATTTCAAAACGTAATTTCAACTTAACAATTGTCGACTACCACTTTTTGTGTAGCAGTCGCAATTGATTCGCTATTCGGAGCTTGTGGGGTATACATGATTACCTCGATTATACATGATTATCTCGATTGAGCAGAGTTTTGTTGTTGTTTCTGTCACTCAAAAAATTCTACAGACGACATACATGATTTGTTCACAGACAAATACAGGTTTCTACCTTTCTTGGAGTACAGATATTGGTTTATCACAGTGTTGGTATTGTCATCATTGATCGGATTTGAACTCGCTAATTTAGTCGATGGCAACGTGAAAGGTGTGTTTTAACCATAAGGAACTGCTTTATCTTCCAGACCACCTATTATTTTACATTGCAATGTTGATTCAAGCTTAGTTGTTTTTTTTTCAGTTTGATTTCCTTTTTTTTTGTGTTGCGCGTTTTGTCCTTAATTCGTCTTGTATTTTATGTCTACAGATTTTGTCATGCCCTTTTGGTATTGAGATTTTGAACGCCCCATTGATACTCTTTTCTCTGACCATATCAGCAGCATTTAAATAATTGGAAGGTAAAAAAAAACAAAAGTGTCCAGGTATTTGTAAAAAAGCTGCGCCAAATTCAACAAAAATATGATATTAATTGGTTATTTTCTCTTACAGGTTTTGGAAATTCCATAGGATATTCTACATATGAACCCAACATCTCTTGTAGCTGATTGTTTTCTTTACCCTCGAGGACAACACTGAATTCGAACATTCTAAAATAACAAATTGAGGAATGTAGAATTTGACATTTTTAAACCACAGTTCTGCGGCAAATCAGTAGATTTAGTGGTATTGTATTTTCTATTGGTGGCTGTGTTCAAGACTGATGACTTTGTCAAGACTTTCATTTCAAGAAAGATTGAATTTACAAATACCGGTACATAGGAAGTGAATTAAGTTATTGCAATTTTTCGTTTGTAAATATAAGCACAAGTGAGTAAAAGTAAAATCTTCTGCCATTTATCAAAAAATTGATAGTGCAATGCAGAAAAAAATCCTCTTTATAAATTACATACAGTGGAATTTAAGAATAAAAAAAGCAAAAACAATACATACTTTGATGGGTTTAGGAATTCCAGCATGCTTTTAGTATATTCTCTTTCTGGGCCACCAGATTTCTAATATCAAAATTATAACATTATCAAATTTAAAGAAAACAATAAATTTAAAATCTATTAGAAATTACTAAAGAAATTGAAAAAAAAAATATATTAAAACTATATTTATATGATGTCTTTTAATAAACTTATTAGCATATTTTTATTGAAACATTCAAAAGTTTGACCTTATATAACTTGTATAACTTACCTTTCCATACCAGAGAAAACACTCATGTTCTGTCATAATCAAAAACGAAGCCGAAGAGTTAAGTGAACTTCTTGTAGGTTTAACCTGTAAAAATGAAAGCAAAGTCGATGAAGAAATCATGGATTTGACAACAACAATCTTCAGATTCTTCATGGTCAAAGGAATAGATTTGTGTAGAATAATCATGGCAACTTTTAGAAACTATAAAATAAGTAATGTTTGCAACTAAAATGATTAAATATAAATCCTGTTGTACAATGGAATCATAAAAATCCTTGTTTTAAATAGTTTATGTTATTTACCTGCAAAACTCTCATGTTTCCATTGACCAACTCACGAACTCTGTACATTTGCGTAGTAAATTGACTAGAGTCTTTTAAATCAGCATCATGCTGCAATAAAAAATAAAACCAAACTATATGAGAATGTTAAAAAAAGATTTTCAGTTTTTATTAGAAATAAAACTTTCAACAAGAGGCTACAGGAGCCTAAATTCCCTTACCAAAAACAACTAACATGTACCATATGAGAATCTAATATGTTTTCTCATGTTAGTTTCTAACATTATTTTCTTACGAGTTTTTTAACATGCAAATGAGGTTAGAACCCATATTAGAATTTTTAGGCAGGATGTTAGAAACTAACCTAATTCGCATGTTAAAAATATCGCGAGGACATTCTAACACAAGATCTCATGTGAGAATTTCCTTAAAAAGAAATTTGGTATTCAGATATAAAATCTTACGTGAAAAATATTTCCTCACACAAGGAAATTTCTCACTTCTTTTACTCAAGTGAGAAATTTAAAAAAGGCGTAAAATAAGATAATAACCAGGAATAAGGGCCTGACCTAATTCTGAATACATATATACATGTAACATGTTTGTGCTACATGTACATTAATAAACAATTTGGTTACACTAAATGTGCCAATGTGTATAAACTAATTTTATAGAACATCATGCATAGATTATAATCACATTGAGAATAGAATATTAAGATTATGACTTTTCTATATAAAATGAAGACTTAATCATACATGTAATACCTATTATTATATTGACAATCAAAATATATACAGGTAAGAAAATGAAGCATAATACCTTTGATAAATGACACGATAAAGTAAATTATGCTATTTTAATTTTCCATACAAATTGTACAAAACTAATTCAATTAAAACATGTAAAATGTTTAAATAATGATAAATTTCAATTTTGAATGTAAACAGGGATGTCCAAAGCATCAGTTTGATTTAATCCCTGATGTAAAGTAATGTCCAAAATTCCGGGATACTAATTGTGCCTCTATTAATTAGTTGCATTTTATTTTTAAAGATGCCTTTTACAGTCATTTACATTATTACATATCAATCTCCCAAAACAACATGCATTAAGTATAAATTACCTTGATCTGAATACATTAATCCTTAAAAAAACCTTTAAAGTCTATTTGATCTAGAGACACATTCTTCTTGCATCTTCTTGCAAATTTTCAAAATTTGATTGGATGAAAACAATTTCCTGTTAAATGCATCATGGGCATACAATATGAAAATTCTAACATAATTCTCATGTAAGAAACTTCATCTTAGAATTTTAACATAGTATTCTGCAAAACTTAATTTCCTAAATTTTCTATGCTTTAATTTCTAACATAAATGTCATATGAGAAATCTAATTTTTGATTTTTCTGTTAGAATTTAGAACTCAAAATCTCTAAGTCCAAATTTCTAACTTAAATCTAACATGAGAAAGAAAAACTTTGAAAAAATCTGTTAAAACCTTGCTGGTAGTAATAATTTCTAACATACTAGTTGAAAATCTAACATCAGCATCATGCGAGAACTGTGTTAGAAATTTCCTTCATATATGAACTACCAATTTTCTCACATGAGCAAACTCATTTGCATAGAAATCTCGTATTAATCTTGTAAGTTTCTTATGAGATTCATATAAGAACTTGTTAGTGGTTTCTGTACGGGAATCGCTCACCTGGTCTTGATGTCGACCCTATAAAAACTTTTCTAGAGCTAAATGAGCTCAAAACTTAAGCAAGTAACAGATTTTCTCTATCTACTATAGTTACATTCTGTAGCCATATGCCCAAATCATGAAAAAAAGTTATTTTAGGGGTCATAACCTCTATAAGGGGTTATCTGACAACTTCGACCCTATGAAAACTTTTGTAGCGCTAAATGAACTGAACATTTAAGCAAGCAGCAGCTTTTCTCTATCTGCTATAGTTTTCATTTTAAAGGCCAAAAACATGAAAAAAAAGTTATTTTAAGGGCCAAAACCCCTATAAGGGGTCATCTGACAACTATCAACCTATGAAGACTTTTGTAGAGCTAAATGAACTGAACATTTAAGCAAGCAACAGCTTCTCTTTATCTGCTCTAGTTTTCATTCCATAGGCCAAAAACATGAAAGAATGTTATTTTAGGGGACGAAACCCCTATAAGGGGACATCTGACACCTTCAACCCTATGGAGACTTTTGTAGAGCTAAATAAGCTGAACATTTAAGCAAGCAACAGATTCTATCTATCTGCTATAGTTTTCATTCCATAGAGCAAAAATATGAAAAAAAACGTTATTTAGGGGCTGTTACCCCTTTAAGGGGTCATCTGACAACTTCGACCCTACGGAGACTTGTATAGGGCTAATTGAACTGAACATTGAAGCAAGCAACAAATTTTCTCTATCTGTCAAAGTTTTCATTCTATAAGCCAAAAACATGAAAAAATGTTATTTTTCACCTTTAAGGGGTCGTAACTCCTATCAGGGGTCATCTGACAACTTCAAATCATGCAGAATTTTGTAGAGCTTTTTGATGCTGAAGCAGTAGCGTGGCATCAGATTTCATCTATCTCTTATACTTTTTGATTTACAAGCCAAAAACAGTAGTCTGACCCCCTGGACTATTTTTAGTATTTGCGGCCATGTTTTTTGATCGGCGGTCACCATTTGTGCAATCTTGGTAGAGGACATCCCATAGATGAAGTGTGCAAATTTTCAAAGCAATCCCTTCAGTCCTTTCGGAGGAGAAGATTTTCAAAGAAAAGTTAACGACGACGGACGACGACAGACGACGACGGACGCCAAGAGATGGCAAAAGCTCACATAGACCTTCCAGGTGAGCTAATAAAATGACTTATTGTATTATAGCAATGTAATTTCCCCCAAAGAAAGCAATCGCACGTCAGCATGCAACATATTGCAACATGACTTCAAAATTTGAGACATCACCGACAATTAAACTCTTTTCTAAGTACATGTAAGGTGTTGGTGTTCATAAACTCGTAAAATACTAAATTCTACTAGAAAAATATTCCAAAATATTCTTACAATAACCCAATTATATCTTTATTGCTATTTATTATGTGAATATAAAGCAGTTCTGGAGGGAAAAAACTGCTAAAATCTATAAAAATATCTATTTTATTTAACTGTTCCATGGTTTTCAATAGCTTCGTTTTTACTTACAACAATTATGCTGTTTTGCAAAACATTCAGAAAATGTGTAGGTTCTTTTCCATCTAAAATTCGTACCTGTAATAGATAAGAAGATGTAACTTAAAAGTGTGAGACAGTTAATTCTTTGTAGGTTTGCAATAGCTGAATGATTAAAACTATCAGTAGCTCATTTCACATAAAAATTGAGAGTAAAAACTATCTTAAGTGTAAATTTTAAGGATTCTGATTGGCTTAAATCTTTACTTACAATAATTTTTTCTCATAAGATTTTCTGTGACAAGGGCAACAGATTTTTAAACCAATATTTTATATGTAAAGCTGTTGTTTTTAAATGTTTATTTAGGGAAAGATATTATGACAAAAATTGTGCAAAATGAAATAGGCTTCCTTTACATATGTGTAAGGAAATCTTCAATGTTGCAAAATGGCACCTTTTTTATCAAACTATAGCAACAAATTTAATACATTCGTTACTTTCAAAAGTTTATAAATATGTAATTCAAATAAATCTTACAATAATACACTGGTGCTGTAGTTCTTTGTCCTTGGCTAAAACATGAGTAACTGCATCATGGTGTTGTTCCTTGCTAGATTTTGAGCCCTAAAAATCAATTTAGACTTTTGATATTATATTTACTAACACACAAATCAGTTACTTTATTGCAGATATTACTTTTTACTTTTACTGCATTAAAAATTTGATAAGAAAATAAATGCACGTAAAAAGAATGTATGATGTGTACATATAAAGTGTCAAAATATTACAATATCAATTACTTACCAACCAAAAGTAGAGAACATATAGGTTTTTGGATTTTCGTTTGATTTCATTCAAAATGATGTAACAGCTTCCATTGTTAAAAATGCCATGTTCATTCCAAGGGATTTCATACAGTTTATCTGAGTCAACTCTCCAAATCTAGAATCAAATTCAAAATATTCTTATTTTTCAAAAGGTTTTTAAATACTTATTACATATGTTAGCTCTAAACTGCTTCCTTCATATCACTTACTGACATTATTGTTAAATAAGTTTATAGTCACTTCGAAACATGTTATAAATTGCTAAAAAGTTAATCTCAATTTATAAATCACTGAGTTGAGCACATCTTACAAAAAACAAGTTATAAATGTAACAAACCTCATTTTGTGGGACTATATCAGACATCAAATCCTCAGACCATAATTCATCAAGTTTGGCCACTGTTCGTGTGTCTTTTGTAGTGAATAAGGCTCTTTCTGTAAAGACAAGAATAGTGGTGAATATTCAATTAACCTGAATGAATACATTAAAGCCTGTACTAGTGACCACCTCCATATAAAGACTTTCTGTCCATAAAGATTATTTTGAGTCCCACCAACAATTTTTTCTATATATTTGATCTCTATATAGTGACCACCTGTCCAACGTGACTAGTGACCATCAGAAACTGTCCCTTGAAGTGCCAAAACCTGTATGCAAGGACCTTAAATGACTGTTAATTGGCTTGGGAGCTGTCAGGTCAAAGCTAATTGAAAAGTGTTACCTTTCTTTAATCTTTAGTAATTAGTTCTCAGGTAAATTTAAGGAAGATTTGAAGTAGTAAGTATCACTTATTGCTTGTGTCAGGGTCAGATTAACTTATGTCTTAAAAAGTTGGGAATTAATAATTTTGTCAATTCTAGATTTACGAAATTTATTACTGTAGTAATCAAAGGGAGATATTCTTTTATGATTTATGAGAAATTCTTTGGCAACATTCCCTATACTAATGAATAAGATATAAAGGGATATTTTAAGAAATATACTTCAAAACTACATATAAAAATACTGTAATCCTATATTACTTCAAAACTACATATAAAAATACTGTAATCCTATATTCAAACATGTATTTATAAAGTTTTAGATAAATTTTCTCAAGACATGTATGTTCAAAAATATTAATGAAATATTGCCAGTAAATTAGTCTATTGTTTAGTTTCAATAGGTCAAGATTTAATCAGTATACTTTCTATAGATCTATGGAAGCTGTGCCTCAGTTTATACACACACACACATGCCTAACATTATACTTTTCCTCCACAACCTCTATATAAAGACCCCCTGTCTCGAGTGACCTTTTTGTCAAGGTCCCTTGAAGGGTTTGACTGTAAATACAAATAACAAAGTTCCAGACAATAATTTTGCTACGCCTGACGCGCGTTTTGTCTTGATACAGATTTAACAAAAGTAAAATAGGCAAAATATACGAAAGCTGAATAAGGCCACGTGAAAAACTTATTCTATGTCGTTTTCACAAGAGTATGTTGTGGAACGACATATTAAGTTGTGAGAACGAGATGCTTATATCTTTTGGGAACGAGATACTTATCTTGTGGGAACGAGATACTAATCTTGTGGGAACGATATATTTATCTTGTGGGAACAACATATTTTGTTGTGGGAACGACATATTAAGTTATGGGAACGACAAACTATCTTGTGGGAATGACATAAAATAATTTTCCACTTGGCCTTATTCAGCTTCCGTAGAAATACATCATATATGTCAAAACGTTTGTTTTAAATGAGAACTATTAAAAGTTGACAAAACACGACTACAAAGACTTTCTATAATTTTTACTCTAATTCTTTTATTTCAGTTTAATTTCAAATTTATTGTCTGGAACTTTGTTGTCATTTGTATTTCAATCTGTTTTAAGTTTTCTACTTACCAATATTCCCAATGCTATATTTCTTTAACAACTGTCTATGTTTCGTATCCGTTTCCCGCCAATCATTGAATATCTTTTTGAATGTTATAGGTTCATGATCCTCTAAAATCCGACAAATTGACTGGTGTTTGTGATACCCATGGTGTTCATTAAATGCCTGTCAAATAAAAATGAAATAAGATTTTCTTTTAACATTAAATGCATGATCCCAACAAAAAATTACACTTTTGCGTCTAAAGTAATAAATCTTCCACACAAAAATTATGGAAAAACTATTTAATGTAAACCGGTATTTCACCAAAAGCTTTTAATTAGTCTGTATAAGAATGAAATTTGGATCGTTTTAGAGCAATTAAGAATGCCAAAATATTTTTTTTAGAACTTCTTAGAAGCTCTTAAATTTTACATATGAATTTCAGCAAATCATTTTACTTTTATATATTTTGTTTGAGTGTTAAATTATACATGGTATTTCTAAACACAACGACAGATTCGAGACATCTCAAAATAGTTCACATATTTTCTATAAAGGATACACAATTTTTACATATATTTTCTCAAAAATGTTATGACGATGAATATGCTGGATATTGCACCATCGTCTATTACAATACATTCTAAGTAAAGGGAGGGTATAATGTATGGTACATTCAATATGCTCCTGTACAAATATATCTAAAACTGCTGGCGGTTGTCCATTGTGGTTTTTCTTAATTGCCGCTTGATTGTTGGCTGTTGTTGGCATTTATTCCACATCTCATTATTTTCAATTCAGATAAACTTTTAACACCTGTTCCCCTAAAGAGTTTAACAGCAAAAGAATACTTGGTTTTGATATGTATAAAGTGATTACTGCATTTCAAACATCACTTTAACGGGTTTTTTTATTTTCATGATAATTAACGTATTGCGTTGTACAGTGTAGCACAATAAAATCAGGGAAATGATTTTTAAAATGTGTCTCATTTGAAAAAATATACATAATTGTTAAAAGGTCATAAACAGAAAGCTTCTTGTAAAATTGCTAAATAATTAATTTTTGACACCTTTTTATGTACAGATGACATCCTTCAATTTGTAATTGAAAGGTATTCTTTTGTTCTTTAACAGCATTAAAATAAAAAACACATCAATTACATACCGTTTTTATAATAAACTCATTGATCAAGTATGTAGAGTTCAGTTTTGTACTTTAATAAATTATAAACTACGTTGGTGAACGTTAAAAAAAATCAAGAAATCTGACGACAAATTTCTTGAAAGAAAATGTTTCAATTATAAAACAATTTAATACTATTTGCACCTATCATGAGCCAGGAGTATTTGGAAGAAACAGAGAGGCACCAGTGTGGAAATTCGAGTATCAAAAGTACGAAAAGGCAACGACAAAACCTGTTAACACGAACGAGAACAATAGGAAGAAACACGAAATACAAAAAAAAACACACAAATTCAACCGAATAAAATAAACTCGAGTCGTAACGAGAGTGAACCAAAGTGCTCCTGAAGAGTGAGTAGTTCCTGCTTGCTAAAGCACGCCAGTCACGCTGCCAATTTCCAATTCAGAGTGTCAAATTTGATTAGGGAAGAAAAAACAATACACTATGACAAACCAACATCTAAACTCATCTTGAAGATATAAATTCCATGTTTGACTATCAGTGCATGATGTCTTCCATAAAATTTCTTGAGTGAAGAGAGCAAGCGAGGAGCAACATAACCCTGTTTTAGCAATTGTTTTGTGTCAGACGTGACCCTTGCCAAGAAATCGAAGAAATTCCCGCAAGCTGTGGAGTATTGAATCAGTTGTGATATGTAAACTCAATAAGCTGGAGAGGACGGAATGATGTTTGAGTCATCACGTTTGTCGTAGAGTTTTGTTGAAATTAAAGGGTCTGTTGTTCGAGATGTAGATCTAAATATGAAGCAGATTTCTTAGAATCCGTTGTTCCCTTTATCTAAAGTTCTGGAAGATATATGAGATGGAGAAAGTCACAAAATCGAGCATTGTTCAGTGAAAGGACATCACATCATCAATATTACGAAAATGAGGTTAAAAGAGAGGGTAAGTCTAAAATCTTTTTTGTCAAGAAGAGATTGTAAGAAGTCTGCTTCACATGAATGAAGAAACAAATCATTAAGCAAAGATGCACAGTTAATGCTAATTGTATTCCCAAAAAACCACGCCCACCACACTGAGCAAATATGTTGTCTATAAGAAAGTTGAGGATGTCGATTATTAGAGCTTCTGTAAGACTACCAGATATTGGTACCTGAGTTTTCCATTCTTTTAAACACTTATACTTACTAAATCGATCTCAAACTATTTTTCCTAAAAGCGATATCTTTGTAGAAAACTACATTCAACGTGTTATAGATCACAAGCAACTACCCTTTAAAAAAACTCTAATAAATAACAACTCATGGAAACATTGACATTGACATTTGAACATCATTCATTGTTAACTGATATCGTTTACCTTTCCACGGTGAATTCCATTCATGAGAGCATTTTCATTGGCTTGAGATCCAACCCACACATAGAGGGGACAAGAAGGTCCTGTGTCTAGTAGATAGCTGTCCTTAAACCGAAACAAAATAAGTGAAACAATAGTTCAAGGAGATTAAGTCAATACTAAAGGTCTAAAATATATATATCATTAACATTTGAGATTTGTGTAATGAATTTAAACAAGTTTATAAAATGGACTTATATTTCATATTTTCAAAAAAATTGTTCAATGTAATGGAATAACCGTTTTAAACTATAAGAAGGGATACAACCTACCCTTTTTACGAGATAACACTGGTTTAGTGGCCTCCTTGATGCCTCTGGCATGTCATACATTACTCTTTCTCCAGCAACTCTACAATTCATAGATTGGTATGATTTTACTGATAATTTGATAATAAAAATGTTTTGATTTTCGCTGTTACAAGTAACACGACAGGATAAAGAAAATAACGTAGCCTTCCCCATTACAAACTTATTATTTGAACTACTATTACCACTTTCTATTGGTTTTTTTTAAAGATCTATCTAAATGACTTTAAGAAATCACTAATAGAATTGCCAATCTTTCTCTTGTAAGAAATCTATCTATTTAAAGCATGATATTCATGATGTTGTCGATGCATGTACCTTTTATCAACACTCCTGTTTGGTAAAAGTGCCTATTACCAACCACAGTCAACTATGTGACCAACTTCGCCAACTGTTGGAGACGGTGATCACAAAGTTTACTGTGGTTGGTAACATTTGCTAAATTTGTAAATTTTTAAATGATGGTAATAGAAACATAAAAAGTATAAATATTAAAAAAACATTTTAGACAATGGAAAAAATGTGTCTGCTCATTTGTTTAGCTTTCGTTCTCTAATACTGTTTAACCATGGACCTAGTATTCTAAAACCGTGAAAGATTAGATGTCCAAATTACCTGATATCAATGTTATCAACACGGCTATTGATAATAGGGCCTATTATCAACCACAGTCAACTGTGTGACCAACTGTTGGAGACGGTGGCCACACGGTTTGCTGTGGTTGGTAACTATTGCCTAATTTGTGGCCATCTTGTTACTGTCTTACATAATGATTTTTTATTATTATTAAATACTTTACTCAGTTTTATAAAGCAAAACTGCTTTAGTCTTTATATTTTATATTATATTAGACATTAACAAGTTCTACCTGTAAAGCACTATATGATTGGTATCAATTTCTGGTGGGCATCGCTCTTCTGATGTCTCTTTTGGTGGGAGATTTTCCCCACTGTGTAGTTTCTTTAAAAATGCGTTGTTCATAGTTTCATCTTTTTCATCTAAAAAGTATATTTTCGTTTAAATTATGTTGTCAAATAAAATATACACCAATCATTGACAATATTTTATTGTAGATCCACAATGCAAGAGTATAATACAATGTGCGTTGTACCAATATAACTATCAGTGTTAAAGTAAGTTAGACTTTTCGTTCCTAACACTTTTAATATAATAGAAAACCAAAAGCAGGTAACCATTGATATTATTTGACAGTGCAGTATGAGGTTTCGTTCAATATCAAAATAAACAGGAAAGCGTTGTAAGTGTGGCGTGCATATTACGGGATATTTCTTAAAATACTTTCTTAAAAAGACAATGTAAAGGGTTTTATTCTTTCTTAATAGTTTTAAGTCAAAGGTACATCTTATTGAAAGCGCCTACTTACCTATAATTATAATATGGGCTACCCCTTTTCTTTGTGTTCCTCGTATTCGCTTTGCAATTTGAATTGTCTGATAAAAGTAGAATTATATATATATCAAGACGTTTTATAATAAAATGAAAATTAAATGAAAATATTAATGTACGTGTAAAACTTGAACTAAGAAGCCAAGGTGTACCAACTGGACTTTCTTCAACAGTTAATAATGAATATAAAATAATTCAAAACTTATAAGGGTTTTTAGAAATAGTAAATTTGATGAAATTCAAAACTTTAACATATAAAGAAGATATTACATAAAATCATAAACAGTGACCAATCTTACCGTATTCATTCCATTACTTTATTTAAACATACATGTAATACTGTACACACTGTAAATGTACCTTTAATCTTGTAGTGTATGGACATTTGTGACCGACCCAAACATAGATCCTGGGGAAACCATCAAGGATAACAGCAGATGTATTGTCTAACATGTCCGACGATGGCTCAACCTGGAATAAGTTGAATATGGGATAAAGTTAGATAGGTCAGCAAGACAGTATAAAAAGAAAGGTAGGAAAACCCAAGAAATTAATTGTTCTCTGAATCACGTAAAATAAAATATTTGTAAATCTTCAATACAAATAACAACATAAAGGATAGTTTATATTTTTATTTGTAAAATACACCCGCACGGGTCAAAACAAACATACACATTAGAATAGCTTTGTAAGCAGACAAATTAGAAAAACAAATGTATTGTGGAAGATCTATCTTTTTAAATTCAGGAACCACAATTAAAATAAAGAAATTCCCTTATATATGACAAAAAAAACAAGGTTGACAGACAACATTTTAAGCTATATTATAATACCATGAGGAAACAATGACCAGAACATGCAGAACTCTTTATCATACTCTTATTTAAATTGTTTGTGATTTTAAAATGTGTTGACAGTTCATACTTACACAAGCAGCCCTGAGAAATTTGCGTCCGTTTACAATATACATTCTTTTTGCGTAGACTGAAGCTCTAGACATGGCTATTTTGGGTCGTCCTTCAATATACCTAAAAGTAAATTCATTGAATTTAAATGAACATTTCTTTTAATTTTGGTACAAAAGAAATAAACACGGGCTGGTTGTGTTTTGATCAATACGAGTGTTAATAGAATGTAGATTTTCGGTAGCAAAAGTAAACGTATACATATTATTGTTTCATTTCTACTTTTAATCGGATTTTAAAAAAAGAAAACAATGATTCTTATTGAATTAAAACAATCTAAAGAAACAACAAAACAATATCAAATTACAAACTACACATCAACAGCATTAGAACCAAACAATTGCATGGTCGAAATCCAAAAGGACGAAAGAGAAGTACTGTTATCTTATTCATAGCCAAATCCAGCATCCGGGATACCGACTCTTTGCAATAAAAGGAAGAAAAAACTGGTGTTCAAATAGTTTTGAATTTTGATAATCGAAATTTATTCAAACAAGCTGTAATATTTCCTCTTTTATTTTCATTTTATCAAAGTATAGTCTTGAGTTTTATGGTTTCTTCAGCATAAAGACCGATTTTCGATTTTGTTAATTGTGTTCATGGAGTTTTTGTTCATAACAGCTTTCACTGGAATACAGTACCCGCCCATTCAAATTCAAAATCTATTTATAAATATTTATATTTGAAAAGCATTTTGTGTTGAAAAACTAAGTATCGAAGAGCCAATCAATATGATAAATCTAGGTTTGTTGGAAGTGTATACGTTTTAAAGTAACATTTTTTTTTCTAAACTTTAACAATTGGGAGGGTATAGACAGCATCACTGTATGGAAAGAGCGAAAGGGAAAAACGGTTGATTTCTGTGCCCCGGTGTAGTTTACTCCTGTGTCATTGTTGCATTGTGGGTAAAACAGACGATTGTAAACATCAGGAAGACGAAATTATGTTATTTAGGTAGAAAAATAGATATACTAGTGTTGTTAAGGTTCATTTGTAGTTTCTTACTTGTCACTCTATTGTTTTTAACGAGTTTTAAATCAATAGATAAATAATGTAAGAAATATCGCAATGAAAAAACAAAAAGTTAAAATGTTGAAAATCGCATAATTCTTTGGTACATCTGTAAGCAATTAGTAAGTGTAAATATTCTTTATAATATTTTAGAATTTATTCTACTGTCGAAGATTAGAAATTGTCCTCTCAAATGATTTTACAGCTGTGTTTAACTTATGAGGCGAATGTTTAGTGTGTGCCCTGCTGCTGTTAAGTTCTGTGCACGCTGTAGTTTATTTGAGAGCAGTTTTTAAAGTAGCGAAAGTTTATTTATGTGTTCTGATAAAACTTATTAGATTAGAAAAAGCCTTTAATTTATAGAAAACTAATTTCTAAGTAGCAGTTTTCGTTTTTAATCTTAATTTGATGAAATATCTTATGAAAGGTTAACAAAAAACCTACAATAAGTAACTGATTTGTTGTTTTGTAAACACTCAATAAATAGGGTTGAAGAAATGCTGTCGTTTATTTCCGAGTCCACGAATGTTGATTTCTGTGCAGCAAAAATTGTTGTAGTTTATTTCTGTGCTATTTATTTTTATTATAATTAATTTTTATTGTTTGATGTTATCACATGAATGTGCTTTGAATACAGGCTAGAGGCACTAGTGGAAATATTTTTTTTTTTCAATTTCAGAAATATAATATGGATAAATTAAAATGCGAATATGGTGATTTTTTTTCTGGCATATTCAACGACACAATTTTTCATTTTGTCCATAACCATCCCAAGGAAAAAGTAAATATCAAAATTAGAGTGGATGAGAAAAAGAACAAGTTTAAACATTTAAAATTTGATTTGAGACCAGAAGATGAAATTTTAAATGGAAAAACATTGTACCAGATGAATAAAAAACTTACAATAATCGTTGTTTACTTTGATGATGTTTTGGAACCCCCATTGTCTATTGAAGCTGGGTATAAAACTGTTAGTTTTATTGTTCGGAAATGTTATTTTAAAATGTTATCATAAACAAACCGAATACTGTATAGCAGGAAATTATTGAGACAGTTTTATTTTGCGATTTTCGCACTGACGTTGCTGCAACTTAATTGGAAAAATACACGGCGCGATATGTGTCCTCCATTTTAGTCTAAATGGACAATACGATTACTGTGCAAATTTAAGACTGAGTTAACTAAAACTCGGTAGTCCTTCCAGGAAAAGCAAAGACAGTGCGAAAAAAAAATCCCAGGTTTACAGCCTATGAATTAATAACTCAATACATACTATTCTATTCTATTCTGTATAAATATAGATTGTATCACCAATTAATTTTGTCTTGCTTTGTTTAAAAGAGCTTTATATACTATTTTTGTAATTTATAGAATAAGTAAAACATTAGATGGTTTAGACAGGAATTGTAAATGAACACTTGTTTTAAAATAATCCTGGGGCCGTGTTAACGAAGGTGTCCTAGGATTAGGACATGTCTAAGGATGGTCTTTGGACATGTCTCGGTCCTAAGTCGTGTTATTGAAGACATCCTAAAAAATGTCACGTCCCAAATTTGGTCTGTAATTATTAAGGTTGTAAAAATTGTTGTCCTAGGACCATCCTTGTGACTTTAAATTGAAAAAAGTGTCGGAAATAGGTTTTATCCCCTTGAATTAGGGTCGTATGTGGCCCAACTCTCATTTTTGATATTTTACTTTCTACATTTAGCAAACTAAGATATTTTTGCCATTGATTAAATTTTCCCAATACTGACCCATATATTGGCGTTTTACCAGTTACATTTTGACGATATTCTAATATATGTAGTACTAGACTTTTGAAATTAACATTTAACAGTTCATGTGGATATTTGCTTCCCAAACCTAGGGATTACTGATAAGTGCAACGCACAGAACAAAAATGAATGAAGAAATGCAATGATATTGCAATACATTAATTTTATTCTCTAAAAAAAACCCAAAGGCAATGCAATAAAAATGCTTAAATCTATTTTGCATTTGAAAATGTTCAAGTTTTTTATCAAACGCCTTCACATCGGCGTAAATGCATGACATATGGCTATTCAGGATTATCCTAAATTCGTATAAGGATGGTCCTATTTAAGGTTATCCTAAGATGGTTTCGTTTTGCATCCTTGGACGCGTCTAAAGATGATCCTTTCTACATCCCATTTTAAGTCATAAGACATTGTTTGGGATACAGCTTAGGACAACTTCATTAACATGTCCCCTGGTTTAGAGTTAGAACTAAAGTTATATTTCCATTATTTGATCTGATTTTCTATGGCCAAGTATTTATAACTCAGAACGAAACATTCGCAACCACACAAATAAACTTCCGCAGGCTCTGAAATACACATTCGCATGTAGAAATTAAGCACAGAAATATACATTCGCGGTGCAAATTTTAACACCTACTCTTATTTCATCGATCTGTCATGAACCTTTGCATAATTAAACTTTATTTATCAACAATAGAGTTCTATATATACTTAAATACACGATGAACAATTTTTATTCACTTTAATTTCATCTGCAAGTGTTTTATTTATGTAATTGTTCCAAAAAACCGTGTTTTATTGATAAATTGATGACTTTTGGTGATCAAAATAGCTTATGACATAAAAATGCAAGTAAAACTTGAATAAACTAAATCGTTACTATCTAATGTTGAAATCATCGACAATGCAGGATATGTAATTATTCAATAATTAAGTAAAAAGGCAGAAAAAACAGACGACTTCATTTTGAGCACAGCAATAAACTACATCGGGGCACAGAAATCAACCGTTTTTCCCTTTCGCTCTTTCCATACAGTGAGCATTAGAAACCAATCTTAACTTAAACTTACACAATCCCGTCTGTGAAGTTTTTCATGAAACAAATTGACTCATGATGTTGTGTCTGTAAAAAAAAAGATATATTATAAAGAAATAAATTTAAGTTGGTTTGCTAAATAGAGTTGAAAATAAATGTTGCTAAATAAAGCTTGTTAAGATAGTTTTTAATGCATAAAACGCCAGTTTAAATACAAATAAATTACATAAATTAAAAAAAAAAATGTTTTCATGACCAAATAGATGAAATTTACTTTTTTCTAAATTAAACTGACTGTACATCAAAGTTAGAATGAACAGTGAAGAATATAAGAAAAAACAAAAAGCATTACCTCTCGTGAGAAGATATGTGCATGGTGAACAATTCTATCCAGCTCATGCGCCTTTTCTTCGATGATCTTTCTATCATTCTGATGGTAATAGAAGCATAAAAAGTATAAATATTAAAACAAATATTTAAGACAATGGAAAAGTTTGTCTGTTCATTTGTTTAGCTTTCGTTCTCTAATACTCTTTAACCTGTCATGGTTAAACAAAAGGCAAGGGTATCAATTAAGTTTTCAATTTTGAAGTCAATAATCCAAGTACTTTTTTTTAATTCTCAACCGGTTTAGGCATAGTCAACGAATCATCGTACAACGTATGCCAGGCCTCAAAGCAAATAGACCAATGCCTTGAGACATTGAGGTTAAACAATCATAATGACGGAGGAACTGCTTATTAAATATAAAGATACCGATTGAAAATATTGTTTTTGTGAAAGTCTGGCGTGGCAAATATTCATTAAGCGGTAAATTTCAACAGAGTGTCACAGAATTTACAACCGTTAAAGTTCCTTTTAAGAATCTAACAATGGTACCTTCTAAAGAATGTATACCGTATTGTATAACATTTCCAACGTTTATGTTTTAGCATTCAGCCTTACCTCAGAGCTATGTTTTCCAAGCCAATAGTGCAGATTCACGTGATCATCAGAATCATACTAAAACCAAAATCAAAAAGAAACTTTTTAAAGATGATTAAACAATGTGTTTTTATGTCCCATCTAAGAAAGAAGGGCATATAGGGTTCGGGTCCGTCAGTCTGTCCGACCGTTCAAAATGTTCCGAGATGGAGCAATATGTCTTTATGTTCTTGTTTTTTATCATTCCTCCTCAAATGCATGAAAAGTATTGAAACTCTTGGTTAGAGGATAAATAAATCTTCTAAAAACTCACTTCCCTAATTCTTATCTGCACAGTCAGTTATACTAGTATCTATTTGTACATTATGAGCTTGAATTTCGTCCTTTTGTACCTGACATTAATACCCTTGTCTTCATGAACTGTTTAAAGTAAAAATTGAATTTGAAGAGTCACTGTTATGACAAAGCTGGAAAAAAAAGATGAACAAAGCATTTTTTTTAAATAACTTACCTTCAAAACAATGTAAACAGATCCTTCGTGAAAGAAACCATGATGGCATTCATCTAATTCTACAATTCTAGACTTCCCCTGCAACAAAATTAAGAGACACTGTAGAAAATCGAGGACCAATAAAGAAAATTTGCTTTTTCGGACCACTGACATCCGAATGCCCCATTGGTATTTGTTTCCTACTAACTTAAAGATACTTGCCTTATTTTCCTCAAGAAACCACAGCTGCATCTTTGTTCTCCAAAAACAACATGCTCCAAATATCACAATATGAATGTGAGGTTTAAGACATTACGTGCATTGTGCATATTAAGTGTAATTTATTACACATTAGTGTTGTTCAATAATGGGATAAGTTTTATAACTCTGATCAAAATTAAAATGTTTAGATAATATAAAATTATTATGGTCATAAACATAAAACATATTTTCATTTTATGCATTAGTTTGATAATGTATCTGTATGTTTTATTATTATTTTGCCGTTGCCTGATATCATCCATTAACGAAAAGTGCCTTTTATTAAAGGTATCATATACAAGAAATAAAAGTTTAAAGAATAAAAGCAATAAAATTATCGAAGATCAACCTACCGTATGCAATTTGGTGCATATTTTATACGCCTTAAAAAAATACAACAATTATTTTGGAAACCAGAAACACACTTTCCCTTTATTGTCAATACAATTTAAACCTAAACGCTCGGCAGACAAAAGTGTCTTTGTTTCCTAGTTTATTAGTTTTTAAATGGATTTTTATATTCGAACATCTATATATTTGGTACTTATTTGTTTCAGTTAACTATAGAACTTTACCTCTAGTCTCCATATATATTGACCGACTGCAGTGTCTTTGGAAATGTCTAAAAATGCTGGTTCAACCGTTGGCATGGTCTTTGATGTCGGCTTATCCGATCTTGAGCTAGTTCTAACTCCATTCTGAACTACTTTATCATTTTTGTAGACCGTAGATTGGATGCTTGTTACTGTTCTAGAAGTAGATGGACGTGTCCCACGAGCTAGTCCTGTGTATGTTCTCTCGCTGACAAAGGTCGGGCTCCTGTTCAGCTTTCTGTCGTCTGTGCCATGGCTTTTGAGTGACGATGAAATTCTGCCACTTCTGGGGCGACTTTCTGGACGATATGGGGAGGGAGTCGGTGTTTTAATGGGTGGATGCTGGTTTGCTGGAATTATAATGTAATGTGGGATAAAATTGATAGGTTATATATGGAACATGTTTTTTACATGGCGAAAGCATTCTAAGATGATATCGTTATTGAGGTAAATCTTTAGGCCTTGGTAATAAGCCACCACATACAGGCTTTGGGATTCGTCTATGGAACATTTGTGTATGATTAACTCAGGCAACTATAATATCCCTTCTTTAACTAAGTGTTAATTCTTGTACTAGTCATATTTTTTCTTTTACAATATTGGAGCAATGTAAAAGACTTACAGACGAATCTATTTCTTAACACAGTTAAAGGAAGTGAAACCATTTTCATATTTATGTTAATATTGTTTCAAATTGTCTGATATAACATATCCCGAAGACACAACACAAAACCAGACAAAAATTTCAATACTTTAATTGCTTAAAATCAAGTCAAATAGTTGAAAAGCCATTGCAAGTTCATGGGGTACGCAGAAATAAATTGCAAGCGAAACGACGAAATACCCCAAGCTCAACCAACATTTGCAAAAAGACCTTTTGATTTTGTTTTAATTTGCAGGTAAATGAATAATGTAATGTAGCTTTAATGTTTCTTGTTTGGCAAAGATCAAGTAAATGTGGGTATAAATTTCAAATATTGATCACAAAACATAATATTGCAGAATTGAATTTTAAGTTTTTGATCTGTTTACACTACTATTTACAGGCCCCAAAACAAAGTTGGCTTTGATCTCAATTAACATTAGCTGTTTATTGAAAACTTGATACTATCTAAATGGCAATAGTTCTATTTGGTATTAATGTATATTTCTTGTGTTAAGTATCATTATGGATTATTTATGTCATTCAATTAATTGGTTACAACTGAATCAATTATGTTCATTCAGGTTAATGTTCAATAATTTAATCTTGACGAAGAGAGACGTAATATTTCATCCATCGTTAGGGTTTTAATTGTAATGTTTAATGAATTATATCAACCACCATAACGACCATATGTGGCTTAACCAAACACAAAAACATAGGAACCCTATTAATCAAACACCTTATAAGTTTAACCATGGAAATATCAATTTAATACTTCCATGGTTTAACTATCAAAATTGGTCTTAGTTTTTTTTTCTAACAAAGCCACCATAATATAAAGTATCCATGTGAATTTTTAACAGGTATGAAAAGACAATAGTTTGAAAAATGTTGCTGTTAAAATGATACTCAAGAAAATCTGCAGCATTTTGCAGCCTATTCAACTTACACGTGCATAGTAATGTTTAAGTTGAGAAAAAAGGCTAATACGTAACATGATAACCCTTAATATGGAGATGTGGAATAAAGGGTTCGCCGCGTCACTAGTTTATATACATATATCGACAGTTAAAAATTAAAAAAATAGCAATGAAAACAGTCTGAAGACTTCAATGTAGCCCTTGGTTGTTTTGCAACTGCCCCTAGATTGAAGCTATAATGCATATTTCTGAATTACACGTACAAAAAAAAACCTTTAATATAGAACAATTTGCATAAAAATGGCTTTGGTGAAGATTCATGGCTTGGTTTGATATAGTTAAGGAAATAACAAAACTTCCGAACTTGGAGGTTCAATCTCAATATTCAAGCGAAAAGATAAAACAAGGAAGACCAAACCGGAAAAATTGGAGATCGGAATGGTCCTGACTTGTTGGAGGCATTTCAAAAGAAAAGTTGGGTTAAACCAGGTTTTATGGCTTGCCAAACCTCCCTCTTCCATTGCGATCTTAAGGGTCCGGTAGTAACACAAAACACACCACGGTTGTGAAGACATAGGGATACTAGTAAATGAAGGAATGCATTTCTACAGTGCATATATAACTTGATTGACTTTCGAACACTTTTACTGTAAAGCTCACCAAATTGTCTGATATAAAAAAATGCATTATTTATCCAACAATAGCTCTTACCTTGCATACAATACACTATGAAAGAGGAAGATTCTTTGTATCCAACATTCATTTGTAATAAATATTTGAATAAAACTATGTATCTTTCGGATCTAATACAAGTTTAAAGCTTTGTTTTAGCACGCAAATGTATTTCTCTTATTTCCAAGCCAATTAAGACCTACAAACCAACTATTAGATTGATATACACCTAAAAATATAGGCCAAGTAAAAGTGGTTTTATGTTTATTGGGACATAAAACCATGCTTTACACTAGCTCGTTTAATTGAAGCTTTTCCTCCTCTGTTCAATGGTGTGCATGTAACAAGTAAGATTATCACAAAATCAAAAAAGTCTTATCAATATGCTTACTTTGAATGTGGCCTTTTCAGTACCTAAATTTCTTATTATTTGTACTATCTTTAAAATGTCTTTACCCTTACAGTACAAAGGTTAACTAAGTCTTTCTGGGAACTGTCATGGGAATGCGTTTGGTTGACTGTTTTCATGATAGTTAAATATTCTAAGACTTTAAAGAGTGCAAAAAGATTTATGGACTTCTTATCTTTTACAGCGAAGTACTGAAGTTTCACATTGCATGTAATTTTCTACCGTAGAAATTTACCTCTTCTGTCCTCAGATCTACTTAGTGAATCGATTTCTTATATTGTCTTCATCAGAGTAATCAATTGTTTCCGATGCATTAGGTAATATTAAATGTATTCTTTGATTGGTGCCTGTCAACGGCCTTTAAAGCGCAACAGAATCTTATGCCTGTCAATGGAGTTTCTAGAACAATAAAATCGTGTCAGCTAGTTTTATGAATATCTCAGTTAATAGTTTACGAAAAAACTTCATTTTATCAATGGTAATACCTATTTCTCTAATGATAGTGTTACTGTGTATAAGACTGTATGTTAGGTAATATTTTTTTTTTGGTGCAAAACAGTGTATTTTGTAAAATTAGTGAACATTGTATTTACCTCCTAACGGTATGTCAGTTAATACATCCAAAAACCGAAGCTGCTTCATAATGACCCAACAACCAGTGCCAGTAATATCAATTAGAGTTTTTTTTAATACAACGTCACTTGAGAAAATCGTATTTCAAAGTTGGGAAAACTAGTGGCTTGAGATCTTTTACCAAACAATGATGAGTACAAAATTGTATATACACACTCAGGGATATTTAGTTATGAGAATTTTGATACAATTGCTTTTAACAATGAAGTTTTGCTACTTTTAATAAAAGGATAAATATTTTTGCTTTAGACTTAATAATAAATAAACACACGTAAACTCTGGGATAATACCACAGCCCACATGCAATGTTTAAGTAACAGGTGACATTTCTATAAAGTAACCCCAATTTAACAGCCTACATTTTCTTTTGTAATAATATGTAAACTTCAGTATACATGTAATTGAAAGAGATTTTCCATTATTGTTCCTTTCTTCGAGATAATGGATTTGATTTACTCACAGAATCTAAATATTGGGGTTTACTAGATTTAACTTATGAAAAGTAACTAATGATACTGTTTAAACCACCGGGAATCAAATAGTTACTGGTCACGTATGGTTGAACACCGCCCATCTGGATTCCCATAGAAAGCTCAGGTATGGAAGATGCTAATAACTCCTGCATACACAGGGAATTTTTTTTTCACGTGAATTTCACACGAAGTTAAGGTGAAATTAACGTAAAAATTAATGTGTGAATTTCACGTTAAACGAGTAATTTAACATTATAGTTCACGTGAATTTCACCTGTAAAAAAAATGTTCTCAACAGTTCCAAATTCGTGAAAATGCCGATCCGGCATTCCCCCAAAAAGTATCTTTACACCTCGTGTGTTTACTGTTTACTATGACTATAATATCAGGAAACTCATTTACCCAAAAAAAACCGAAAGGTTTACACTATGAAATAAGGCCTATATTTTCCCTCTCATTGTACCCAGATTTTACCGTATCCCCGTTATATTGACGTTGGGGATTAGGTGCTCAGATTAACTGGATTACTGATCAGAGAGATAAAATTCATTCACGACAGGACCAAATTTACATTCATTTTTCTTTCAGATCCGTGTTGGGAATTTTATTAAAAGCAATTTAAATATGTTACTGGATTTGTCTTGCTGTTTAAGCTTAATAGTAAAATATATAATATATAGATCATTATAAAAGGTTCAGAGAAATCGTTTTCGTAGACAGTTTGATGGCTGTTATACGCTCCTGTTAGAAATCAAACATATATTAAAAGTAACGCGGGAGCCTTGATTTGCTTTGCTCATCGACAAATTAAAAAAAAACAAGACACTCCAATTGGACGGCGAAAACAGAAGGCAATGCAAACTTACAACAAAAGTTGTCACAAAACTCTTGCAACAAGAACCATCAATATACCAAATTTCAGAAGCTTGCGGTTTTAAAGGATGAGATTGGTGACTTTGCTTTAAAGCAACTGTCGTTAAGTTTGAAAAGGCTTGGCTATTCAACATACACTGCAGATACAACAGTGACTTGTTTCATCAGTATTTTGTTGGAGTAAATGTGTCAACGAAACGGCATATCGACACCCAATATTGATAGAGGGAAGCAAGTCTATGTGGATATATGACACCCAATTGAGCGTTAATATGTCCGTCTGTCTGCATAAGGATACTCAACTCTTAACTGTTCGTTAACTAAGTTTTCATGAATTTCATGAATTTTCATGAAACTTGACACAATGTTTGTAGCATAATTTAAATCGGCAATGCCTATCTTAAATCTCAATCACTGTTGGGAGCGGTGGTATTCATCTAGTTTGTTTCTTTCTAGTTTTGGGGAATTGAAAAATCAATGAATGTCGAATGAATGCCGAGTAATGTACTCTATACACAACGCCCTTTTTAAGTTTGCTTTCATTATAAAGCTACCAATAGCTTCTACTTTATGTTTAACACATTATTCATACCAACCTTTGTGTTTTATTTGTTTCTCAACAAAAGTTGTGTATACTATATGTTTGACATACATAAATAATAGATTTTATATATGGTTCCACTTTAAATAATTCAACGAAATTTAAATCTATATATTTTATTGTTGTTTTAAATTACAGATTCAACATAGAGGTCTTCAAATATTGTATATTCTTCTTGACGTTTGTATTTTCAATTATGAGTCTTTTTAAAGTGTTTTAAGTTTTTTACTTATTTAAGTTTGTGGTTAAAAACATACAGCATGGTTCTAATCGATTTTAACACTAGTTTCAATTCATATTTTACTATATATTTCTTTCATCTCGCCATTATTTTTAGAAAATTATAGATTTTCACGCATATTATTGGAAAAATGCGGTAAATCACCTTGTTTTAAACAACTCTTGGTTCTATGAATGGTAAATGTTGCTCCTATAGAAACTACCATTTCAACATAACAAAGTAGAATAAGACGTGTTCTTTGAAAGTTCTAAATGTATAACCTTGAACATTTTGATATATGTATTTAATATTTGTTAATACTGCACACGTTCATTAGGATAAAAGAAAAATATTCTTTTAAATAACATAATCGGATTTAGTTCTAGGCCTTGGTGTATTGAGAGAATTGGTTTCCTAGTTCATTCAGTCCTCTTTTTTTCATAACAGTTTCGTGGATTTCTTTGTATCGAGACCTTCCTTTTCTAACTGTTTAATTATTTTCAACGTGACAGGTCGGAATGACAATAAAATCCTTGTTAACCAATTTTCATTTGCTCCTACAAGTTTTCAATCATAAAAAGATATATTAAACGTTATTTAAGAGGAGAAAAGTTTTACAAGGTGGACAAGGGAGTTCCAAACATATGCCAGGATGAAAGGGGGTGATAGGCCAATTTTGTCAAAAAAATTGTACATAAATTACACAACTTCCAATGGAAAGGGTTTCCAACCCTCGGAAACCCCCTCTTTTAAATCTTAAGTCTTCTTTATAACTTTCAAATGTATAGATAGACATTTGTTACAACTACGGTATTTTAAAACAAGAACGACGTCCAAAAAAACAAACGAATTGGGAATTTCAGGAGCTTGAATATAGTACAATGAAACAAGGGAAGGGTTCATTTCTTCAAGAGTAAATTATAGAAACAACTGTTATTTTACTACTTAAATACCCCTTGTCACTTTATTTGTTCAACCAATTCAATATTCCTTTTCAATTCTAAATAAAACCCCAGTAATGTATATTTTATGTGAACTTACCGTAGTTAAGTTTGGATGAATCTGTTAACACTGAATATTTCATGGTTGTAAATCGAATTTATTTTCTTATTATTCCAAATTAATTTGAATTAATTTCCTCACATCGAGTATTCAATTACAAAGTACTGTTTTTGCATATCGAAATTTAATTAAATCCTAACAAATTCAATCACCGGTCGACATTATGTTGAGTTCTTTCCTAGTAACAGCAAGGAGAAAGTCATCCGAAGTTCCGTTATAAAAATTACACCTTTTTCGACCAAAGTATGCGATTTATACCAGCAAGCTCTTAAACGCTGCTAGGAAAAATGATACTTGATGAAAGTATTCACATTCAGTTTCAAGATTTTCAGCCGTGAAATTTAAAACAGTAAAATTGTTCAATACTTTACTTTGTGATCACAGTCAATGTAAACAAAATTTGAAGGATAGTTAAAGTCTGGTATTTATTGGTAAAATGGTCGCATAATAACTTCGGAAAGGATTAAGTATTTGGTCTCTAGTAATCGGGGTAACATTCAATGGGTTTTAAAATGTTCAATTAGTCTTTTAAAATGTAGAAAAAGTATCAGACTTTCAAAGGAATTGTCTAAAATTTAAATTGTTGAAAAGAAATATTGAATTTGTTTGAGATTGTCATATGTCATATAATAATTGCTTCAATGTTCAAGCTAAATTTGTTTTGTTCCATTCGGTCTATTGACTTTAGGGTATATATAACCAAGTCGTTGTACTATTTTGTTCTAAATTAATTTTGCTAAGTGACAGAATCAGTATACATACTTTAAAAAAATAATAGATTTGTTTTTAAAATAAAGCGAGAGTGCTATTTCGTGGAATTATCAAATTTGGCTTATCAACTTATAAAGTTATAGTTAATTTTAAAATAGCTAACAATAGTGACAAAAAATGACTGTCCAGACACTCAACTTATGTGGGGTCATGAAATTGATTTAAGTAAAATATATGCTTTACCATTTAGACTATGGTAAATGTATCCCATGCTATTCTGAATCAATGCTTCTTTAATTCTCATGTCTATATAAAAATTGGAATAAAACAAATATACAAGCAAAACTTTCCAAATATATAAAACAAAGATCTAAAAACATGACTCAGGAAAACAGCTAAAAATATAAACGATACAAACAATAGTAAACTCAGACTTTGGACAGAAAAAAAAACAATGATTGTTTTTCTTATAGACATATCTGTTAATCCAATATAAATCCAAATATTCTATAAGGAAAAATTGTCTACCTAATGTTTTGTTTCAAATGGTTTTAGGAACCAGTTGATTTCGAGAAAGGGGACACAAAACACCTAAAATCCCTTACATATCAGTTTAAAACATTATTTCAGTACTTTTATTCAAAATCAAACCCCTAATTGAGTAGACACGTTGAGACTTTTTTATGGTTTATGTTTAATCAGAATTTAACTAAAAAACTGTAGTTTGATAGTTACTTTTCCATATTTTAAAAAGTACTATAAATGCACGTTTTGGAGAAAAATCAAAGGTGCGATTAAATTTTAGACTGTTAATTTTTGAAATCAAGTATATCTGTCTTACCACTTAAATTGTTGATGCTCAGATCGAAAATTGTTACGGTTTTATGATACTGATTACCCCTTTGGTACACTTTTGCTTCTTGTTAATTTTCTCATTTAAGGATAGATAAATAAATAACGTGGAAAGTTATTCGTCCGTACCAAAAGTAAATTGGATGGGTGAGATAGACATGATTTATTTGATGAAAAACGATTTTATTTCGTCTAACAGTTACCTTCTAATAGAGCTCTTAAACATTCAAGAATAAAGGAATCCATGAATGTTAGATCTCATAAACTTATATAATTCAATTTAACATGTATTCGTTACTTGTATTCAACTTTCGGTAAATTCGGATTATGGAAGTCTCGTCTTTAACGATGAATAGAAAATAAAAAGATGTGGAATAAGTGTACGCGACACAGCCCACAATTAAACGGCAATTTAGAAAAACCACAATGGACAACCGCCAGCAGCCTTCAACGAGGCCATTTGGCACTGCTCGCGGTTCTGCAATTGGCCCATGGTCTAAATAAGATGCATATAATTCAAATCCAGCCCTGAAATAGTCACAGATAGACCCCCTTCTTAAACAAGGAACAGAAAACATCAAAAAGACAAGTACAAACGAGAGCTTTGTCAAAGATTCCTGGCTTAGGACAGGCACATGTAATATGTGGCGGGGTTAAACTAGTTTTTTGGGCCCAACCTTCCCCCTATCAATATTCCTAGACAAAGCACAAAACCTAAACACACAATAAAAATCAAATCGATCAAAGTCCAATTCTACTAGAGAGAACCTAAGACAAAAAACAAGAACAAACAGAAGGACGGTAAAGGAACTCTCTATAGAACACTCGCTGTTACTGACAGCTAGCTGAGAATCATCAATCGACTGATGTAAAAAAATCAAACGTATCGATTTTAAATCCGACACAACACTTCAAACAATAATGATTTAGTGAAGTGTCATCACACAAAACCGACACGCTTGATCGCTATAATGCTTAAAAATGACAATAGTAAAAACGTTTATGGAAGTTTTAAAGCAAGTATCAAGTTTTCAATATTTCTGCCAAAAAACACTAAATTCAAAGATTTAACCAAGATATTCATTTCATATCCTTTCCGTAATAAATTTTGAAGCCAATTTTTCATTTCTATAGGATTGCTTTTAAATTTGTGAGCTCTATAAAAAACACCACCATAAAATTCAGGATGTGACACTCCTTTCACTATAAGAAAGCGACGTGTACAATTAAATTTTTCAATAAGAGATCGATACTTGTGGAAGAATTTAGAAAAAGATTTTACTAATTTGTGGTATCGATAACCTTGTTTTAATAATTTTTCAGTAATAAAACGGTTTTTATTATTAAAATCAGAAACACAACTGCAGATCCGAGCATATCTTACTAACTGTGAAATGTAAACCCCGTATGACGGCGCTAGTGGAACATCTCCTTCAAGAAAAGGGAAATTCATAATAGGGAAGGTAAAGTCGTCACGTTTATCATATACCTTGGTATGTAATTTTCCGTCAATAATACCTAAATCTAAATCCAAAAAAGGACATCTATCACCGGTGACGTTAGATTTGTTCAAGGTTAATTCAGCAGGATAGATGTCTGTAACAAAATTAGAAAATGAAGGATTGTTGAGTGCAAGAATGTCATCTAAATATCTAAAAGTATAATTGAAAGTTTCGATTAGGTTCTGTTTGTTCGGGTCTTTTTTTAGTTTAGCCATAAATTGTGATTCATAACAGAATAGGAAAAGGTCGGCTATAAGTGGCGCACAATTAGTACCCATAGGAATACCAATAATTTGGCGATAAATTTGTTTACCAAAACGTATGTAAATATTATCTAACAAATAATTTAGAGCAGTAATAGTTTCTGCATCAGTCCAGTTAATGTACCCCTTTTGAGTCTCGTTACTAAAAAATGATTTACTAAATGATTTTGAAACTCTAGAACAGATATAATCACTTTTAGATTTGTCAAAACACCATTTAACCAAATATTCAAATTTCTTTTTGATCAGATTATGTGGAAGGTTAGTATATAAAGTAGAAAAATCGTAACTATCAACGGTGTTAAAAGTATTTTCAAATGCACGAAGCTTGTCCAAAACATCAAGAGAATTTTTTACACTCCAAAAATAATTAATTCCACTGTTTTCGAATACCCTTTCACAGTATTGAATAATAAATTCCTTCATAGTAGTTAAAGTAAGAGATAGAACTTTGGAAATATGGGTTAAAGAACACTTACTTGAAGCAGAGATATGGATTTTTGTGCATTTTAGGTATCCAGTACATAGTAGGTAACTTAAAGTATGTCGGGGCAACTCGAAGTGCTGTGGTCGCTATGATATGATCGTCAATGATACCTGATTCTGTCGAATGCACGGGAACGAAAGTGTTCGAATTTTTTATTTCGTGCATCAAAACCTCAAGGTAATACTTTCTTCATACCACAACGACATTGTTAGCTGCTTTATCGGCGGGAACAAACACGTATCGCAAACCAAGTAAACGGATTTTTGACTTTATTCGATTAAGGTAAGTATTAGGCCTAAAATCTACAAATGAATTTTGAAATTGGCTAATTCTGAGTTGAACAATTGCCATAAATTTATTAATAAAACGGTCTAGAGATTTTGAGTCGGCCCCTTCTCTCCTGATCCAAGATTTGCAATAAGAGAGAAGGGAAGTTTTGATACAATTTAGGCAGGAATTCCAATTAATTTTAGTGGGTGGTCTAAACTTTGGTCCTTTTTTCAAGAAATTGATAACCTCTGGGTCATTGACGATTGAAAGGTCTCCGGTAACAACATGATCACAAGGAGCATATCTGAAATCAGATTTAGCACAGTCGCATGATAAAGGAATATTCGTGTCTAGTTTTTCATCAGTTGTAGTTGTTGTATAGTTAAAAATAATGTTACGTGTAGGTTTCTTATATTTATAAGATACAATAGGTGGTTCGGTATTAGAAAAATAAGGTGGAATGAGATCTTGAATATTAGGATCCATAAATATACTAGATATATTTATGAAGTCAAGTCCTCTATTAATGTAGGTTAATTTAATAAAATGTCGAATGTGGTCTTCTGGGTTTTCAATTTTGGGAAACAGTTTATAATATTTTAGTAGAACCAGTGCGGGTCCTGGGTGTCAAAAGGCCTATAGCATATCAGTGTCCACTTGATAGCACTCAGAACCTTTTATCGGGTCAGGCCGCTCTGCCCACAAAGCGACTGGGGTGTTTTCTCCAGGTGGTTGAAGGGGTAGCCATGTCTTTATGAATACTATGGTCGTCAGGCTATATTGCAGAAAACCGTACCGGTAACTAACCTAGTGCACCGTGAAAAATGTGGCGTTTCTCGCACCTTAAAGAACCCTGTTGCAGGTCTCGATAAGAGTAGGACCCGTAGGGTGCCAATGCAGGAGACTAAAGTTTAAACATATTTGTTTATCGTGGTTTGGGAAACAAGTTTTGTGCTTGCAGTTTGCAAGTGTGGCCATATTGTAGTGGCCCCTATACACGCGTTGCGCATTTGCGGGATTGCTCACTAATTTAGCCAAAAGAGGAGGAACTGCATGGTAAAAAAACTGGTTCCAACATGCTAATGGACGAAGAAAGTAATTTGTTTATTTCCGTTCAAGATTGATTTTGTATTGGTTGGAAACGTTGATGGTTGGTTTATTTGTCAGTTGCAAATGATTATTACCCTATATGTTGAATAATTACAGAAATAAAATTGTACAGTTGTCTTGACAGGACTTAAGTTTTATACAAACTATATATCTTTATTTTTCTATCTGTTTTACACTTTAATAGTTTATATTATATTTATGTTAATTGTAATCAAGAAGTCCATTTGAATATGATTCAATTACCACTTGAATTTGAATGACTAAATTTAAAGCACATTCAGTTTATATTCTGAAATGTCTCATTCTTAATTGAAATGCATGTAATCATCAAGCTGTACATTTATTCATATCTATGAAAAAGGGAAAAAAAATTAAAAAATTGACAAAATCTATGTGTATCCGTGACAGCACAGACTTTATAATACATCATGGTATCGCAAGCTCGGCATTTCCTTCTTGTGATAAGAAAATACAAATAAGGTGACATTATGTTATTTATGGTTCGATTCTTAGGCCACTTGCTATGTTTCAAGTCAGAAGATATTTAGAGTTTTAGAGAAAAAAAATAAAGATTTGTTGAGGTACAAAATTGAACACATGTTATTGAAAAATAAGATAAGTGATTGCTTTAGATGAATTGGAAAATGTAATTAGCACCTACCACGTACATGTGCATTTATTATACTTCATACGATTTTTTCCTAACAAATTTTAATTAAACAATTCAATCTATCATATAACATATTTCAAAGGGTGATAATTTTTATCTATCACCCTCGCGGGTGATATTATACAATTATCACCCTAGTTGGTGTGTGACCCGGTGGTTTCTTTCCCCGAGAAAGTAAGGTCACCCGAGGGCTTCCCTTCGAAAAGACATTGTCAACCTCGGCTGCGCCTCAGTTGACAATGCTTGTCTCAGGGTATCAATCTACTCTATCACCCTCTCAGCTATATGTTATTTATATAGTATTGAGATTTTTAATTGTCAGTCAATGCTCTGAAAGGATATGAGTATATAGTCAAAAACAAATTCAGGATTTTTATTTCAAAACATACTTGAGAACTTAATCTGCACCTAAGGTTGGTGAACCTTTCCATTAAATATATGTCATGAAAGAGAAACTCATAAGACTTTTACGTGCATAAGTGTTCCGAAGCAAATTAAACGTGTACTTTAAATGCCAGGCAACGACACATTGTCATAATACTCGTTCAAATAGTCACTGGCATTAAATGAAAACATCCAAATAATTGCTTCATTTAAACTCCTTTTAATTCATAAATACATTTTGAAAATCTAATGATGTATTCATTGGAATCCTAAGTAATTTTTGGATGGTCAAGTACTTGGGTTGTCGAGTTAAATCAAAATATTTTATTCAAATACTTAGGCTAGCAATCATCCTTATTTGAAATTTGTATAGCATGACAAATAATTTTTTCAATTCTCTTTTGATATGTTGTAAAAATTGTAAATCTCAAGTTTAAAATCTTGTTTTATTTAATATTTAATATACAGTGGGTGTTATCATTCTACCAATGCAAAAAGATAAAGATGGATTTATTTAAATGCAGACTTTGCATCTGGTTTTAATCTTAATTGGTTAGCAGATATTAAAAGAATGAAAAATCTTATTTTCATACCAAATGTAATTATATAGTCCATGCATTGGCGTTTTCATAATTAACCCACCGTCAAAGTTTGAACAGTAGAAAAATGCTTTACTTAAAATGTCAAAACGGTCCCATCCAAGAAAAACCACGAAAATTGATACCCATGAAAAAATATGAAACCTTATATATGTCAAGAGTTTGCAGCTTATCATCAAACCAATAAAAAGATCGACTGAGTACGAGTGAACGGATTGCTCCCTAACATATTATTTAAGGAAGAACCATTACTTTGTATTCCGGTGGATTTCTCTTAACACCATCATACATGGAATACGCATGGGGGAAAGGGGTGAATTTAGAAACGGGATAGGATCGAATAATTTCTTTCAGCAATGATAGTCATTTCCTAGCGGTGTTTATTAATAAATATGATGTTTATTAGTTACATTATATATTCGATTTTTCTTATATATTCAAATATCTGATTAAAGAACTGGCATCTTCATTTATATTTTAAACTCATTATGAAGCTTTCAACTTAATCGTCTCAAATCACGCAGAATAAAACACACTTTCATTTTCTTGGCTAATGAAAATTGACAAATGAACTAACTGATAAGAAAATATAAATGGATCCTGGATGGATTGTCATAAAACTTTGTAGCTTGGAGACGCTAACAATAACATTTATAGATTTCGTCCCAACAACACGAACATTTTATTCTTTTCACTAAAATTAATATCAGAAATTGATCTCTTCCATATGTAGGGTCAAATACGCAATCAAACCTGTATTCAAATTTCATAAAAAGGCAGCGACGTATTTCATAATTTCTTATAACAACTTTTTTTTTATTAAATTTCTTTCAGTTTTCTTCGAGATGTCACAAATGTAGGTTCGATTTGATGGGTTATTACAATTTTATATGAAAAAGGTGATACGACATTACCAAGTCTCATTAAAAGAGTTTGCAAATCTAAAATCCGTTTAAAATCCTGGACCGAAAATCCCTTTTCAAATTTTTCAAATGAAAAGATTTCAATACACATTTTTATCGCCTTACTTACAGTTGGATTAGTATTTTTCTAAACTTTTTTCATCAAACATATGAAACCAATTTTACACTTTGATGCATGGCTTACATTTGTACGACTTGTTCGACTAGGAGCTATTTCACCTTTTATATATCATTAAAAGTTCAATTTTAAATCAGAAAGTAAATTCACAGCGGGTTTTGATTTTTAAATGAACTTTCGTAGCCTGGTATTTTGGTAATTTATACCCATTTAAATGGCATTTACTGTGCAAAAATAGTCAAATTTAAATAAAGTTTGTTAATGATATGAAAGCTTGTTTGTACTCGTGCCTATTAAATGTTTTATTTACTAGTATAAGATATCATAGATCTTGGTGTCATACTTGGTAAATAAACAACAAATATCAACAAATGACTTGAAGCACAAGATGTAGTAATTGCCAGTAACTGTCTTACTCCTTAGCAGCGCGAATTTGGCTATATTAGGGGGGGGTGATAGAAAGAGGTAATGACATGTAGTGGTAACTTGACGATATAGTAAGTTGTTTGCATGTAATTTTAGACAAAGGCTTGGAAAAATTTGATTAACCTGTCAAATAAAAAGAAAACAAGAAAAATGAAAATTATAAAAGAAAAAAAAGTAACTATTTGAGGGTTACAATATAAGTTAGATTTCAAACCAGCATTAACCATACTGATATTCAGTCAAAAAGGCACACTTTTGGAAGATTAAAAGAACGAAATCAGCGCGGACGGACTAAACGAAAGAAAACGACAGACATGTAGCATTTGAGGAGGAAAAGTAAACTGGAATGAGAATCAAATATTTAAGACCATTGAACATATGCTTGTGCCCAATCTTACGTTTAAGGCAAATATTCAAAATTATTTGATCCATACAACAAAAAAAGTGTGATCTCTATTTTCATATGATGTTTTCTAAATCTAGGAAAGTTTACAATAAAATATAATATTCATATCTACATGTATCTATGCATGTAATAATTTAAGACAACAAGGAAAAGATCTTACCCATTAATGGTTTGTAATCATCTGGTAGGTATACTGAATCCAAAGTGAAAGGAAGACGTGTTAAATAGATCTAATTCTCAAGTGTTGTGAACCGGGGGTACACTTTCAAGATTCAGATATGAAATATAGATATTTGATCCCAAATTTAATAACTTTAGTCAAATTAAATTTTATCTGCGGATCCTTTTAAACAACTTTCCCAACGAGTTCTGAACTGAACCGAGAGCTATATAGACTATGAATTTGATTGATGGGCTGCATATATAAAAGCTTACATGTTAAAAAGACTTGAACTTTTTTAAGATAAGCATTAAGCTCAACTGGTATTAAGAAAAGAGTAGTTTGCATATCAAAAATGTTGACCAATTTGGCAATAGTAAAGAAACAACGTTTGAATAGTATAAACACATTGAGTGATTAATGTTGATGTTCTAAATAAATAAAAATTACAGCAAACTTCCAGACAACAAATTTTGCTACGCCTGACGCGCTTTCCGTCTTTTCAAGACTCATGTTTTAAAGTAGGACTCCAAAAAGATGCATTGATTAAGAATGCCTCACCAATATAACACGTTTTCAACTGTTGTACTAATAAAAGTTAAAACGTTGCCTTTTTGTGTTTTTGTGGTGCACGAGTACAATTTGAAGATAAACGGTATAGTTTACTTCAAATAATGTACCCCTTGTTTGTACGATATTCGATCTGTCAATTTATTTTCCCGTTTGACAGCTCGACATAAACTTGCTTTTAAAAAACAAGGGGCATAGTTAGTTTCCCTTTCTTAATCAATTATCCCGAACACGCGACCTTTGATCGGCTATCCGGGGTATATAATTATATCTAAACAAAGAGATTATTAGATGTTGAAGGAAGTTGATAGGGTATTTTACCTGTCAAAAATGTAATAGAAATTTTGAGTGTTATTGGGTACAAAGGATAAGAGAGTGTATGGTCTTTGAAAGATGTCTTGAAAGGTGCTGCATGTGCTTTGTTATCCGGAGCACCTGAGTTCACTCTTGTTATGACTTGAGTTCGCGTTGTTGATTTCCGTTCGGTTGATTTTGTGTTTTGTAAATTGTGCTTCTTCGTGCTGTTTTTGTTTGTTTGTGTTTATCGGTTTCGTCGTTGCCCATTTGGACTTTCGACGCTCGAATGCCCAATTGGTGCCTTTTTGCTTCTTTCTTGTGAAACTATGAACCCACAGGGACTTGCCCCCCCCCCCCCTCTATCGATATTTCGTAAGAGACAATGTGCCATGTGCTTTTTTTTCGTATGGCAAATTGACTCTAACAAAATATTATGGAGGGGAGTAAATCTCTTAATCTGTGCCAGTACTTGTGTTTGAAAGTTAAACCCTAAAGTTATATTGAGAGCAATCTGTTGTGTTTCGGAGCAACATTTCTTTTAAAGAAAGAAAATTTGAATGGTGACATATATATATCTCTTACCTTCATTTAGTATGAAATTTAAAAACTGCATCATTTTTATGAATGGTTTCTATTCCTTTGATATCACTAAATGTTATCAAAACTAGAACAAAAATATAAAAAAAGCTTGACCCTAGTTTTCTTTTTCCATACTAAAGTGTAAGGTTCACACATTTATAATTCATAAACAAAAGAAACATGTGAAAGTTAAAAAAAACACTTGGTTAATGAAGGAGAAAATAAACAGATCAAAACAAGTATACGATTTGGTTTGTGGGGTATTCAATTGGCATTGAAAAGGTCATATTTCAAGTCGACATACTGATAGACAAAGAATGGTTTAGTATTACAAATGAAGTACTATTGAAATGATTAGATATTAAACAGAGAAATAATATTGGCACTTTCTATCCATTTTACAAGGCCTGCTATCAGTACTTATTGATACTATACAGTTCGGAACTGTTTGCTTTCAAAAGCTTTGTTTACAAAACGAGATATCATCCGGCTAATTCATCTAAGTTGACGTTAGAACACTATGATATATTGAAAAGTAATGAATTATTTTGGTAAGGAAAAAAAACTATAACATTCTTTGGTATCGTATAGTATAATATCAAAGCCAACTATTGAAGTCAAATAACCCAATTTGTTTCTAAGACGCTAGTGCCCTACTATTCATTGCAATAAAGAATACAAAGCTAGAAAGAAACGATCAGTTAATGGGAACATGAACAAATCTCTATTTTCTCCGAAAAAAGATTTTCGCTCCTATCGTCCGTTAGACCCTCCCGCTTTCGGCTTATGTCTCCTTTTTCCCTAAAATAAATTTTAAAGCATAGCTTTATCGTTACTTACTTCTTTCATATTTGTGCATTTCGACGTCTGCAGAAAATGTAATTTTCGCTGATGTACAATTTTGATTTTGATCTCCATGTTCAGGGTTTGACAGAATAAATTTACCAGAATCTAACAGATACTGCAAGTATGGGGAAGCCATGTAAATGACGCTTTATGCGTCAAATGACGTCATCTGTTATAAGTGACGTTGAAATGACGTCAATGTACAAATACAACTGATCTGAGACTCAAAGACGAATAACCCATTCAGCAAGTTGGATAATGTTAACTTATACTAGACCAATCGATGTCTGGCCCTGTGTCGCACGACAAAATATTGAATCCTGTACGTTCTAGGTCCAATATGGACAGTCAATAGTTTCTGTGAATAATTCTTCCAAAAATGGCCACAACATTGCCCAGTTGGTTGATGATGTTGAAAAACCAGTGGAGTTCTTTGATTGGAAAATTTATCTTCAACAATTTTTCCGTCCGCTGAAGAATATAAGTAATTACCACCATTTTATAATTAATGCTTCCTCGCCTGGACTTATTGGATGCAAAGAAACAGCATCCTCTAATAGTGTGTTCTTTATTTACTGAAAGAAGCAGAGGTACCAATGGGGTATCCGAATGTCAAAAGTCCGAAAGGGCAGAGACAAAACCAGTAAACACCAACAAGCCTGAGCGGGACAAAAGAGACAACATGTAAAACATGGAAACACAAAACAACTGAATGTCAATCAACAACGCGAATAAGGATAGACTTCCACTACCAAATGAGATGCCAACTAAAATAAATCCTGTAGGTTTAGATGCAGCCCGTCAGTGGTATCTGTAATTTTTGCTACAATGATAACTCTATAACAGACTCGGTTTGTCCAAAGCCTGTTGTTCCAAAAAAAAAAAAAAAGGTTGACCTAACACGGGAAAACGAAAAACAGCTCAAAAACAAGCCTGTTGTGTCAATAAAAAAGGCACTCTTAAACTAACTCTGTTGTCTTATAATTCATAGCATTTAGTCAACCAGAACAAGAGAGTTATTGTGAAAACAAATAAAAAGTCGCTTTTTGACCCCTTTATAGCCCCTAATTTCTAAACGGAATTATAAAATGGTTTCAAAAGGGAAGCTGCACATTTTCAATATATCTGTTATCACTCTGTGAAATTTCAGAAAGATCTATCGTTTGGTTTTTGAGATTCAGATTACACAAGACAGGCACCCCTATAGCGCGACGGACGGAGTGACCCCAACTTCTAGACTGCGACAACTGTTCTCATATTTTCAACTTCTAAAATTATGTGAACATAATCAAACTTTCGAAGCTTAAGTGACTTTTTATAATGCTTTATTGCATTATTGTGTTGGAAGTGCTGTTTTAAAGTTTAACTTTATAAAAAATATTCTGATCAACATTTTTCAACAAGATCATGCCCAGTTATGCGGAACGCGTGACTCCCGCCACATTTTATATGTGCCTGTCCTAAGATAGGAATCCTTGTCTTAGCTGTTGTTTGTCCCGGTTATATATCTGGGGTTTTTTGGTTCTATGTCCAGAAATTGGTCTTTCGTTGAAAATTTAGTGATTTGGCTTTGAATCTTATGTATTGTATTTTTAGTTTTGGGCCGTTTCTTTATTTTAATTGTGTCAAGTACACTTATTCCACATTTGCTCCTCATAATTTCGAATTTAATTTATATAATTACACTGGAATGGTGGGATGAACAAGGTTTTATGAGGCCAAATCTCCTTCTTGAAGTCTTCATTTGTGATCCTAGGATCTGGTAGTACATGTTACCCAAAACATACCTTTGTGAGACAATTGCAAAAGTAATTATCCGGTACAACCTAGTCTGCAGCCAAATAGTATTTAGATGAATCAGGAACAGCCAGGAAACAACTCTTTTCAGAGATATATTTTTCTTGTACATTTGATCTGAAAGTTGGCAAACAGACACCAGAAAGGGGCTTTATATAAACAAGAGGCTCCCAGGAGCCTGAACTGCTCACTAAGCCACAAGTGTCTCCAATATCTTCCTACAAGAGGTCATCTGACAACTTCAACCCAAAGAAGACTTTTGCAGAGCTTAATGGGCCTAGGGTTTAGGCAAGCAACAACTTTTCTCTATCTGCAACAGTTTCAGTTCTATAGGACAATAACATAAAAAACGTTATCTGACAACATTGTCACAATTGGGACTCAGTGAACAGCGACAGCTTTTATCTATCTGCAACAGTTTCAGTTCTACAGGGCAATAACATAAAAAACGTTATCTGACAACATTGTCACAATTGGGACTCAGTGAACAGCAACAGCTTTTATCTATCTGCAACAGGTTTTATTCTTATTTCTATAGGGCAAAAACATAAAAAAACGTATTTTTTTTCCTTTTAAGGGCCATAACACCTATAAGGGTCATTTGACAACTTCGACCAAATGTCATCTCCATCTGACAAAGTTGACCCAATTAATACCTTAGTTAGCTTTTGATTTTGAAGAGCCTAAGATCCTTCAAATTTGTTCTATCCGTTATAGTTGCTGAGTAATACGCCTTTTTAAGTGACTTAACCATATGTTTTAATTTTAGTAACAGTGGCCATGTTTTTTTATGGAATCTTTTTCAAAATGAGGATTGTTTGTTACCAACCTTTCATAAATAATTCCTGCAAAGTTTCAGTCAAATTGGTTCTGAGTTTCGGAGAAGAGTTTTGATTTCTTTAATTGTTACTGAAGGACAACAGACACTATGAATGGTGATGGCATAAGCTCACATAGCCTTTAGCTAGGTGAGCTAAAAAATCAAACAAGTTTATTTTTGGTAGGAGCTGTGAAATATACACACTTTAGACTGGTAAGGATCAAATTGGACCAAACTATGAAAATAAATCATTTAAAAATTGAAAGCACCCTTTTATCAAAACAAACCAAACATGTAAGTAAGCATATATATGTAGCTACAATGGTGTTCTTCAATTTTGTTTGTTTTAGAATGTCTATTGCTGTATGGCTACCTTCGTATAATGATATACTTATTGCAGAACAGCAAGCAGCGCCTACTGGCTCATTAAAGGCCGCTGACCATTGTCTATGGTGATTTTTTGAAATTACAGCTTTTTATGTGAGCTGTGTGGTGTACACTTATTACACATCTCATTATTTTCTATTATGATGAATCAACTGGTGTCAGTCAATTATTTAAGATATAATGACAAATATCATCTTCTGATAAAGCATGGTAAATGTTGTATTGATAATGCAGTGGGTAAGAATCAAACTTGCACCTCTTTTTATGAATTATCATAACAAATATTAGACATTAGACCATTGCTTTAAAAAAATATGGCTATCTTCTCATAAAAATTGCTTAAAATGTCTAGCATGGACATAAGATGTGGATATTGATTTAAAACTTTAGAAAACAACAATGATCTAAAACCTACCATTTAAAGTCAATCATCAAAAATCAAAAAAAAAAAAAAGATTTGATACCTAAATACCAAAGTGTTAACCTATTTGTGAAGCAGTTTTTTCTTGCTCTTAAGTTATGCATTTTATTTTTTAACCTGAGTGTGACACAATATTGGCTTTAAATACATCATTTAAATGGAAAACAGAAAATGTTCTTTATTCACTTCTTTATTAATCTAAAGCGAGAGTTCAATTAATCTATGATGAAGGCAAAGAGCAACAACATTGCACTTTTATAGCCTAGAAATAAATGTAATAGTGCAGATTTCCCTAGTTTTACTTGTTAAAAATTCTGCTTAGTAATTTAGTAATTTTAACAATGGAAGCAAAGTATTTTTGTATTGTAGTTTCAAAGTTTTAAAACACATGAAAATGAATCAAAAATGATTTTTTTAAACTTTTTCTTCAAAGCAGAATTCAGTCATGTTCAAGTTTCAATTGAGTTCATATACTATATATGTAATCTTTAACTGCTACAGATTAAATTTATGCACAGTTAAGGTAATCATAATGATAACATGTATCTCTTATTTTGGAGGTTTGGCTTGCCATAAAACCTGGCTTAAAGCCTTAAACCAACTTTTCTTTTGAAATGCCAGTAACAAGTCAGAACCATTGGGATCTTTTTCAGTATGTCTTCCTTATTTTGTCTTTTCTCTTGGACATTGAGATTTTTATCCATCATTTTCAGTAATTCTGTTATTGCCTTTAATTATCATTTTACAACAAACAGTTGTACTTTTAAAAAAAAATGTTTTTCTTTATGTTAAAAGTAGAGGCTCACAGAAACCTGAATTGCTCATCATACCTGACAGACATGAAGCTACATTATCACAACAGCTCACATGACACTTCAGGTCAAATGAGCTAAAAACCCTCTCAGCATTAAATTCCCAGCAAGAATGTTAATTGTCTAATTCAATTTCTAATACTTTATGTCTTTATGATGGTTTGTTTTGCTACAACTTTTTATAATCTTTAAAAATAGGATAATGACTTCTGCTAGCTAATAAAAGAATGCTACCATAACTAAGTCCCTCTGTCACATTGCAGTGGGGAACAATAAATGATGGTGAAAATAGCTGCAATAAATAAAGATTTACTTTCATATAATTCAATGTTTTATGAAAATTATTCCTCCACCTTAGGTAGCCATGCTGTATAAGAATCTCTTAATGAAGTCCAGTATTGAAAATCATCACCAGTGTTACATTGATGTTGAAGAGTGGCTACAAAGTTCTTCCAATTGTCCTGTATTCCTAGAAATGAAATAATTAATAGAATGAATGTGTTCCTTATCAAAACTGATATTTTTCTTAAAGAGATAGGGGCTATAAGGTGCTGATTTGGTCCCAAATTTATTGAGAAAATAAATTCTGAGCTAATAAAGTTTATATTGTAACTTATTAATGTTATGTATGCTTGTACTGAAACAAGCTGAATTACTTATTTCTTCATTGACATGACGTCACAATCATTGGTTGAATGACGTCATATTTCAGGAAAACTGAAAAAACAGTGAAAATTTTCAAATATCAGATCTCGCCTGTAAATAACCTATATAGCGTTGCACGGGCGTAAAACACCAACTCACTCACTCACTCAAATATCAGATCAGTTTTTCAAAAAATTAAAAACCCCTGCATGTCTGCGCCAAAAAGATATTTCACACCCTCAAATATTGTGTGATTTTACATATTTTTGCCAAGTTTCATTTTGGTGCAAGCCTGTGGAGGCATTCAAATTTAGCAAAAACCATTCTAAAATGTGATGTTTTTGACCATTTTGATAAAATCTGTAAAATTGTCATACTTTAAGGACAAGTGTAAAGAAAGACTCCGACCTCTCAATGCTATAATGGCCAAATACTTGGTTTGCATCATTTTAAGATTGCAAATAAAGCATATGTCCTTAATATAAAAGACACCCAAACTTTGGGGCCAAAATATGGTCTTATTGCCCCTACCTCTTTGAAAAAAATAATTCTATCAAATGAAAATACATTGAACTTATTATTAGGCAATTATTTGTGTTTTAATACATTATTTCTGTGAATGTCTTTATATTTCAAACACAATATAAAAGCATCACCAAGAGAAATGTGAAATATATATATAAATTCAAGTTATCCTTCTTAGACCTTCAAAATTACAACTTTGAAACCTATGCATGTACCTGGATTGATATGTAATGCCTTAACAGCAGACTTTACCAATCTTGGACCATTTACAGATGAAGATCTTAGAAGATTAGTAGTCACCAAGTTCTGTATATTCTGAAATCAATCAAAACATCTTAAAATAGCTGAATTTTGTTAAACAGGAAAGAGATGCACAACAGACCTGAAATCAAAATCCATGTTATGTGACCCAATGCTGATGCTGTATACAAAATATCAAGAGGCTGTGATAAGAAGTTGCTGAGAAAAATGTTACAAAATTGTGTTGCCTTTCCCACCCACCATTCACCATTTAAAACCCAGATTTTTGACTCTGTAAAATCTGGCCAAAAAATTTACAGTATACATTAAAAATAAGAATATAAAATTTGAAACAACTTAATGCAATAATTGAAATAGTGTAAAGCATTATGCTCTCCAATAAGTATCTAGATACCATTTTATCAAAACAATGTTGTCTTAAAACCAGCATAATATTAAACAATTATCATGTTGCTTGTTTAAGTGTGGAATTGACCATTTTTGTACACATGAAGTTTAAAATGCGTAAAAGGTCCTTAAAAGTACCTACATGAAGAATTGGATTAAGTCTATAGGCACATTCAGCACAGCCTGCAGCTACTGTTGCTAGGGAAGCAGGATAATGTCGCCTTAGTAACTGTGACAACAGTCTCCATAGTGATGACTGACTGGGATTTTTATGAATACATTGTTGAATGTAGGTTTTGGCACCTTTAAAATTATTCTGAAATAAAACAAAAAAGCTAATTACTGTACAAATAGGTAAATGGTATATTCCATATTCTAATGCAATATTTTTGTAACATGCTTTTTCACTAGACAATCAAACACAGAATTTATTTCCAAGAAAAGCACACTTAACGCCTATAATTCATGCAAAATATTTATTTAACTTAAAACTTGTAGTCTATACTTTATCTTTTAGTAAAAATGTCAAAAATGACAGATTTGGAGAAGAACTTGCATGTGATGTCAGACTGTTTTCTTTTATGCACAAATAAATGATACAATTTTACTGACTATTATTTTCTAGCCTTTTCAAAGACTTGTCTACATATTATTAATTTAATATTCGTATTGTATTTTAAGTGTGGCTGCATAAATCTTGATTTTACTGTTGCAAATAGCCGTTTACCTAACTCCTACTTGCATCGTCAGGTAAACTAATTTTTTGCCAGTAAAAGTTTTATTAAGTCACAGCTTGATACACAATACAGATATTCCCTAGTTTGATTATCAGAAATATTTGGACAAAGCATTTTTACTCATTTAAACAAGTTTTTGGATTATATTCATAAATAGACATAAAATCTTTATTACCTCTAATAAGCAATGTGATATTGTCATAAGATGTGAGACATCAGATTGAGTATCTGTATCTTCTTTACTGAAGAGTTCCTGAAGGACGGCCATTGTTAATGTACCATCAGAGAGTGTTATTCCTAAGGCACATAGAGACTTTAGACCATTCACAGATGGTGGAGACAGTTGGGAGCTGAAAAAAAATATATCACGGTAAACTACTTAATATCTGTCAAAGTTTATAGGTCATCCTATCAAAACATTCAGTTGATTGACTATTAAGTTTAAACACAGATTGGTGTCTTATTTAAGGAAACAATCAACTTTGAAAAGTGACAAACCTTAAAACTTAACATATGGGTGGGCAAAAAAATTTCAACAAAAGAATTATAAAACTTGTTTTAATGAACATGTATTTCAAACACATTTGAGATACATTCAAATATGTTTGGTAATTTGCAAATCATGATTCCTACCTTTGAAGAAGTACAGACTTAGCACCATCTGGGTCACCATACTTATAAACCACCATACCAAGAGCGGTCAAAGCATGAGATTTTTCTTGGTCATTTGAAGCAAGCTCTGAAGCTTGCTGATATGCTGAAAAGTAAACAAAAACTCAATTAGAAGAATTACAAATAAGCTCTTTTATACCAACAATACTTTGGTGACTGGCAGTATTGAAATTTTGCATACTCAATTTAAGAAATTTACTATGTACCTTTTATTTATCTTAAAATCTCATGATACCTGTTAATCTTTATACGCTCCAAAAGGCAGCAATAATGGTAGAAATGTAAATATTTTAGTTGTGCTACGAACTGAATTTTCCTTCAATGTCTGGTAGCACACGCTTGTTTTCACGACCTTTCAGTGTCTTTTTAACGCTTTTTTTCTTGGGAAATTTCCAATGTTTTTAAGTGCACAGGTGACCAACAAGAAAAGCTATTTTGTTTAACTTTTGAATATAAAATAACTCAAATTCAGCATATTATAAACATTTCAGCTTGAGAAACTATAAAAAAATTAAATGTACAATACAACTTCAGGAGCGTTAAAGATTAAACCTGCCTCATATCATTTTAAAGTTGAACAGGTAAAGAATATACTGTAAACCTGGAAATTTTCGCGCAGTCTTTCTTTGGCGGTTGTACGGTAAAATATTAGTTTGCCCAGTTTTAATTTCGCGTTGAAAAGTTATTGTCCATAGACTACAATGGAAGACAAACATATTCACGCTGTTTAGTTTTCGCCCTAACAATGTCAACGCAAAAATCACGAAAATAAAACTGCCGCGAAAATTTCCCGGTTTACAGTAACATGTTGATTATTTTTTCTAACCTTGATAACTTTCTTTGTATTTTCCACATTTGTAACATGTGTATCCATAACTACAAAGGTCATTGAAGGCTGTAGGTGATGGTATGTCTTCATATAACTTCATGGCTTCGTCATATTTCTCTACTTTACTGTAAAATAAAACAAATCGCTTGAAGGAACTCTTTATTGATATTTCCACAATTATACTGAACAAAAAAAGATACCCATATTTTCTATTTTTTAACATTAAATTGAAAATAATTTTCCTTTTATTAAATAATTATAGTAACCAACTTAATAGTATCATTTAACAAATAAAACCATTAGCATGTGTAATAAAATTTAGTTTACTCAATTTTTAGTCATAACAGAAACAACTTTAGCATAAAAAAATTGCATATTCTCTGTATCAAGGATAACATCTGTTATCATCACCTGACGCTAAATTTCGGTTCCTGATGAGGGTTCATTACAATGCTAAATGTTGTTCTACAATTTCCAACAAGAGGCTCCCAGGAGCCTGAATCGCTCACCTGACATATGTGTCTGAAGTAAAGGTTATTAGGCAAAATCTATTTGACATAGAAAGGGTCATAAGTTTAATAAGGGGGTCATCTGACGATATGGTGGATCTTAAAGTGCTGATCACTTTTGTTCTCAATCAAAATTCAAAAATCTGTCACCCTTTTGGAGTTATTAGCAAAAAAATGCAGTTTAACCCAATGTTCTATTTTTAGCCACAGCGACCATGTTTTACAGCCAATAAAAAATCCCCATATCAGTTCTATACACCTAATGCTAATAAACAACAATGCCAAGTTTGGTTCCAATTGGACTTTAAGTGTCAGAGGATTTAACGTTTTCAATGTAATGAGGAAATGCTTTTCAAATGCTCAAATTTGACATTCTAAGGGCAATAACTCCTAAAAGAAAAGGTCCTATAACGTTGACCCTTTACATATTTTGTAGATCTTGATGTGCTTAACAATATGCAATTTAAATTTCTCAAATATCTTGTATAGTTTTCAAGATATTGAGATAAACAGGTGCAAAATTTGCAAAAAATTCACAAAAAGGGCAATTACTCTTACATGGGTTGTTGGACTTTCTCAAAAATTTCAGAGCTTGTAGATCTTGAGGTGCTGATCACTTTTGTTCCCATTCAAACTTTTAAAATCTGTCACCGTTTTTGAGTTATTTGCAAAAAACTGCCATTTACCCCTATGCTCTATTTTTAGCCACAGCAGCCATGTTTTATGAACAATCAAAAATCCCCACATCAGTTCTATACACCTAATGCTAATAAACAACTATACCAAGTTTGGTTCCAATTTGACTTAACGCGTCAGAGGAGTTATCGTTTTCAATGTAATGAGGAAATGCTGTTAAAATTAAATTTTGACGTTCTAAGGGCAATAACTCCTAAAAGGAAAGGTCATACAACGTTGACCCTATTACATATTTTGTAGATCTTGATGTGCTTAATCATATGCAATTTGAATTTTTAAAATATCTTGTATAATTTTCAAGATATAGGGCTAAATAAGTGCGAAATTTTGAAAAAATCCAGAAAATGGGCAATAACTCCTACATCGGTTGTTGGATCTTCTTGAAAATTTCTGGGCAAGTAGATCTTGATGTGCTGATTACTTTTACCATGCCAGAATTTTGATATCAGGTACTGTTTTTGAGTTATTAGCAAAAAACTGCAATTTACCCCTATGTTCTATTTTTAGCCATGGCAGCCATGTTTTTTTACGAATCAAAAATCCGAACGATAGTTTTGTACACATAATGCTACTTAACAACTGTACCAAGTTTGGTTGCAATTGGACTTATGGTGTCGGACAAGTTAAAGTTTGAAAAATTGTTAACAGACCGTGACGACAGACAACGACGACGACGACGGACGCCAAGTGATGGTATAAGCTCCCATGGACCTTCGGTCCAGGTGAGCTAAAAAGTGCATGCTTAAGCCCATGCACCTTACTTTATATTGCCGACCTCTTCTTTTTGTCATAAACACGTAGATGCCATTTTGTGCCAGCAAATTGATTTCTCAAAATTAATGGAATTAACATTTGAGACATTGCTTTAATACCAGAAGTATCACTGATGTTGTTTCTAATTCAGGTTGCTTTGTTTTTACATGTTTTTTAGCACAATTTTGCTCTACATTATGCAGTGGTTACATTTTGTGCACTCGACTTATTCAAAATTAACAATTGGGTTTATTATCTGATAAGTGTGGGAATCAATTACCAAAGTTTTATTGAAATCTGTTTAGCAATAATAGAGATAGCTCATAAAATGAACTTTTTGTGATCGCAGTTACCAAAGCGCAACAGATAGTCATATGAAATTTAGAAATATCGTAAAGTCATCTTTTCAACATATAGGTGAATGAACATATACTTTTAATTACATGAAATTGCATTAACAATATAAAAAATAAATAACCAAATTATGTGTTTCTTTTTTTGTTCAGTAAATATTCAATGGTTGGTTGATTAAGATTGACCCTATTGTTGCTAAAATCTAGTTTTAAAATTGTTGCATGAACTGATTGGTGACCTTTTTTTTTACTTAAAATCCACTTCAAGAGAATTCACTAATTATCAGAACAAAGCAAAGCCAAACTCAATACCAATTGAAAATAAATGAAAGAAAAGTCAATTAATGCTTCATGAAACAAAAATAATAGTAAGAAAAATAAACATATAAGTGTAGAAATTTCTTGTTGAACTTACCACAGAACCCTGGCTAAGTTAGCCTTGACGCTTGATAAGTCTTTACAATTTTCTAAATTTATTGCACTGAAATATAAAAAAAACTTACATTATCAAATTTAAAAATCTGAAAATATTAACAGCAACCTGTATTTACCAATTTTGATAATTATCCATTCACAGAGGCCATCTTTAAGGTCGATACTTTATTGCACTCATATATGTAAATAAAAAAAAGAGGTAAAAAATAGCATGATGTTGTAAAATAGGAAGTAAGAAAGGGACAGACCTGAAATGAAATCCTATGTTATGAAACCTCATCCTGATGCTGTATACCAAATATCAAGTGGCTGTGATAGGTAGTTGCTGAGAAAACTGTTATGAAAATTTCTTCCCTGCCCACACGATCAATATTCACCATTCTAGATTTTTCACTTTGTAAAATCTGGCCAAAAATGGACTGCTTAATTTAAATACAATACATAGAATCAAGAAGACATATAACATTGAAGATAAGGCACTACCTTCTAAAAGCCTCTTCAGCTGATCTGTTCCATCCTTGTTGTTCTAACAGTAATCCATACATATTGTAAGCTGTAGCATTGGTTTTTATACAATCTGAAACACATAAAACCATGATTTTCAAGTACCATACTTATAGAAAATATTTTCTTATTATTAAAATTTCGAATTTCCTTATTAGAAAAAATAATGTAATACAACTATGTGATTTCCAAATTTTGAAACAAGATTTAGAACATAGGTCAATGTCTCCCACCTTGTGACCATGAACTTTGATATATGTGTATTAAAACCTTACCTCATGACATGCCTTTTTGTGTAAGTTTAATGATATTGAACAAGGCCACGGCGTTCAAAAGTTATGCCATTGTACCTTATTTCAGGTGGAATGACAGAAGCAGAATTCACAAAGCTTCTAACTGACTTTGTAAAACAGGAAGAAGGAGTGCAACTAACCTGAAATCCTTTTCTACAATATAGGAACCCATGCTGATGCTGTATACCAAACATCAAAAGACTGTTATTAGAAATAGCTGGAAAAAAAACTGTTACCAAGGACAGACCCACTTAAGGCCAAGAAATTAGAGGGAAATGGTTTTTCATAAACATATAGTAAACAGCGGACACCTTCACTGGTCAGTCGTCATAATCTTCTACAGTTTACCAGATCTAACAGTACCTAAATATTTGCCCAGTGCAGTAGATGCTGAAGGTATGGCTGCCATCTGTTTTATAGAATACTGATACAGGTCTGTGTTGTGTTTGGACTCATCCTGTAACATGGCACACACCCAGCTACCATAACCACAGGATCCTTCAACCTACAATATATAAACATCGGAGTTTAGTATTTGATCATTGACAACCTTCACTAAAATGTTGTGAGAGTAAAATTTGTTGTCAATTGCATACTGATTTTAATGCATTTTGTACTTCAATCAGTTACCATAACAGTATCACAAACAACTTGGAAAGGTGCTTCAACATAATCTATCACAAACATACATGTATGTGTAGCGAATTCTGTTGAATGTCATGGGATTTTAGAACTTACATATGTAGCTATTATGGCATTTTAGAAACTTACATGTGTAGCTAATTCTGTTGTATGTCTGAATAAATCCATGGCATCTTCATCACCAACTGTCTCCGCTATCAAGGCCTACAATATGAAACATATAAAGATTTACATGTAACTTGTAAAAAGATGGAAGTAAAATATCCAAGTGATAAATCTTTATTTCATGACCATTAAATAATAAATAACAAACAAAACAAGCATTCTGAGAGTATTGCAAAACAATACTTAGTCCCCTACCGGCCTCATATTTCAGTCACTGGTAACAATTTGTCAAACAAATGAATACCTAAACTTGATCAGTTTATTATCTACAAGGAACAATAAAAAAAGTTTAGAAAAGAAAAATGCAATAGATTTTCAAAGTTCAAAGGGCCATATCTCCCAAAAAGATTTGTGGACCGGCACGAAACTCAAACTTGATCTGTAACTCATCAGGGTAAACTCACATACCAAAAATCAGTTCATTATCTATAAGCGTTTAGAAAATAAGTGAGGAAAACTAAAAATTTAGTGAATTTTCAAAGTTCAAAGGGCCATAACTCCCATAAAAATTTACGGATCGGCACGAAACTCAAACTTGATCTGTAACTAATCAAGGTAAACTCACATACCAAAAATCAGTTCATTATCTATGAGCATTTAGAAAAAAGTGTGGAAAACTGAAATTTTAGTGAATTTTCAGAGTTCAAAGGGCCATAACTCCCATAAAAATTTATGGATCGGCACGAAACTCAAACTTGATCTGTAACTCATCAAGGTAAAATCACATACCAAAACTCGGTTCATTATCTATGAGCGTTTAGAAAAAAAGTGCGGAAAACTGAAATTTTAGTGAATTTTCAAAGTTCAAAGGGCCATAACTCCCATAAGAAATTGTGGACCGGCACGAAACTCAAACTTGATCTGTAACTCATCAAGGTTAACTTACATACCAAAAATCAGTTCATTATCTATAAGCGTTTAGAAAAAAAGTGCGGAAAACTGGTATTGTAGTGAATTTTCAAAGTTCAAAGGGCCATAACTCCCATAAAAAATTGTGGATCGGCACGAAACTCAAACTTGATCTGTAACTCATCAAGGTAAACTCACATACCAAAAATCAGTTCATTATCTATAAGCGTTTAGAAAAAAAGTGTGGAAAACTGAGGCGTGACAGACGGACAGACAGACAGACAGACAGACGGACAGACAGACGGACAGAGCACAAACCTATAGTCCCCTTCGGCTTTCGTCGGTAGGGGACTAATAAATAAATACTGTATAATCATATATTTTCGTGGGGATAAAATTTCGTCATTTAGAGCATAAAGCTGAATTGGTGGGGACAAATTTTCGTGGATTTTAAATTTTTACTTACACTCTTCAACTAAATATTTTAAGTTTGTGGGGATTTTAATTCGTGGATTTCTCTTACCCACAAAATTAATGAAATTAAATCCCCCAAATATTTCTGCTTCTACAGTAGTTAAATACAAGGGAAACTTAAATTATATTGATTTTTACATAACTTTTATTCAACTATGTAATAAATAGTAAAAGTAATTCAAAATTCTGAAAATATTCAACTTGTGTTCGAACAACCATTACAATTAACTCGTGAAGTTTGTAAATAGTTTGGTTGTTCTGTCACTCCTTGAATATTTCCTAAATTCAGAATCATTCATTATTGTTATTATAGTTGTATATTACATTAGAATTTCTTAAAGAAAATAAATAAAAGTTGCATGCAATAAATTTCCATATTCACTTGTGCCAAATATAATACTAGTAAACAACACCATTGATATCTAAATGACTTTTTTTGCTAAATAAAACAAACCTTTAAACACTAAAAGAATATTTATTGAAAACAGCTGAAAATATACTTTAAATATTGCTTTTTTTTTTAAATGTAATGATAATTTGTAACAAACCTGTCCTATCCATGCGGCAACATAGGACGGTTCTAGTCTCTGGGCCATCTTAAAGGCTTCATGTGCTAGCTGTAATCAGAAACCAAGAATAACTATGTGATCAATTATCAATTAAAAGTTTAACTGCAGTAGGGACAGCAAGTGACTTGTGAACAAAACTTTTAAAAGACCATTCTTAAATAGTGAACCAATCAAGCTAAGGTCAAACCTGCCCTAATGGCCAGCTCCGATATGCGGCCACTCCAAAACTCTCATGACAGTTTTTTCTATGTATTTCATCTGTATTCATCAGTCACCTGAGTTACCCAGTCAGAATCCACCCAGATCAGGACAAAATAAATCATATTAATCCAATTGACTGTCAGCCTACTTGCTTTGAAATCTTAGAAATTTCACAATGTTATTTTACACATGGTGATGCATAAACAAATCCAAAGAAAAGACATTTATATTTTTTATGGATAATAAAATAACAAGCAAAACTGCAGTTAAATCTGTCAAATACTGCAACTACTGTTCAACATTGGCGGTAAAAAATGATGGCATTGACAGACCAAAGATCAAGAAAGGAAACAACGTACAGCCTACCAATTCAGACGTTTTACTGAACTCTTTAATTCCTTTAAATAAATTCACATTTAAATTATAAATTGCACATGTATTGATCTTAAATATTAAAATTTTAGATGATCATATCTTTTTTTCATGGAAACCTTCAAAACATTCTAGCTATGGGTAAACAAATGTGAAACAAAAATGCAAGCAAGCAGAACACATATAACTTTTTATTTATTTATTTAATTAATTATCATTACATTCCAATCATATGAATACAAAAAAGATATATGTATTCACACAAAAAACCATCATGTTAAAACTTACATTTATGTTATCCTTAGATAAATATAAAGTTCCAAGATTAGTCCATGCAACTGGATTCTGAAAAATAAATAGATAACAAACTCATATTAAAAGCTGCTAAATTATGGAGATTCAGAGTAAAAAGTATAAATTTTAAACGTCAGCTCACATTTCTTTTAAAGCTCGATTGACCTCTTCAGAACCCTTTTCACACAATGCAATGCTCCCTGTTTTAACAAACAAATTAATAAATGTTGTGTTTAAGTTTTATTATATTTGCATATTTGCAAATATAAGTTTTTATTTTAAAATAGGAGTTTATTTCAAGATTATTAACACACCATTCGACTTCCTCCCTCCATTCAAAATCTAATACCAACTTTCACTATTTACTGGTTTGTACTGGAATTATACTTACAGTTGCTTCAACTTTGATGGACTGAATAAAACAATGCTGAGCAAGTGTAGGATTGTTGATGCCTGAAATGTTCAAGTGTAAATATATTGGTGGTGGGGTTTTGTTTTTGTTTTGTTTTTTTATTTTCAAGTATGAAAGAATTTTCATTCATATGTACAGGCAGATAAAACACTTAAAAACCACTAGTTTAGTACCTTCCGAGTAAATAACTTAAAATAAAGTAAATAAATTAACATTTATAAAGATAGAAATGTTACATTAACATTTAAAAAACTTATTTTAGGCACTTTTTGTGTGTTCTATCAAAAATTCTTTGATTGTTGAATAATTGACAAACAATTGTACAATGTATAAACCTTTTCAAAATTTAAAAAGAATTTCAATTTCAATGTCAGTTGTGTTGTTGAGAGATTTTACAACAATAATGTTCAAGCAAAGTTCTACAAAAACAAAGTTGCATTATAGTTCCTGTCATACCTTTGGAAGAGGCAACAACTCCTAAAGCATTCCAATGTAAATGGTTACTGCTGTCCAGTGATAGAGCCTTCTTTAAAGCATTAACAGCTTTCTCGGCTGTCATGAGATCACAAGATTTAAGTTCTGATTGGTGGAACATGTTGAACCCTAGGTCATGCCATAAAGAGGCACATTCTGGAAAAAGTTTTAACGCTTTGCCGTAACATCTAAAATTAGAAAAAAACATTCAGGCATATTTCTTCAAAATACATGTAAATCCTCTTAAGAAAACAATTAGAACAACATTTTCTGTTTTTGAAGACAAGGTTTGGTATCAATAATTATGAATCGTATTAAATTCTTTTCAACCTTTTTCAACCTGAAATGGCTAAACTGAAGACAGGATCATTGTATTTTTCATTTTCTAGTATTTACACTTCTTTTATTTCTATAATCCAGTCAAGAAGCCTTGTTGTTACCCTTATCCATTCTTATAAAAAGAATCTAATATTGGTACAAATTTCTTCTGTGAAACTTGATAAACATGATAAAGACTGTCATGCACATTTAAATTTGAATTGTATAAAAAAAAATCATAACGATACCTTGCACCAAGTTCTAGTGTTTCTACTAAGGACAGGATAGAGCTCTCAGTGTCAACTTTTCCAAGCAGCTTATTTGGTACTTCCATTCTGTAAATAAATAAGAGCATAATCAAGATTCAAGGCTTTTAAGGACTTATCACTAAACTAGAGAATAGGGGGGTTGGCTTTTTAAAAAAAATAATTTTTGAATCACATTTTTAAGGACAAAATTCAAAATTCTTTCATGGACAAGTGATCTGTTTGAAAATCTTTTTTTTTTCCTACTTCAAGCCCCCCCCTTATAATAATAACATCAACAATATAATGTACATAATCCTGTATTTTTTTATCAGTATAGTTAATACACAAATAAAGAAAGAATGTGTCCATGGGACACAAATACACAATTAATAACAAATCATAAATATGTGTATAAATCAATTTTAATTCCTTATAATGTCTAAGTATCTTATTCAATATACTGCACATTACAGTAACCTTAAAACATGTCTTACAAATATTATATTGAATTCATGAAATTGTAGTCTACATTTCCCAGTAAGCTAGTTGTTTTGCTTGCAGAGATAAATATACCTGAAAGTTTCCTTGGCCATTAGATATAACATAGAACAGGCATCACCAAGTAGCTTCCAGATACAGGATAGGTCTGGTCTGTGACTGGCAGCTCTGATATGGAAAAATAAACAATTAGGCAGGGAAGATCAAAACTTTAAATTAAAAATTAACATGATTATAAAACATATTATAATATTCTAACAACTATTGGAAGGTCCTATAACTACAGTACAATCTGTTTAAACTGAACAGGGGGTTGGATGGGTGACAGGTTAACCAGATATATGACGAAACATTAGAAAAAGAACATGAAAACCTGTTTTTGATGAAGACAAGCTTTCGGTTTGTTCAGGGTTTGATTAAGGCAGACTTCCTTGTATAATGTTAAATGACAAGGAGCAATAATGGTATGCACAATAACTCTGCAGTTCTACTTGTACAATACTGTAAACCTGGAAATTTTCGCGCAGTCTTTCTTTCGCGGTTGTACGGAAAAATATTAGTTTGCGAAGTTTGAATTTCGCGGTGAAAAGTTATTGTCCATAGATTACAATGGAAGACATACATATTCGCGCTGTTTAATTTTCACGCTTATAACAAGAGGCTCCCAGGAGCCTGAATCGCTCACCTGGTCTTGATGTCAACCCTATGAAGACTTTTGTATAGCTAAATGAGCTGAATGTTTAAGCATGAAAAAGCTTTTCTCTATCTGCAATAGTTTACTTCTAAATAATCAAAAAACACTATTATTCAACTTTTAAGGGGCTGTAACCCCTATAAGGGGTTATCAGACAACTTCAACCCTATGGAGACTTTTGTAGAGCTAAACGAGCTGAACATTTAAGCAAGCAACAGTTTTTCTCGATCTGCAATAGTTTTCATTCTTTAAGCCAAAAACACTAGTTTTGCCTTTAAGGGGCTGTAACCCCTATAAGGGGTCATCTCACAACTTTGACCATATGAAGACTTTTGTAGAGCTAAATGAGCTGAACATTTAAGCAAGCAACAGCTTTTCTCTATCTGCAATAGTTTTCATTCTATAGGCCAAAAACACTATTTTTTGCCTTTAAGGGGCTTCAACCCCTATAAAGGGTCATATGACAACTTCCACCCCATGGAGACTTTTGTAGAGCTAAATGAGCAGAACATTTTAGCAAGCAACAGCTTTTCTCTATCTGCAATAGTTTTCATTCTATAGGCCAAAAACACTATTTTTCCCCTTTAAGGGGCTGTAACCCCTATAAGGGGTCATCTGACAAATTTGACCCTAGGGAGACTTTTGTAGAGCTAAATGAGCTGAACATTTAAGCAAGCAACAGCTTTTCTCTATCTACAATAGTTCTATAGGCCAAAAACATGCAAAAACGCTATTTTTCACCTTTAAGGGGCTGTAACCCCTATAAGGGATCATCTGACAACTTTGACCTTATGGAGACTTTTGTAGAGCTAAATGAGCTGAACATTTAAGCAAGCAACAGCTTTTCTCTATCTACAATAGTTTTCATTCGATAGGCCAAAAACATGCAAAAACGCTTTTTTTCACCTTTAAGGGGCTGTAACCCCTATTAGGGATCATCTGACAACTTTGACCTTATGGAGACTTTTGTAGAGCTAAATGAGCTGAACATTTAAGCAAGCAACAGCTTTTCTATATTTGCAATAGTTTTCATTCTATACGCCAAAAACACTATATTTTGCCTTTAAGGGGCTGTAACCCCTATAATGGGTCATCTGACAACTTTGACCCTGTGGAGACTTTTGTAGAGCTAAATGAGCTGAACATTTAAGCAAGCAACAGCTTTTCTCTATTTACAATAGTTTTCATTCTATAGGCCAAAAACATGCAAAAATGCTATTTTTCACCTTTAAGGGGCTGTAACCCCTATAAGGGATCATCTGAAAACTTCGACCAAATGGAGACTTTTGTAGAACTTTTGATGCTGAAGCAGTAGGCTGGCATCAGATTTCATCTATCTCTTATACTTTTTGATTTACAAGCCAAAAACAGTAGTCTGACCCCCCTGGTCTATTTTTAGTAACGGTGGCCATGTTTTTTGACGGATCAAAAATTGAAACACAAGTTTGGTGCAGGACACCCTAAGGATCATTCATACCAAGTTTCATTAAATTCTATTCAGTAGTTTTAGAGGAGAAGATTTTTGAAAAATTGTTTACAGACGACGACGACAGACGACGACGACGGACGCCAAGTGATGGTAATAGCTCACCTGGACCTTCGGTCCAGGTGAGCTAATGACAATGGGAAAATAGCGAAAATAAAACTGCCGCGAAAATTTCCCGGTTTACAGTAAACTATCCTTCATAAATGATAAGCTAAATGCATGTGCTCCAAACTCAAAGACCATAATATTTAAAACGTAGATAACATAAAATTAATTACAATTAACTTGTACAAGCTGAACTGGCTTTTCAATTTTAGTCTACTGAGTATTTATGTACTAAGAAAGTACTGAAATATATTGGCATTAATTTTCGTGGATGGGGAATGAATTGCATATTCATGAATTAATGGTTTAAACAAAGTTTTTATTGAAAGTTTTTCATTACTAAGAATCTAATTTCATAGTTTGACTGACCTACTAAAAGCACAAAATTTGATACAATCAGAGTAAATTATAATTTTAGATACTCCATGAATCAAATATTGTACATGGATACCTTGTGAGATAAACTAAGGCTTGCTGACAGTTGTCTCTGGCTAACCCATTGAAGAACACACTCAGATGCTGCTTAGCTATCAGTAAATAGGTTTCTCCTATACCTGAAATGTAGAATATGATCATTTCAATTTAATGTAAAATGTAGAATGTGGTAATTGTAAATGTTAGTTTGTTTGTTGGTGTTCGTTTTATCATTGATTGTTTCATTTATTAACCTTCTCTTTAAAAGTTGGAATAAAATGAAATTGATAAAAATGGACATAAGAAGGAGTTTTATGAGTGGGTTGATCAATTAGGATCAAAGTGTGGGAAGAAAGGATAAGAAGATGGAAATAGGGGTCAGAGGGACAGGAGTTGATGACCCCTCTGTTCAGTCCACATAAATTATACATGACACAACAAATTGACTTCATTCATAATCAATTTCTATTACTTATTGTAAATTATCTACATCATGTGTACTTTGTGCTTGAATACAAATATAACTTTGAATGAAAAATATTCTAACTTCAAAGAAACCTCATTCATTTTTTTATTCAATAAGACAAACTAACCTTTTAAAGCTGGAACATATTCTGAATCTTTGTCTAATATCATTTTAAATTCTTCTACTGCTTCTGTATGCAGTCCTAATGTTTGTTTAATTACAGCTATTCTGAAATGGCAGACAATACATGTATTTATGCTTACAAACATGAAGTCTTTTTGTTCAATAATATGCCTTAGCTTAATAGCAGTTTTTATACGACAGTACTTGCAAATGTTTTTTTTAAACATATTTATTGATGCAAGAAGTCCTTAGAGAAATTAATACATGTGATTACTTTTAACAAGATGATATACTCCACAACTTATGTTTTGTTCTCTTTTACATGGTCAGCATTATGGTTATTTGTAGATATAGAATAAAATTCTTTCTTGCAGATATTTATGTGAAATTTGAAACAGCCTAACACAACAATCGAAGTGGAATAGTTAAACAGTAAAAAGAATGAGGGGGTTTGATGATATGAAACATGGTTTAACTCACCATTTCTTTTGAAAATCCTGTACAAAGGTGATCTTCAATGTATCTGGTATGTCTTTGGCTTGTTTTGTCTATTCTTGTGGGACATACGAGATTGATCATCCCAATTCAGTAATTTTGTTACTAACCTTTAATTACAATTTTCTTCATCCGTTGAATGTTAATATACTTACTGATATAAGCAATAAATGGAATCTGGATCCAACTGCAAAAAACAAAAACAGTACATTGTATCTGACATTCTATTACAAAATGCTATATGTCTACATTTTGACATCTGTTGAAGTAACAGTAAAATATTACTGGTGTCTGAAGCAAATATGAAAAGGATTACTAATCCAAAATTATTTTTTATAGTAAATACTGTTTGCTTCTTGTAATATTAACCTGAAAGGATAATCCAAAATAATAAATATAACTTATCACCCAATCCAAACATTGAAACTTTTTTTATTTTGCAAGGCTCTAAAATCCCCTTTGTCCTTTGTGGATAACATAGTAAAAGAAAAACAATGTTTACCTCTGATGCTTTAGTGAATGCCTTTAAAGCAGCTGTGTAACTCCCTCTGTGGTAGTATGCTTCTGCCAAACACTCCCATACATGGCTAAAATGAGACAGTCAAAGTAAAGATCCAGCATGTGAGGACATGTGTTAGGGATGTACTAATGTGCAAGTTAATAACAAGTTATTGCATGGAAACCAAAGTGTCCACAGACGCCGACGACAACGACAACGACGTCATCTCCATAACATTATACGATCGCAAACATTTTGCGGTCGTATAAAAAAAATTTCACCAACCTAAATGTTCAAAATTTTAAAAGTTAACCTCAAATAGCAGCATTTATTAATAAATAAATAAGCAAAAAATATAAGATGTATATTCATTTTCAATTTTCTTTTACAATGTATATGTTGTTATATTGTTTAGTATTAAACAACCATGAGTCGATCATGTTAGTGGCAATTATCTCATAAATTAAAGTTTGTTTTTGCCTAAAAAAACAATGTTTCCCCCGTTTCCCCAAAAAGTTCCAAGTTCAAAAGGCCCTTACTCCCAAAAAAATTTGGTGATCAAATTTTCATGGTAAAATGCACAACTACATATGGTGTCCTTCCTATATACCAAGTTTCATTGAATTCAGTTCAGTAGTTTCAGAGGAGTTGCGCTAACAAGACGATAAATGAGGATTTTCAGCAAATTTCTATGTTCAAAGGGCCATAACTTCAACAAAAATTTGACGATCAAAATTTCATGGTAATATGCACAACTACATATGGTGTCCTTCCTATATACCAAGTTTCGTTGAATTGGATTCAGTAGTTTCAGAGGAGTTGCGCTGACAAGACGATAAATGAGGATTTTCAGCAAATTTCTAAGTTCAAAGGGCCATAACTTCCACAAAAATATGACGATCAAAATTTCATGGTAATATGCACAACTACATATGGTGTCCTTCCTATATACCAAGTTTCATTGAATTCGATTTAGTAGTTTCAGAGGAGTTGCTCTGACAAGATGATAAATGAGGATTTTCAGCAAATTTCTAAGTTCAAAGGGCCATAACTCCCACAAAAATTTGAGGATAAAAATTTCCTGGTAATATGCACAACTACATAAGATGTCCTTCCTATATACCAAGTTTCGTTGAATTCAGTTCAGTAGTTTCAGAGGAGTTGCGCTGACAAGACGATAAATGAGGATTTTCAGCAAATTTCTAAGTTCAAAGGGCCATAACTTCCACAAAAATTTGGCGATCAAAATTTCATGGTAATATGGACAACTACATATGGTGTCCTTCCTATATACCAAGTTTCGTTGAATTCGGTTCAGTAGTTTCAGAGGAGTTGCGCTGACAAGACGATAAATGAGGATTTTCAGCAAATTTCTAAGTTCAAAGGGCCATAACTTCCACAAAAATTTGGCGATCAAAATTTCATCGTAATGTGCACAACTACATATGGTGTCCTTCCTATATACCAAGTTTCGTTGAATTCGGTTCAGTAGTTTCAGAGGAGTTGCGCTGACAAGATGATAAATGAGGATTTTCAGCAAATTTCTAAGTTCAAAGGGCCATAACTCCCATAAAAATTTGAGGATCAAAATTTCCTGGTAACATGCACAACTACATATGATGTCCTTCCTATAAACCAAGTTTCGTTGAATTCGGTTCAGTAGTTTCAGAGGAGTTGCGCTGACAAACTTTGTGACGGACAGACGGACGGACGGACACGACAAAAACAATATGTCTCCCCACAAAAGTGGGGGGAGACATAATAAAAATTCACAATTCATATATCTGTACTACAGCTTACTTATCCAAAGGATCTCCACGTAATGCAGACTGGAAACTTGTCACAGCTGAGTTGGCACTGTCATGCTTAACTTGGTACAACCCAAGTCTCAACCAAGCCCATTTTGCACTGCAATAAAGGTAACATAGAGTTGATCAATTTCAAAATGTGCAAAAAATCAGACAAACAAGAATATGTCCAAAAGACATAATGCCCATCTCGCAATAGACAGACAAGCGAATGGACTGGAATACCATATGCCCCCTACTTTTGTAGATGGAGCGTAAAAATATTTTATAACCTTACAATGAAATAATTTACTGTACTAATTATTTTTTTTATGTGCAAAAGTCTATAAAACTTTACACAGTCCAATACTGATAGTAATGTACATAAATCATTAAAGGAGGGGACAAATTTAACAGATAACAGACTAAAATATGACAAACAGCAAAGTTGGCCAGATAAAAGATGTAATGGTACATAATTTATTTAATTACCATCCAGGATTGGCTTTGGCTGTGACAGACAATAACATTTTATGAGTTTCCTCTTCCTGTTCTGATGAATTCAGCAGATCACAGAGGGCAGCACCAGCATCATCAAATGTAGGGTCAAGGTCAAAAGCCTTCTGATAACATTTTCTGGCTCTTGTGTCATCATGTTGTATCGTTTGTGAGAATAATCCAAGTAAATAGAATGTCTCTGAGTTGTACGGGTCTAATTTGGCAGACTGAAATAGAATTCAGTTTATAATATATAATTTGCTATTTCAAATAGAAGAATAAAGTTTTCACTGAAACTTAAATGGTTTAATGTGACTGAGTGAGTGTTCGGGTTTTATTGCCTTTTCAATTCACATGGACCTTGGGTCAGATTAAATGGTGTGAAAAATGGAGTACCAGGAAGAAACACCAACCTTGGGCAGGTAACTAACAATCCTAATTACATACAAGCATGCATGCAAGAGGTTTGTGTACGTTGTTAAGTGGGACTCAAACACCAGAAGAAGTATTAGGATAGTGATTCAAACCAGTGCCTCAAACCCAAAGGTAAAAATTTAATTTGTTATTTTCCCAACATGGTAAACTATTGTGGTCAGGTTTTCTGTATTATGGCCTTCACTCTTTAAGTTACTAAGCAATCTTAGTTGACTTTTAACAATAAGTTTAGTACTGCTGTAGGTTATTCATCAACCAGGACCTGCTCAGGGGTCCTACTTTTCAAAGCAATAATACTAATTGTAATACCTTTAGTAAACTCATGTAACAAGTTTGAATGTCTTCCTTCAGTTGATTGACTTTATATCTCTCCCATAGGGCTTTGGCATACCACATCATGGTCCAGCTGTTGTTAGGGTCAGCATCAACACTAGCCTTCAATCTGTTATACAAAATTATGAAAATATTTAGATTCATTTTACTTTCAAGACTTTTAGTAGACTTACAGAAGATTGAACACAATACACAACTATAAATATAAAAGACAAGAAATGTATCATGCATGAAATCATGGCCAATTGATATTATTTTATATGCTATTCAAATCAACTGAAAATTGCCCACCAACAACACCAAGTAAAAGTGCCTCCCCCTTTTTACACTCATTTTTTTATGGCTAAACTGTGAATATTCTTCTGTGAAAACTCCACAAATTTGGTAACTTTTTTTTTCAAACTCTGTTACAATTATTTCTTTCATTCAAAAGTATCATCATTCACCAAGTTACCTGTCTACTGCCCTGTCAAAGTCATTCTTACAGTATAGTATACCACCATGTAAGGCTAACATTTCAGGACTGTCACCATCAACACATTTCTACAATAATAAATATATATAGTAATGGTTTTTATTGATACAATATTTTTTTTATTCATCTCAATCAAAATATTTGATAATTAAACTTTTTAAAATATTAGACTCAAGCCATAATCAATGCATTGTTGAAAAAAAACAGAGATACTATGCTTGTTCCTTCAAATATTATTAAAACGATGCCTTAAGCTAAAATAAAACAATTTATCGTGTTATCATTTTCCTCACATTATACTTGCCTCAGCATTCTCATAATCTTTCATCTTCATATAAATCTTTCCTTTTAGAACTTGTAAAGGCACATTTTCCTGCAACTGTTATTATAATAATCAGTAATACAAATATAAACATGTAGTGTTTTTTTATATTAATATTTGATCAGAAATCTTCTTTTTTTGCAAAATGAATTGTTATGATAGGATGTCAATGGTGTGACATTTTATTTGTTCTATATTATCATTTCCCTTTCATTTGGCTTAAGCTTCGTACATTTAATTAAGTTCAGTAACTTCTGAATTTTTCAATGCTACAAATATAATTTATTTTTATTATTGAATAATAACTGAATATGATTAAAAATAACTGTCAGAAGTTTAAGGAAGTTTATATCGAGTTGTACCTGTTGTATTATCTCTAGAGCTGTTGTCAGTGCATTATCTGTTCCTACACCATAAAACATTTCAGCCTGTAGAGACAGCACTGTGTTAGAGATAGAGGATGTCAGGGTAAACACTCTGTCTTTTCTCTCCAGGGTCTTTAAACCTGTAAATGATAATATGTTAAGGCTTATTCTTTAAAATTACTAAAGGCCTTTTATCTTAATTTTTTTATCCATTTTGATAAAATGTTTTGCCATTTTATAAGAAAGGCAGGAGAGATGAGAATCTAGGATATTTATTTATTAGCCTAAACAACAGGTGTTCAAATTTCATGACACTTTGAGGTCATCATTGAAATTGCCGTCAAAAAAAGTAAAAGTTCATAAAAAAATTCACTTGTAAATTATGCTAATTTTTTAAATACTACATGTTTGTCTTGTATGTATCTATTAATTTAAATTTAATTCAGTAGAAACTGAAAGTCCAAAGTCTCAACAGAGAAGCATTTATTTTTACCACAAATAATGCATATGGCTCTGCAGCATATTTTGTTGTACTGTTAGTACTTTATTGTATCCAATCTGATATGTTTCAGGTACATATAATGCTTGTGATAAATAGATAGGCGTATGTTTTATATCCTGTCAGGATTCTTCAGTCATAATCAAGAAAATGATACTGTTAATTTTATACTATTTTCAGGGTGTACAAAGTGTCCATATCCATGTTTTTATGTCCCAACTACGAAAAAAGGGGGCACTTAGTATTCAGGTCTATTGGTCGGTCCGTCCATCCATCTATCTGTTTGTCTGTCTGTCCCAAATTTGAGAGATGGGGCATTATGTCTATTGGACATATTCTTGTTAAATCATATTCTTACTAAGACATTGACCTGAAATAGATGTACTTACATGATTGACAAGACTGCTCTGCTTCTGAGAAGTCATGAAGATGTTTCAATGTAAATGCATGATAATACTGCAGACAAGAAGCTTTTGGAAGTTGATCTTTGGCTGCCAATAGAAAATACTGACAAATAACTTATTTTTTTTCACATACCAAAAAATATAATAACTAACAAAGATACTAAATTGAAAGTCTCTGAGTTTTATAAAATTTCAATCATACAAAGTTTTATTCACAACCATAAGGATTTCATTCCTTTCCTTCTTTTAAATATTGTGAACAAGATAAATATCATACTGTGTTTTGCCATTTCCATCCTTTTGACTTCAGAACCTTTGATGAGTCTTGAATAGACACAATGCACATCAAGCATATCAAAATTTATAGTCTGGAACTTTGTTTCAATTCTTATATTTATCACAAAAAAGTGATGAGCAACAGACCTGTAATCGAATCCCACATTATGGGACCCCACCCAGATGCTTTATACCAAAATATCAAGTGGCTGTGATTAGTAGTTGCTGAGAAAACTGGTACGCACATTTTTTCCCGCCCACCCTCTGCCGGACATTCACCATATTATAACCTAGATTTTTCACTCTGTGAAATCAGGCCAATATGCTTTTGACAGGCACATAATGATTGAGAGTCAAGTATAAAAAGTTAATGAACTTGGGATAAAACTTACCTCTAGTAAAACAATCTTTAGCCTCAATAAACTTCCTGTTACATAGCTGTATATAGCCTTGCCCTGCCAATAGGTAACTGCTATCTGGGGATACTTTACTGATTGTCTTCATAAACTCATCTAAAGATGGATCCAGTACTGGGAAAGGATCACCTGCAAAATTAAATGTACAGATAAACAAATTTTTACTCTGCTATCTTATCATACTTAATTTCAGAATAGAGATACCACTTTTTAAATGACACTAACAGGTTTGCCAATCAGGTGTCTTTATAAGAGAAGAAAGAGGTTTAAAATTAGGTCAGTTGAACAGTGAAGTTATTGTGCCACAAAGCACCTATTGTAAGTATCAAATCATGAAGCAAATCAATTCAGGTAGAAATTCAAATAGATCTCACCTTTCCAATAATTACTGATCAAATGGTCAATTGGATCCATTAAATTTTCACCTGTCTTGGTATTCTTTTCATCATGAGTTATACTAACGACAGGTGCTTCATGGCTGCATGCATGACCAACTTCACTGACCTAATATTAAACCTCTTTCTCCTCTTCAGACACCTAATTTTTAACCCTGTTGGTGTCATTTAAATTCAATTAAAAAAGTACCACTTTTCTGAAATTGAGTATAAATCCATTTTCTTCAAAAACAAAAATATATGTCCAAAAGACATAATGCCAACATTTGGAACGAACAGTGTGTGTGTGTGTTGGTATTATACGCCCTTTATCGACGCACCTGGGCCATGTGGGGCGGTCAGTCTTAATGGTGGAGGAAACCGCAGTACCCGAAGGAAATAGGTGAACATTTATTTATGCATAATTTACATAAGTAGGGGGGGCATATAGGTTCAGGTCTGGAACGAACGGACAAACAGACCTGAACACTATATGCCCCTACTTATGTAAATTATGCATAAATAAATGTTCACCTATTTCCCTACCAAGCAGTTTGCATTTTAAGCCTGTTACTAACTTAAACTTTTTTTGATATCTGAATATCAGCTACACAGAAAAATGAGCCTCAGAATAAAAATATGTGCACATTCTTTGGGAAAAATTCATTGATTCTCAAAGGATGAAAGTTAAAAATAAAGTAAAAAGTTTTATTTTAATTGTTAGCAAATTTTGTATACTGGTAGACATCCCAGCAAACCTCTCTGAGACATTTCTTATATAGGAACTTACCAATATGTTTATCTAAGGTAATTATCACAAGAACTTCTACAGGGTAAACTATCTCAGGAAACTTCTGTTGTAACGTTCTACATTTAAATTCTAGCTTACTTCCAACATACTGTAGCTAAATATTAAATACAATTCTCTTAAAAAATGGATAAATTTCTACTTTTTAGTTTTATAAAATTAGTTAAAATCATAGTAGATACCATTAAAACAAAATACATGTCTAGTAGTTTTAAAACAGCTATACATAAAATCCTTTTAAGAGGTTGCCTGTGTTATATGTTTTTTGGAAGTAGATTAGCAATAGCCATAAAATTGCCTATCGAGCTAGAATAATTTAAGATGAATCTTGAAAGAAGTGTTAGAACTCTATTTGCATATAACAACCGAAAATAATAAGTAATAAAAAATGAACTCTTAGTTAAAAACAAGTGTTTCTTTTACTAAAAAATTCTAGACACCCAAATGTTGGTGCATGTCAACATCTCATACTATTAGAAATGCACTAGATTACTGGCAATGTCAGTAAGGGATTGTCAGCAAAATAACTAAGTTTTCCAAAAATGCTTTGTGAATTGTCATGAAATTTTCAATTGTGATTCTTCAAATGGAACTTAATCACTGTGCAAAAAAATCAAATCTGTATTCTTTTAGTTTTCAATTTTTTATGGTTAAAAAAGATTGTTGATAGGTGGAACAACACGGTGAAAACTGTAGAGCTTCAGCATCCTTTACGTGGGCCCAAATGGTATGGTTAAAACATTTTACATGTTGTAATTTGAAATTCATCAATAAAAGTGTTTTATCAGACTAACCTGTAACATACATCTGACATAGAACTTTACAACAGCTTCAGTGTCTGTGAACTGTAGCTGGTCATGGTTGAATATGGCATCACAAGTAGACAGATACTGAAATAAAATATCATCCATGTATGTCAAATTTTAAGCATTTTAAGTTTCAAATATTTTATCATAAAAGACAAAAAAATGAAAGAACACATTTAAAACTGTTAACAAAAATAGTTTTTTTCTTGCATAATAAATACAAAATTTTAACAAATTACTTCTAAGGTAACCTCCTTTCAACTATCATTGACCTAGATAAATGCTAGAATAATTGCTTTATATGAATAGATGGTAGAAACAACACTATAACAGTTGTGGACATTGCTGCAGGGATCATTTTAAAGATCTTACACTAAACATGAATATACACTAATCATGAATATACATGTTAACAAAGATGTGTAATTCGCCTTGTGGTGCAAACACCATACTCATCTGACTTAGTCAGTTTGGCAAACATGCAAAAACTACTCTACAGTATCTTTATACCGATATCATTCATTTAGAATAACAATATGTACTTCATGTAGAATACACTAGAGAAAGACAGATGAAATCACTTTCCTTATGTATTAATTTCCATGACTGATGAAAATACAAGGTGTTTGTGCAAATTAATTTTCAATGTATCTGAAAAAAGCATACCTACCAAATTTTTCCATTCTTCAGACAAAGATTTCTCATTCCTCAATATATCCTCTAGTTTATATAAATAGATTTCTTTCTTTTCTTCATTGTTTTCTGACTTTACAAGGTCTTCATAGATAGCTATAGCCTGTAAAATAGAAATCATAAATAACAAACAAAAGTAAAAATATCAGTAAAATAACACTCATGTTGATTTTTTAATCTTAGATATGGATGAACATGCTATTTAACTGTATATTTTCTAAAAACTTTTTCTATCGATATGTTTTCTCTTAAAATAATAAATGTCACACGGAAAAAAACATTTACCAAAATAGTGTTTAAAACTAGAACTGGTCCACTGGTCTCTAGCAAGTGCAAATCAATAGTGGTTAATGCAAAAAAAAAATCTTCATTTTTCAGTTAAAAGCAACTAAATAACATTATTTCCTGATTTCTTGCAAGAAAATTCAAGTCATTAATTTCAAAACGCTGCAATAAGCTTGAACATTTAAATTAACATTTCTAATTGATTAAAAGGTCTGAACTCTTGGTCTACAGTGACATGAATATTACCATAGACACTGCTCCAATTTTTACATCTAAATCAGCTAACTTCCTCAACATTTCATTTTTCTTCTCTTTGTCTCTGCAAAAAAAAAATTGAATCACATTTATTACATTTATCTGTTGTTTTTTTTGTTTCCAATGTGGACTTATGAATGGCCAATCATTTAAGGATGTTGTTGCACATACACCTACTCAACACCTCATTATATAAATATAACCATTTCAAATAAAACACCAACTGTTTACATTTTATGAGGCTGTCCATGTAGAAATCAGGCAAAAGCCTACAGAATCTGGCACATGAAGAATTTTTATCCCAGCAAATTTATTGTTTTAATGTATTGTTGAACTCGTATGTAAAACAAAAATCACCAAGATTCGTTTGAAAGCAACATGGATGACTTGTGATTCAGCCTTAAAGTTCATTAACAAAGCAACCAAATTTTGCAAATTTGCAAGAGTTATCTCCCTTTTTCTGCATATTTTCAATGCATTCTATATAAATCATATCTAAGTTATCACTTTAATAAACCAAAAATCTGCATTTGTTTTGGGGAATGGATGTTAACCTGATGTGAAATCAATGAATATTTTTGAAAAACAAAATTTGTCATGTGCCGGCTATTGCCTGGGTTTTGCTTGGACAGCCTCTTATAAACTTTCAATAAAGAATGCAAGTTTAATCCTTTTTTTAGACTGTGTTAATGTATCTTTTTTTTAATGGGCTGAAGGAGTTTAACCCAGGTATATCAATCAAGATAAAAAAAAAATCATAAATAAAATCCTGTAGCACGTAATGCAGTTTCTGCAATTGCTCACACTTACATGTACATATGACATGTACTTTTTTATCAATGCTAATAAATAATGTTCTTCACAAACCCTTTAACAACTTACTCATGTAGCTCCACCATTTTCTGATAAACATTCACTAAATCTTGATCATGTTTAGGATTCTTCTCATAGAATCCACAAAGTCCCTAGAATAGAAATAAAAATATTAAGAAAACATATTTTATTTTTCCAGATTAGGAGCCCACATGAAGCAATAGGAGGTTACAAACACAAAAGGAAAGAACATGATTATAGATATTTTTAAAAGATGTATGTTTGTAACAAATCAAAATAACTGATTTAATTTGTTAAAATTGGTGTTTTCTGTCTAAAATGTGTAATCTTTTTTAATCAATTCACCACACTGAAATACATGTATAACTTTGTGCAACAGAACATTTCTTTGTGAGAACCTATTTTTGATGTTGACCTCTAGCTTTTCAATATACAACACAGCTGCTTATTAATCACTTACAGAATTCTTAATTCATTTCCTAAGATTTTTTTTTCAAAAATATTTCCGTAGAAACATAAGTATATATAGATGTAATAAATTTTGTTAACACAAAAGTCTCATCTATTTTATAGCCATACAACTAAAAATCTTTTGAAAATTATGCCACTCAACTTCATTTACCTATATAAAGGTGAAAAATTCATAAGAAATGGCCAAAAAAATGGCTTCAGCATTATTTTTGAAAAATTGTTAACATAGAAAGTAAAGGAAAAATCAGAGTGACCAAATATTTTTGGCACATATCTGTACATGTAGACTTTATGCTTCTAAGATTACAAATATATCATATCTCAAGAGCATATCAATAAAATTCAAGAGTTTGTTTTTCTAGATAAGATATTCATTCACTGTCAGATTTATACTTGTGTGAACAAATCTTTTAGGTATACAAATTACAATGTATCTCACCTGCCAGGCCAATATCTGATCAGGGGCAGTTTCTGTGGCCCTCTGGTATGCCTTTTCTGCTTGATCATATTGTTCCATTCCCTCTGCAGCAACACCAACAAACACCAGGGCATTGTAGTTGTTCTTGTCCTGTGCTAAAACTGACTGAAAATAAAACTGAATTTAATGTTTGTTCTTTTTAAAAACTACAGAAAATGCTTCTCCATGAATCTTAACCATAACAAAATTGTTTTTATAGACCCCTTCAGCAAAATTTAGCTGTTTTATCATATTGAAATTGTTTTGGTTTTTTTAATCCATTTATGACTTCATGTGACATTTACTCATCTGTTTTGTCATCTGGTTACCATTTGGTTGCAATGTAACGTCACCGCTCGTGAGAAATTTTCATGTGACTTGTCATACTGTTAGTGTATCCTGGTCATATTCTAAAAAACAGATATCATCCTAGGTTGGTGTGTTCCCCAGCAGTTTTTCTTCCCCTTGGATGATCTTCCACTCTTGAGGGTGAAGCTAATAGGGTGATACTTGTACATAGTAATTGCATTTTACCCTACATTTTACAATCTAAAGTATGTATGAAGAGGCACGTTGGCAGATGCAGTTGCTTGAATTTTGTTGCACATATTTATAGTACTTGTTATGCATACAATGTTACAATGCTATGTTTTGTGGTTAGTATATTCACACTAAGACAGATAATCATAAAATGATATTGAAAAAAAAAAATCAAGTCATCTACATTTTTTCCCTGCTTACCTAATATATTGTATTTTTAAAGTGCATAATTCAACTTATTTCTACATTATGATTTATCACATGTACCTTACAATGCTTTAAAGCTTCTTTGTACTGTTTTTCTCTTATACATTCCCTTGCATTCTTTAATGCATTTTTGATTTCTTTAGCATCCATAATTTATAATCTGAAAAAAATAATGTAGTATAAATTAATAAATAAAAATTAATAAAAGTTGAACATATATAAAATGGGTAACTTTAAGTTACTAGTCCGACACTTTCCGCTTGTAAAATATTTAGACCCAGGCTAGTCAAATTACTTCACCAGCAGCCAGTTGGGCTTGTGAAAATTAAATTGATGCATGTACATTTTTTTTTTCAGATTGTTTGACTCAAGTAAATTTAGCATTGCTATTTCAATATGTTTCATTTTAAAGATTAGAACATATAAACAGGTTACTGGTACAAAAATGTACACCATTATAGAAGTTTTGTTTTAATTCAAGGCTTTTAGTAATTTTGATGTCCGTCAGATTTATGGATCATAATGTATTTTCTTGTTATTTTTCGTTGTTAAATTTTCTTCCAATCTTTTGATTTTGACTAAAATATCACGATTGACAGGCGCTTAATCATGTTAATTTTACTTTATTTATTAACAAACAACCTCATCAAATGGATGAAACTGTCAACAAATTTGTTGCACATGCACAAATTATCAGAAATAGTGAAATCATGTGTTGAAATCCGGAAAAAAACATGGTACCATCTGCTGACAGATTACATTATCAATATCTAGTCTGTCTGCTTTTGGTACAAGGATGGCATTACCTGTGTCTTGCAGCCTATTTCACAATGGAACAATTCAACAAAAGTACATTGTACCACTAGTACCAATTATCATAAAGTGACAAATCATTTATGATAAGACAGATTCCTCTCGTCCTGGCTGTACCTGGGTCTATATTTTAACACATTTACTATCATAGACAATACACCTATGTATCTATATTATCATATTTGTTATTAATTGTTATGCACATTTTATATGCACTGTAATATGCCCCCCTGTTGGCCCATTCTTTTGGATAATAAAATATTCTTATTCTTCTTCTGAACGATTTCCGGAATTGACGATAATATCAAAGTTCAATAAAATTTTGGTTTGATGGTGTTTTGGTCGGACCGGCAAGTGATATTACATTATCAGACCATTCACCAAATGTCCGACCTTTTCCAAAACTATTTGGAAAAGTCTTATATGCTTTTTATAATTACTTTAAATTAATTGTCCTTTAATCAAATTGACTTTCTATAATCCAAGTTGAAGATGCTTGACCGTCTGATTACTGTCTTTTAAACAAGTCTGAAAACCGTTAATAAAATTAACAACTATATGACAGACCGTTAAACTTGAAAAGGGGGGCCTCAATTGTTTATCTGGTCAGAAAATTTATTTTTCATTTTATTTAATAATACATTGTACTCATTTTTAAGGCATCATTACAAAATAATCTTTTATCATTAACAGTCATGACAGTTGATATTATTCTATCAAATCCTTCCAAAAAAAAAAGAAATAAACAAAACCACTGAGAGAGTGAATGCTGGACCATCACCCGATATGCTTTCAAATATATTTGCTGTATGGCCTAAAACTTGTACTCTCCAGACCCTTTTCTATGTTAAAGATGCCTTCCTTCAAGTGGAAAGCAATATCCAAATAATTGGTGGATTGCCAGTTCAGATAATTACATCATTTTTTTTCTTCTGTTCTAAAAGTTTATGTACAGTTATACTGTACGGGTAAATCAAATCTTGACGACCATGTTATGAGGAGTACAGCTGAACTACTTAATTACCCTATCACGGCCAGGACCCTACGTCACACGCAAGGATACCGTTTCCAGTTTTTACCGAGATTTTGGTCCGCCTCAAGGTAAGTTGACACTTGGTTCTACATGATAACAAATATATACAGGAAAACTTTCTAGTGCATTTGGTGGCACCAAACTCCAGCTACTTTATCGCTATAGACGGCCTCTTAGATGTGCTTTGTTCTATGCAAACACCTCTGTACAATTCAGAAATCGAGCAAGGATACAGTTTGCATTTTATGCCGATTTTTATTAAGCTGTTGCTTTTTCCATAATACAAAGATATTTGCAGTGTATATTTTGTTGCAAACCCACCAGAATGAAAATGTATGAGCAAAGGTCTTCTTTTGCATGTAAACAAGACCTTTGCTTATACATTTTCATTCTGTACACACAAAAGACCGTTTATCCTTGATTTTGGTAGTTCATATGTTTAATAGAAGCGTTTTGTAACGCTGATTGGTGTCTTACATGTTAAAATCTTTTCAATCTCAATTTCTTCTGATATTTTAGATGCAAATCATAAGATTCGTAGTGATTAGATTTTTTGTAACCAGTCGAATTTTTTTTAAATTTGGATCTCTTTCGGACGAAGATATGAAATATTTCCGGCCTTCATCTATACCCTGTTAAAAAATTATAATCATACAGTTCCAAGGGCTTCTAGGATTACATAATAAAACACATTTGAGTGCATAAAGCTACAGGGATAAGTCCAATCCTCTCAGTAATATTTTCACGTTTAGAGTCAAGGTATACATTATATCATATAAAGCTAACAAATACACAATACTATGGAAGCCCATTAGTGCCAATTAAGAATGAAAAATCATCATTAATTCTTGTGCAACACTTAGTTTGAAAATTTATAATAATTGTTTTAATAAAAAGAATTATTTCCCTGTGCCCGCCAGGTCTTATTATTTTGCCCATGTTAGAAAAACCAACTATCAATTGTTCATGGCCTTATAGTTGTATATTTTTTATGTGAACTTAAAGATGGCCACTCTTCATGTTTCAGAATTTCAGTCTAATTTCAGAACTCCTCTAGACTACCTTTAATTATCAAAGAATTTTTTAGCATACTGACCACAACTCTTTATGGCATTTTCTGATTATATAGACCTTGAAAACCATTTGTTTAAACTTTTTTGAAATTCTTGATACAGACTTCATAGTTTTTAAGGCCAAAAAAGTCACAATGATTAAGTTATGTAAAATCTAGAGGAGTCTGATCCCGTCACAATTGCTACAATAGTAGAGCATATTTTAAAAATTGTAGGATTTTGAAATTCACCTTTTAAAAAGAATCTATCACTCAAAGCACTTGTTAGAACATTGTCTATTATTTTCATGCAGGTCCCTGTGACAGGAGGGCATCACATATTAAATCAATCATCAAAAGACACATCAATGAAGGCAATGATGTTACAACAGCTGAAGAAATGAAAATAGTAAGGTTTTTTTATGGCCCACCAATGAAGGAAGTATGAAATCTTTTAATTCATCAAACTGTATACAAATATGTATCAAAATAGGAAAGTAATAAATCAAATTATACCCCTTCCAACAACTTCATGGTTCAGAGATTGTTAAAATTAGAACAGGTTGCATGGTTGGGAATTATTTTTTAAGGACACATTATGTAACAAACATTTCATTTTTATTCTACTTGGTCATCAATTAAAAAAAAAATGTCATAGAATGCCTACAATATTCTACATTTTTTTAGATTTATTCGAATAGTCTTAAAATTCACACTAGTTAACAATTTGTATAGGAGTTATGCCCCTTTTACCATAAAAATCCTGCCTATTGTATGCATTATGCCAATAAAAGTATGTGAAACACATATTCAAAATTTAACTTTTTTTTTACAGGCAATAGATTCTTCTCAGAAAAAAGATTACAGAGTAAAGGTTGTTGATGTAGCAACAGTTGTAGATAAGAAATCCACATTGAAGCCAATAAATGGGATCACTCAACTTTTTAACTTCAACTTTGAAGCAACGGGACTTAGAGTGTGGAAAGCATATGCAGTAGGATATGGTACCTAATTTACATTTTATTACAGCATTGCACCCTCCTGATTGACCAATCCAAATTCAGGACACTAATGTGAAGCATAATATTTCTTATACATTTCTTGTTCTCATTTACTTTACCCCAACTCCGCTGCGCTTGACTCGGGGCAAAATATTAAAGAAAACAGTGGCAACCAATGTTATAATCTCCAATAAAAAGCCATGGATTATTTCTTTATTTAATGATGGCCTTAAGAGATGTAAAAGAGAACATTTCATTGCTCTGTTTTATTATTCAGGGGTTATAAATGGATATAAATATTTTCCAATATGGAGATCAAAATTGATCAGGGATGTATTCAAAGTTAGCTTGCTGGCAATTCTAAAAAATCAAGACAAACTATAATATGCAAAATGTAGATCATTGCTTTTCCAGAAAAAAATGAAGTTGGCTGGGAAAGCACTTTTTCCATACCAATCACCAATACAATTGTTTGGCAACCTTTTTATGCCCCACATACAAAAGTGTTTGGGTCTGTTAGCCCTTCCATTCCTCTGTCTGTCCCAAATGATGCAAGCTTGGGCATTATGTCTTTTTAACATATTTTTGTTCTACTAGTACTAACTTCAAATTGAAATATTTTAGGTAAATTGCTGCCCTGGAATGAATTCGTAAATGTTCCTGAAGGAACAGATCTTCTTGTTCAGAGAGATTGGTCTACTGGTCCAATTGACCTTGATGAAGGTGAGATTAGTTTATAGATAAAAAATAATGCAGATAGTAATTATAATATCATTAAAATTTTTGTAAAAATGCAAAGCTAAAAACAAAACAAGCAAAATTTTATATTAATTTTTTTGGCAGACCTGCTTGTTATTCATATAATGGATACACATATTTGTACTTTCAAGAGTGATTAATAAGTTTGTTAAAAATGTTAAAATTAGAATAATATTAAGAAGACTTTTTATACAAACTCCAATTTGATTGATTTCAAGGAGACTGTAACTTTTTTATAATATACTTATGTCATCAAATCTTTTTATGCCCCGCCAACTTTGTTGGGGGGGCATATAGTTTTTGGTCCGTTCGTCCGTACTTCCGCCCTTCCGTCCGGCCGTCCGCCTGTCTGTCCGTCCGTCCGTCACACTTTAGTTTTCCACACTTTGTTTCGACATCCTTGCATATATTCAAAAGATTTTTGGTATGTGAGTCTACCATGATGAGCTACAGGTCAAGTTCGAGTTTTGTTCCGGTCCACTGATTTTGACCTAAATTACGGCCCTTGAACTTAGCAAATTTTGCAAAAAAAAAGTTTTCCGCACTTTTTTTCCACATCCTTGCATATATTCGAAAGATTTTTGGTATGTGAGTCTACCATGAAGAGTTACAGGTCAAGTTCGAGTTTTGTACCCGTCCACTGATTTTGGCCTAAATTACGGCAAATTTTGTAAAAAAAAGTTTTCCGCACTTTTTTTCCACATCCTTGCATATATTCAAATACCATTATGAGTTACAGGTCAAGTTAGAGTTTCGTTCCGGTCCACTGATTTTGGCCTAAATTACGGCCCTTGAACTTGGCAAATTTTGTAAATATAAGTTTTCCGTACTTTTTTTCCACATCCTTCCATATATTCAAAAGATTTTTGGTATGTGAGTCTACCATGATGAGTTACAGATCAAGTTTGAGTTAGGTTCCGGTCCACTGATTTTGGCCTTAATTTTGGCACTTGAACTTAGCAAATTTTGTAAAAAAAAGTTTTCCGCACTTTTTTCCACATCCTTGCATATATTCAAAAGATTTTTGGTATGTGAGTCTACCATGATGAGTTACAGATCAAGTTTGAGTTTTGTTCGGGTCCACTGATTTTGACCTAAATTACGGCCCTTGAACTTGGCAAATTTTGTAAAAAAAACAGTCTTACTAAATCATAGGAATCTGACAACATATTTTTGTAATGTGTCAAAATGTCATTTATTTTATTTTATTTGCCAGCGGGGCATCAGTGTCATCTTGACACATTTCCTTGTTATTTATTTTATAAAATAAAAATTTAAAAATATATATTTTCTAGATGAATATGTAAGCGTATGTAAGAAAAGAAGAACAAATGAGCAGGTTATGTTGGAATGTCCAAAAGAGTACTGCTGTCGATCTTTTTCAACACAGCAATCTTTAGACAATCATCTGATGATTGGAGATTGTGAGTTTCAACCAAGAGCAGGACTTCATGACAAAGCAAAAGTAATGTATGGAAACAAGGTTAACAACCTCCATGAACCATCAGCTATGTTAAATCTGCCATTGGATGATAATGATGAACAGGATGGAACATCAACTTTGTCAAAAGGTTGGGCACTGAAACCTAAGAAAAAACGTGCTGTGTTTTCAGAACAACAAAACAAGTTCTTGAAAGAAAAGTTTGACATTGGCAAAAGAACCGGTAGAAAGGTTGATCCCTATGTTGTCTCTGAAGAAATGAGGCAATTGAAAAATAAAGATGGATATGTGTTTTCCAAAGACAAATATCTAAGTGGTCAACAAATTGCATCCTATTTTTCAAGAATGGCTGTAAAGGACAGAAAATGTGATGCTGGAGACTATTCCTCTGCTATTCTTGAAACAACCCAGTATGAACTTAAAACTGAAATTTTGTCTGATTTGAACAGTTCTTAAAGATACTTTGCTGTTAAAGGATGTCATTCAGTAAAAAAAAATACTTTTATTTTTTACTGATTTTTATACTGCTCCATACTTTAGATTATTGTGAAATACTGGTTTATCATTGGGTGCAATAGTTTTCAGTGTCAATCATTTTAAAATGCATGTAGATAAATGTATTGCACCTCTCTGGGTAAATTCAGATGATAAATGGAGTACATTTATTTCTGGTATATAATGTTTGTTTTAATTAAACAAATAACTTCTGTGGGGTGTTCCCATGCAACCATGAGACCAAAATGTTGTTAAATTTTTTTTTTAATTTGAGGGACCTGGAATGGACATTGAGTTTTACAATTTTGTTTCAATTTCTTGAAAAAGCCTGGAATATTATATTTCTTAATCCACAATAGGACATGCTTGTGTCTTTGAGAAAATTGTTTACAACAAACACGCATAATTTCAAAAATGGTTGAAAAATCTGAAAAAAAAACATGTAATTTTATGCTTAGGTTGAGTGTGAACCCTGTTTGCCTGATTCATGTTTCTAGCAATTTTTTTTAAGGAAAGGGGCGCTTTTTTACATGGGTCGGACATTTATTTCTAGCATTGTCAATCTCTACACCCAAAACACTTTGGTTAAGGTTTTTATATCAGGTACTATCAATGATATTTGGCCACTAGATGTATGTTGCATGGCACAATATCACTGGCTAGAAAAAGATCAATGTGACCTATATTTTATGCATGAACAACTTTGGTAAATTAGTCTTTATCTTGAATACCACATGTTTCTTTCTGGCCACTTATATATACACACCAATCACTTTAATTTTTTTTAAAGTCACTAAATTATTTTTTAAGGTAAAGGTCCATATCTCAAATGATGCATGATATAGAGACCAATGATATTTCAAGAACGAAATACCATCTGTGGCACATTGACCCATTTTATAGCTATGTCATGAAATATTTGACTTGAAATATTATTAAATGATATTTTCAATGATGCTTATAATATGCTATGGATTAATTGTCTGCAAAAAATATTTTTGTTATTAATATAAATTGTTTGCAAAATCAATTACATTGTGTTTTATTTTTGACCACATATTAAGAATGCGGAGCCCTATAGTTTAAAATTTGTTGGTCAACTAATTCTTGTCGTCACTAAACTCAAAATTTTGTATTTCTATGCTTTATTTGAAAAAAAACCTTTCACAAAATATGAAAGCCAGCTGTCCTTGCTTCTTTTGAAAAGTTATTTATGCCTTGTCAAATTTTTCAAAGAAGTTCATGAAAGTCATTTATGGTTGTGGAAGTTAATTTTTATTTAATGCATTTGTCTGTAAGCTAAAACCTTACCTGCACTACCAAGCAGAGTTATGATCAACATAATTCTGATGACTGACAATTGCAAATCATGCTAGAATTTTTGAAATTATCAGGATAAAAGAACTGCATGGGTACATACAGGAACAACACATTCCTAGACTAAATGTATAAAGACGGAAAAGACAAATCCTGTTGCACAAAAGACAACAACAATTAAAAAAAAAGACGACACAATCTACAGCCACAAATAAAACAACCTGTAACCACCACAACAGATTAACTTTGAACAAGGGTGAGCAGTTTCTGCTTGGCATAATACACTCAAGATATGTTGCTCGTCATCAATTAATGAAGGTCAATTCCAAGTGAGGATATCGATGACAACACAAAAACAAATTTAACATTGGTAGAGCAGTTAATTAATGTATTTAGTACCCCCCCCCCCAATATTTGGAGGTCAAATTGAATACTGGAATGCACAGCTACAAATATTTGACTGATAAGTTCCGTAATGTTACAAGGTAAGCTAGGCCATGTTCTGTCCAGTCAACTAAATGAAAGGTGCTCAGGCAAAAAAAGGTAACTTCTACACAAATACAAAGTCTAGAGATGAACTTAAATATATTATGTCATGAAGTTAAAGAAATATGAAAAAAGGTAGAAATCCTTTTTCAACAGCCTACATTTATTATGTTCAGGACTTTATGCAAACTTTGAAAAATAATTATACACTAGCAAATAAGTCTTTTTTTTTATAACAGTGTAATTTCCCCATTGAAAGCACATCAGCATGCAATAAAGTTTCATATCTGCACTATAGTGCAATATTATTCAAAATTTGTGATGTCACAAACAATAAAACCCACTTATAAGTAAGATGTTGGTGTCTCCTATACAACGGAAGGTTTACATGTGGGATATATTAACCCTCATATTTTATCAAGTAACAAAGTAAGGTTATTAATACACTTAAACACACATTGCCAGACATAACAAACTCATTGAAATTTGAGAAAAAAGGGCTTTTTCTTTTTTTTGTTTAGGCATGATTTAAAGGGTTTATTTTTGTTTCTATGGTTTTCTTTATTGGTAAACTTGACTACAATGTAATTCTATTTAAGATCTTTCATTCCCGTCCCCCTTATAAATAATATTTCACAAGAAAACAATGATACACATTTGAAGAAAATCAATCGCATTTTTAAAAAAATGGTATTTTTTGCCAAAATATGGTATTTTGAAGCTCTATTTTAAGAATAAAGACATTTAATGCCCACTAATGTCTCATTATTTTTTGCAATGGTAGTAAACAAGATATCTTTCTATAGCTGTCTGTTCGTTTGAGTCCTGCCACATTTTCTAGAATAACATCTTGAAATATTGAATTTTTCGCTAAATCGATCAATGTGGATTTTCAAGATTTTGACTCGAATTTTAAAAAATAATGGAAGATTCCAATTAAATTTTTTTCCATGCATATAGTTCCTTTAAAGCACATATTTTTCATATTGTAACACTTTTTAGAAATAAATGCATCTTTTTTGCTTGTTTTTGACATCTGAATGAAGCATATTTTTCATGTGAAATTTGACAAAAAATGGCGCCAAAATGTTTGACGT